>VXBT01005746.1:76832-204632 GCA_013400235.1 Oriolus oriolus | reverse complement strand
GCCGAGGCAAAACCCTTTTTCCCTCTTAACTGTGTTTAGTTCTTAATTTTAAGAGCAGGCAAAGGCATCAGGAGAAATCCCTGCTGATGGATGGGGAGATCCCTGCAGCATGTGCATGCTTTGGTCCCTCCCTCATACCCATCTTCCCTGGTTTACTTTCCTACCCCTCACCTGCGCTGACTGCCCCTGTAGAGGTGGAGGGGAGGGTTTAACGTGGTGTGAACTACGATGATTTTAGCTGAGGCTGCTGAGCATCAATAGCAAATTGCAGCAGGAAGATCCAGCTAGTGGGACCAGTTGCAGAAATCGTGGGTTTTCAGGTCAATCAGGAAACTGAAAACGCTCAAAGAGGGGAGAGGGGTGGTCATGAGACACGAATATCGCAGGAGTAAAGATTTAGGCTGAATGCTGCAGCCTGGGGTTGTCGTGGATGCTCAGTGCCTGTGGTGTCCTCTCTGGAGCCAGGCAGGAGCTGAAGCAGCCCAGCCTGGGGCCGCTGCTGGGGATGCCTGCATGGCCTGGGTGATGGATTTGTTCCTCGTGGTGGGACCGAATCTGCTCCCACTGGGACATGGAAGGAACATGGTCTGGACAAGGCAGCAATCAGCCTCCCACAGCCTGAGATTTGCCCACTCACTTTCCTTTCTCCTCCTGCTGAGCGTGGCCAAAGGCCTCCCTGCCAGAGCGCTTAAACCTCAGTGCCTCAATCAAAGCAGAAAGGGACAGAAATGCAGTGATGAGATAATCCCTTAAACCTTACAGCTTTCTCCCCCTCCCTGTAACTGGGGCCTTGCTCCTTGGTGGAGGGTTGAGGCCTGTTCTCACACTGCCCTTTCCATTCAGCACCACAGCTCTCCCAGAAGTCTGAACAGAAGGGGAGGAGCAGGGACTGCAGCAAATGCTCCTCCAGCTGGGATTAACCTGGACTTGCTGCTCCTTGGCCAGCTACTCCTCTGTGATGGTTTGGCAACATCACCACAAGCTTCCCCAAGCTGTTTAGGTACCTCAGCTCCCACTCAAATTCCTGGAAGGTAATGCAAGTTTGGATATCTGAGGAGGAAACGGGGATTAACCTGTGCTGTGGGTCTGCCCTGAGGTAACACGTTCACGTCACTGAGCTCCTTCATCTTGGAGAGGAGACAGCACAGCATGGACTGGTCACAGCAGGTCTCCTGCCCCTTCCCACCTCACAGGCGGGAAGGCAGCTAAAAGAGATGGCTGAGAGCTGCCAAGGAGAGGAAAAATGAAATAGAAGCTGAAGATCAGAAATATTTTTAAAACGCCTCAGATGCGGAAGAATTGCAGCCGTGCTGTGAGGTAACCAGCAAATAGAATTTAATTATACGATACACAGGGGTAATGGAGCTTGTGAGGCTGGAGTGTGATTTCCCAGTAATAGCAGGACAGCAGGGATCCCTGCTTGGGCTGTCGAGTGTGTTCACGGAGAGCGGGGCGGTGCTGCAGGGCTTTCCCTGCCTCCGGAGGGGAGGGAAGGAGCACAGCTCCTCCACCTTGGTGGAGCCGGGCTCTTCTCGGGGTGTCCAGCACGTGGAGCCTTTGGAGCAGCTGGGCAATGGGATTCTCTGCATCTGGGGCACATGGCCTTGAAGGCAGTGGCTGAGGTCAGGCAGAGGAAAGCCGTGATCCCAGCACATCTCCGAGGGCAGTGGTTTGTGCTGCCCTGTGCTGCAGTCCGTCTTCCCAGGCTTGTCAGAGGGATGGCTTAGGCAGCAACACATCCAAGGTGGGAGGTGTGAGGAGCCATTGTTGATCCAGAGCACGGCTGTAGATGTGACCTTTACGGTGCTGTGGGTTTATTTTTATTATTTTTTTCTCCAGCTTATCCACAATCTGTCAGAGCAGCGTGGGGACTTCCAGGGTTTATTGCAAAGTGTTTCCACTGCCATGTTGTCCTCCCAGTTGAGCTTGCTTTGTTTTATTTTGTTGGTTTTTCACCTTTAGGGGGTTTTGTTTGTTTGTTTGTTTGTTTGTTTATTTGTTTGTTTTTTACAAGGTGCTCTGGGTAGGGTGTGAGGCAGGGACACTCCCGCTTTGTGTGGAACTCTAGACCTGCATGTAAATGTGGCTCCCTGAGTGCCAGGGGAGCACAAGAAGTGTTATTTATTCCACCATGAGATGTTCCCACCAGGCCACAGGATAATGTCGAGCTGTGTGTGCGGCTGGTGTCGCTTGGATTGGGGTGGGACATGCAGAGGTCCCTCAGCAGGAGCGAGGAACAGTGCAGGGGCTTTCAGTGAAATGAGAAGCCCCAGTGAAATCAGGCCTTCAGAGAAAACACTGTGTTCTTAAGGAATCAAAATACGTGGATTTTGTGTCTTTCTCCCTGTCAGTTTTGCTCTGAGCTGGTTTTAGACCGTCTCAGAGTCTCACAATCCCTGCTGCTGGAAGCCCTCTGGGTTTGTAGGAGCACATCCTGATGCAGTCACTGGAGATGGAGCAGGAAGGCTCAACACAGCTTTAGACCAGCTCAATCCAAACACCCCTTCCCTTGCAGCCCACCCTGATTCACACAGACCTCGTGTGCTGTAGGCTCTGGGGCTTCTCCAGTCTCTGGGCCATGTCCTCATAAAAGCGTTTTATTTCCCTGGAATAAAACTTCCTTTCAGTGGAAGAGGTGCTGCAGAGAGGTGGGATGGGTTCCATACATGTCCTCCAACCTTTCCTCTCCATGAGGGTGGGGTCACTTTTCTGCTGTCTGGAGTTGAATGTGCAGCCCCTGGGTTTGGTGGGGTGGAAGAAGGTGGGCGGAGGAAGTAACGCGGCATCAGTGCCACCGCAGCCCTCGGCAGGCAGTTCCCCGAGCCACTGCCAGTCCGGGGCTGAGCTGCCAAGCAGAGCGTGGGGGAAGTGACAGACAGCCCAGGGCCATCCCAGGCCTTGGTTCCAGCAGAGGAATTCCTGCAGGAGGTGGAGCAGTCAGACAGGGCAAGGGACGCTGCCTGTTCCCTTCTCCTGCCCTGGCTGTTCGTGTCCTGGGGGGCACAAGATGCTCTATGGAGCACATGGATCCATGTGGGCTGGTGAGGCCAAGACAGATGTGCCCAACACCTGGCTGTGCTGCCGTGTCCCTGGCTGCCCTGCCACCTCCCCGGAATCAGCAAATCCTGTCAGCTCAGATCTCCTATCTCCTCCTGGTGGGACGATGGGGACGGTGACGTGTCCTGGTTTCAGGGGCTGACCTGGGGAAACACCAGGAGGGATTGGGGAATGCATGGGCAGGTGCTCGCCTGTTGCTTAAATTTCCCTGGAAGGCTTGTTCCAGCCCTTCCTGCAGCAGCTCGCTGCATTGGAACAGGACAATTGAAAACTTGGCTGGAGCAGCAGATACAATGGGCTGGAGTGAAGCAGATTAATTCCCTGGGAAGCCCTGGAAGTGCAGGTCAGAGCTACCAGCAGGGGAAACTGGTCGAACAATACAGGAATCTCTCAAGGAGGATCCGAGCTCCGGGGCTGCAGCAAGGCCAGGAGCATCAGAGGGGCTGAGCCAGGCCAGGCTCTTGAAAAATGCTCCAAAACTCGTGTGAACTGGGGGAAAATGCTGGAGCTACGCCTACACCCTGTGAGACTGTGAAAGGAAATGTTGGGCTACACTGTATGCTAGAAGAGAGCTTGGGCCTTGTCGGCCAAGGAGAGATCCTCGTTCTCTGACCCAGAGGTGGCCCTGGGATTACAGCCAGGTCACCGGGGATGGGCTGAGAGAGCATTGTGGGTTTCTGGACAGTGTCAGCCCTATGAGATGTGATAATTGCAGTTTGTGACCTTGTAAGGTGTTGTTTATCCTTCACCATAATAGGCAATGTCTGGGAAATACCCCAGGTGACTGGGGGACACTGAGGTGAACATCTTTCCTGTTTATATGAGGTGATTTCCTGTCTTTTTATTGGTATTTAAGGGAATTTCAGATACGCAATGAAGTCTTTGCACCTTTTCCACCATGTTGCGGAGTCCTTGCCCATGCGTGAATACTGCAAGGAAACACCGACCCCACAGGAGTAGGGCCTTCAGAAGTGGGGTTTGGAGGGAGCAAGAGCAACCCAAAATCACATGGGAGTGTTTCTTGGATTTGGGATCATGGGCAGCCCCACCAGCCACTTCCGATGCCTGGGTGTGTTTTTTGCCAGATGATGTGGAATTGTGTGTGTGTGTGGGGTACCTGACACAGCTGTCAGCAGTGCAAACAGGAGTGGGTTTGATATTCAGTAGTGAAGAAAACAGATTGTTTCTACATAACCTTTTATTTGATTTTCTTTCAAATAAAACCCTGTGTGGAAGTTACGACTCTTATAGTTGGAAATACGGGAAAAATACTTTTTCCTGCGTGTGAGGTGTAGTTAAACTGTGGAACTTGCTGCCCCAAGGCATTTTGGACAATTTGACCAGTGTAAACACATGCCTGAGCACACAAAGCTGTGAGAGCTGTTTGTGTGGGAAGGTTCAAGTACCAACAGCCACCTTATTCTGGGGTGAACTGTTTCTCCCTATTGCAGCTCCATCAGATTTCTTAACTTCAGGAAAAAAAATAGTCCAAAGAATGACTGGATTTGAGGTTTGTGAAGATTTGTCTTCACTTGTCGGATGCTCCCCAAATTGGACATGTTTGTGAGAGGTTCAGAAAAAGTGCATCAGCCATGAAGGGCTGGGGAGGAGAGTGGGGAATACAGACGGGTTCAGTTCTGAACTTTAGGGACCAAAGGCTCTGTGTTGCCACTAGAGAAGAAAAAACTCTTCAAAACACTCCAGTGCTGAGTTACAACCTGGAGGTGCCTCTTTTCCCTTCATTAGCCAGGGAACACAGGGATATCATTCTCTTTGCTCAGCAGCACGAATCCCTCTTCTTTCTTTCCCCTTCTGCCAGTTGTGTTTCCTGCTAAGAAGCAACTTTTAATTGTCTGGTACCAGAGCAGAGCTTGTTCCTGGGAAGAGCTGCCTCCTGCGTGTTTCTCTGCTCTTCCTCTTGAAGCTTCCAGTGCTGATGCCTTTCAAGGCACCTGGAGAGCTGATTCCTGGGTACTCCAGGCATGTTCCTGTCCAAAGTTGTTTGTCCCAGAGAATCTCCTCCTGGGTTATGGAGACTCCGGTTTTCTACAGGGCTGAAAGAGGCACAGCGAAAATAAGCACATCCAAGTTTTCCTGTCTTTTTCCATCTTGGTTTTTAACCCAAAAGAATGTTTGAGAGAAGTTTTAAGGGTCTTCCAGACCTTCACCCTTCAGCACCAGAAATTCCCAGTAGGGACAACAGCTCTGGCACTGGTTTGTGCTGCTGCTGTTCCCAAATGCAGGTAGGTGCCTCTCCCGTGGTGTTTAAGGCAAATTTAGGTCTTAACAGAGGTTCTACACAGGGCTTCAGTTTTGGGGAGTTCTCCCTGGCCTTGCTGTCCTCTCCAAGGTGGTCATCACCCTGTACAACAATGGGAGAGGAGACTGGAATGACAAATTCTTCAACCAGGACTGGCTCCTGAATGGGGACAGTTTTCCACAAGCCCTGCTGGATGTCCTTCTCTCTTTCCAGGTCTGTGGCAGAATAGCCCGTTGTGTTTTCCATCTCGGAGCAATGAGCTGGCAAACATCTCTGCTCCATCTGTTTTCTTTCACTGATGGATTCTTTAAAGTTAGATTGTGGTCCCACAGGGACACACTCAACTAATCCTCCGCTTTTAAGATTTTATTTGTGCAATAAATGGATGACAAGGTGGTTTGCGACTACATAATACAATAAATGGGTTTATAAATGCAACTTTTTTGCAGAGCACTGTAGAATAAAATACAATACCACTCCGGCATTTAACACTGATCTCTGCTTCATTCATATTTCAAACAGTAATGTGCCCATTTTCTCATCTGGGAAGCCTCTTAGGTTTCTTAATACATTTTTATAAATTAACCAGGCACAGATTTAATAATAATGTGCATTCCTATGGCTTTTTTCATCTCCAAGGATCTTGGATTGCTCTGCAGACTGATCAGTGTAATATAGAAATTCCGTGCCAAAGGATCTGTTTGCTCTCTGCCGAACTGCAGCGGGAGTTTGGCTGGCTCAGGAATGCCCGTGGATGCAAACGACATCGAGGGAGGAAGCTTGAACCCAGCACTCGTGGCAGGAGAACTTGGAGGGAAAGGTGCTCCATGGGTGCCCAGGGCAGAGTCCTCTGCAGAAGAGGTCACAGGGATGTTTGGGATGGTTCTGAGCCTGGAAATCAGGATGCAGGAAAACAAAGAAAATGCTCCCTCACATACTCCTTCAAACTTTTGGGGTGCAGCCACTGTAAGATACAGTGAAGCCAAGAGCATGGAAAACCCTGGGAGATCAGGATTTTCTGTCCATATTGGTGCTTTCTCAAGTCATCCATACACAGCAGGCAACTGTACCCACCAGGACACAAAACTTCTAAGCTGGAGGACGAGGTTTCTCCATCTAAACGTGTAATAACCAAAATCTCTTCTATTTGGTGATGTAGGATCTTCTCCTATCACTTTGCTGGCCAACTTAGGAAGGTGTTGAGCTTCTTTCCTTGGAGAATTCCATGCTCTTTGAAGAGCTCCCAGCCAAGTTCTTTTCTTCTGGCATCCCCAGGTGAGATAAGGCTTTTCCAGCCCTCTGCCTTTCCCAGTTCCCACATTTTGGTGTCACTGACAGTAGGACATCTGCCCTGCAGGTTGCCTATTCCCCATCCCAGAAAGAAAAACTTTCTTTAGGAGTTGAAGAGCTGTAGAGTAGAATTAAATTCATGGATATAACACGCAATTGGAAAAAATATTTACAGGTAGCAAACTGCCATCACTGTAGAAGGAAAACATGAGAAAATGGAAACGTGATATTTATGTTAATACAAAGTTTTAAAAATTTAATTTAAGAGACCAGCTGTTTCTGCTTCTCTTATAAGAGTTTAATTGGTATATAATAGCAAAGTTAATTAAATACAAATCAATAGTTTAAACCAGTTAATTGATATTTAATATGTATGGGAAAATATAAGTTAGTTGTAATATCATTAGCTCAATATTAAATAAGCAATGGAATTGCAATTATGCCTTTACAACGATTGTAAAGTTTATCGTTCTTTAATAAACTTGCAATTAGACAGGGTGAGCTGAAAAATTATTAAACAGGTATTATTGGGCTATTAAACATTTATTATCATTCCTGGTGGGATACAGCTACACAATAGTACACATTTTGATTATGTTAATAAACCCTTATTACAGCTTTGCAGCTTTAGCCTTTAGTGCACCGGTGATCGGATATTTTGTTCCCTTCCTCAGTGGTGAGCGAAGGAATTGCCTTCAAATTGAGTAAGGAAATCCCATACAATGAAAGAACTGAGGAAAAAGCGGGAGGAATCCATGGTTTGGGCCAGCACTGAGAGATCTTTCTTCCTAAACATCTTTCCCCTCTATTTCCCAGGCTGAGGATCCCTTTCTCGAAGACTCTGAGGTCTTGTTTCTTTTAATTGGCTTTTGCTTCCCTGTCACTGGCAATTTATGGTTTGAGATTGCTCCTGCTTTGCCCAGTCAGTGGCTCTTCTGCCAGTTTGGGGGTGAATTAATGAAGGTACTTCTGAGAGAGTCGAAACCATGGTTCTGCTGTGTGTTTTCCTGTGGATAATGAAAAGCTGCTGGGCAGAGAAATTTTCCATCTCCTTGCACTGATTCTGTGGGAACTTTCCTTTGCTATGCAAGCTATGTAAACAGTAAGATAGGTCACTGTAAATAACTCTCACACCTGCTGCTTCTTCACTTATGTTTTGGTACAGTAACATAATATTTTTAAATGGGCGTCTGGTGCTTCAGCCAATCACCTCAGGACAGGTGTGGACACTGTCCAATGGTTTTTTGGAACTAGGATATATAAATGATATTGTAAAATTAATAAATAATTCATTCTCCCGCTGGACTCGCTTGCTGCTGCATCTCTGAATTCCTGCTAAGCCTGCCACATTTTCCAACCAGGATGCTTTAACTCCCGCTTCGTCACAGCGCGTGGGATGATCGACTTCAGCTGTAACTACTTCTGACCTGCTGAGAAATTCAATTGTCAGCACAAGGAAATGGATGGGATTGATTTGGGGGAGATGGGGACAGGCAAGGGTTAAAACATTCTGGTTTCAGTGTGTCTCAGCAGCCCCCCTAAAGCCAAGACATTTAAAATGCTGGGTATCTGTTTAACTGTTTTAGCTTTAGGTAGCCACTAAAAGCCAAAATGGTGAGACATCCTTAGGCAGCAGAGTCGTCTTGAAGTATTTTACCTTTTAAAGGCACTCTCAAGTATTTAAAGGTGCCTTTAGCTATAAAGATTTTTGCATGTTCTCACAAATTTATGGTATGAATTATTATAATGCAGTGCTTTTGTACAGCTCCTTTCATCATGGGATATCAAAGTGGTTTATAAGTGTTAATTATAGCACCCCTTAGGGAGGCAGACGGGAGACAGGCACCCACACCAGCCTGCTGAGCCAGGCTGCAGAGGGGCAAGAACTCACATTTCATTGGGATCCAGCTCAGCCTGAGCCTCCCTCTCTCTCTGAGGGCTCAGCTGGGCCTGGGACCTGTTGGGCAGCACAGCCATGGCCTGGAGCTGGAGCCCTGCCCACGGCCCCCTTTTGGGAGCTTTCTGCTCACTGCAAAGGGAAGGTGAGAGCTGGACACCTGAGTGGTGGGACTGCTGTCCCAGGACACTGCAGCTCCTGCTGCCCCCAGCTCTGGGGCCACCATCATCAGAAGGACGTAGAGCTGCTGGAGTGAGTCCAGAAATGCCACGGAGATGCTCCGAGGGCTGGAGCCCCTCTGCTCTGGAGCCAGGCTGGGAGAGCTGGGGGTGTCCAGCCTGGAGAGGAGAAGGCTCCAAGGAGAGCTCAGAGCCCCTTGCAGGGCCTAAAGGAGCTCCAGGAGAGCTGGAGAGGGACTGGGGACAAAGGATGGAGGGACAGGACACAGGGAATGGCTTCCCACTGCCAGAGGGCAAGGTTAAGTGGCATTTTGGGAAGTTCCTCCATGGAAGGGTAGGGAGGCCCTGGCACAGGGTGCCCAGAGCAGCTGTGGCTGCCCCTGGATCCCTGGCAGTGCCCAAGGCCGGGCTGGACAGGGCTTGGATCAGCCTGGGATAGTGGGAGGTGTCCTTGCCCACAGCAGGGTCCTTAAGGTCCGTTCCCACCCAAACCATTCCATGGCTGTGGTGATGTTCGTGCCCACGGGCTGTGCAGGGTGTGGCAGCCCCCCTCGTTCCAGGCCCGTGCCCAGGAAAACCCAGCCGGCATCCACACACAGGCCCAGCGCGCACGCCCGAGTCAGAGCAGTGCTGGCTGGCTCAGCTCCGCTGTGGGCTCTGCTGCCTTGTCTGACGCTAATCTAATTGTGTTGTTTTAATTACTTTGATACCTTGGTGCTCGTCGGAGGCTCAATAGCAATCGATGGCGTTTTGTTTTCCTATCAATAAAGACGTAAAGGCTCTCACCTGCTTTGCTGGCTCTGCGCAGTCGGCCCCGGAGGCTCCGGGCGGGCTCTGCCAGGCACACGGAGTGTGCATCCCCACAGGATCCTGAACAGAAACCCCCCAAGGTCAGCAAGGTCTCATCGATTCTCGTTATCAGGCAGGGCTGAGGCAGGCGGCCTGAGCTGGGTGTCCTTGCAGTCAGAGGCATCCGACGCTCTGCAGGCCAACACCTTTCTGAGAGTGCTGGTGGTTGTGCACTTTGTGCAGACCATGGTGGAGCACGTTATCTGTGTCCTGCAGAGCAAGAGAACTGGTTCCCACCATCCAAGGTGGAGAGTGGTTGCTCATTGCCCCTTCCTGTTGATTCAAGAAACCACTGAGAATTCTGATGGTTGATTCATCTGCCCCGATCTTTAGACATCTTCACCTGAGTAAGTCACCACCTTTTAAGGCCGATGAGAGAGTTACAAGTGATGCCTTAGGTTTTAACTCTTATATTTTTCAAAATTCTGCATTCCCAGTGTGTGGCTCTGAGCTGCCTTGCAGCCTGTCAGCTGCTGCTCTCTCATGCTCACACAGACATAACAAAGCCTCTCCAGGCCTGCTCTGCAAGGACACCCAGCCCGTCCCAGGCCCAAAATGTGTAACCCAGCACCTTGAGAAGGGGGGCGAGCTGAGGGGCAGTTCCATCATTAGCTAAAGTTTAATTGGCCAATTTATGCTGATCTGCAAGTGGACCAAACCTATAACAGTGTGAAGAACTCGTGACTCGGGGTCCATCTCGGGTGCAGCCTTTGGCCTGCCCAGGGTGTGCCTCTGAAGGCCTTTCCAATAAATATCCACCTTTATTCCCTTACCCCTGTCTAGTCTCTGTTTCCAGCTTGGCCTCTTTAGGCATCATCATCACCCCCAAAGACATCATGAGAGGTGAAGTGAGTCACATTCTGGAGACACCTGTTTCTCTCTGGGGCATTCCCTCCAGGACAAGGTGAATTTAGGAGAGCAATTGAATTTCAGCTTACTCTGAGTATCTCAAGAGACTTTCTTTTGTCTGAACATCAGCCTCAGTGGGATTACACGTGTGATTTGCTTTGGTTAGATGCTGGTTCCTCCCTGGTGGGACCCTTAAGACCAGGAGCCTCCTGCCAGGTGGAGCCCTGTATAATGTTAGAGGAAGTGCTTTAACCAGGCTCGTGTGCACCCTGAGTGCCCTGAGGCATCAAAAGAAGTCTGCTTTTTTCTAGTTTTAGGCTTAAATTCTGCCTCATGCTGTGCACAAGAGGAGGATACAACCACTCTGCTGGGATGCCATGGCAGCGAGCACTGTTAGGGAGGGATTCTCTGTATCTGGGTCTATACCCATGTGGATCTGGGGGTCTTCCCTGCACATCACATCACATCACACTTCCCTCTTCCTCTGGATGCGATCCAGATCTCCGATTCAACCCCAAATTTGCCTCGTGGCTCTGAAAGCCAGGTTTGCCAGGCAGCTCCTGCTTCACTCTCCAGCCACTGCTGCGCTCTCCACCCTCCTGCTCCGCCGCCTTCCCCTCCCGTGCGCGGCACAACTTCCCAGCGCTCCCTCCTCGGCAGAGGGGGCTCTGCAGAGTCCACAGCCACATTAAGTAAACATCAAAGGGGCTTTGATCAGAGGGGCTCTGCAGAGCACAGAAGCCCCCGAGGAGCTCTGCAGGTCCGCAGGCAGCGTTGGGGACACGGTACCTTAATTTTCTGCACTGTGACACGGGAGGATTTGTTTGAAGAACGAGAGCTCTCTGCCGCTCTGAGATGCGCACGGGGACAGCGCCTGTGCTCACGGCCTACTTCTGGAAAAACCCACGCTCGGATCTCTCTGTTTGTTACCAAGAGTCCAAAAGCCCCATTAACAAATCAAGGCATCAAAGGCCTGTGCCTCCTCAGACTCTGGCACTCTCCTGCTCGTAGGGTCGCTGGCTTGCTTCTAAAGAGCAAGATTCCTCAGGCTAGAATTATCTTCCCTCCTGAGGGCCATTTCCCGTTTCACTTTGCTGCCCACTAAGGGAGAAAGGGATAAAAGAGTCCTGTTGTTGCAACACACTGCTGTGGAGGAAGATGCAGCTCATTCCCTCACTTGGAATAGAGGAGTGCTTACGGACAGGCCAGGGAGGGGCTGGTCACCCTCCTGCCTCTAGACGCACTGGCTTGGGGCCCAGCCAAGCTCAGCTCTGTGAGGCTGACCAAAGACTTCAGTTACGTGCCCACCTCGCTGGTGCTTTTCCCGAAGGGTGTCTCCTGCAGGATTTGCTCCCTGCAGCATCCCCAGGTGCCTGCTCCTGTCCCCAGCCCAGTCTAACACCGCGCTCTCTTCTCTTGCAGAACTGGGGCTCCCAGGAAGAGGATGCTGCCTAGTACTGGGGTTCATGTACAAGGAGAAGTACCGCAGGATGACTGAAGGTGAGCAGTTCCCTCACCTTCTCTTCTTCTTCTTCTTCTTCCTCTTTAGCAATCTCATTGTGAGGGGCCTCACCTCTAGGGATGTGCTGGGTTCTTGTGCCCACCCAGGAGAAAATCCTGCTTCCCTTTTCATCTCTGGAACTTCTTAGAGGGCATGGATGTGGGGAGCCCCCTGTGTGAAGCTTCGAGGGAAGAGCAGGAGCTTCATATTTCCATACATCCAAAATCCACTGTCTTTTCCTCCGGAATGGATTTGTCACACGGGAAGCTCTTGCAGCAATTGCTGCATCTACTCTTTTTATTCTAGTTGATGGTGGTGGTCACCACGACACTTCCAGAATCCCAGTTTCCAGTGCTTTGAACCTCGCAGAGTCACCATTACACTGCTCTTTAAACTTCTGCTAAAATTTCCCTATTTTATATTCCAGTCATTCCCCAAGTACTTTATGAGCATTGATTAATCCATAGAAATATCATAAATAATTATGAAGCATAATAACTAAACAAAAACTATTTATGCTCAGAAGAAGTGGCCTCCTTGCTTCTGGTAGCTTCTTTTCCTGGAGCCAACCCTGGTGCGGCACTTTCTGATTAATGATGGGTGAGGGAAGGAAGCCCAGAGCCCTGTGAGGTGGGAGGGTCTCCAGGATGTGTCATGGAGAGTTTGGCTTCTGTGAGGCCACTCTGGGAATTGGAAACTTGACCCAAGCGTGGATTTAACCGCTTTTAGGGACTCTGACTGGAAATAATTTGGACAAAGGGTGTGATCTCTTGCCTTACTGCACTTCCTTTTCTGGAAACATCCAAGGTCAGGCTGGATGGGGCTCTGAGTAACCTGGTTTAGAGGAAGGTGTCCCTGCTTGCTGCAGGGGGATCAGGTTGAGTGACCTTGAAAGGTCGCTTCTGACCCAAACTATTGCATGATTCCTTTTCCCTGCATGGGATGGGGTTTTGCCAGCAGTTAGCCGTGGGGGTGTCTGCTCCTGCAGGAAGCCTTTTTCCGTGAGAGCAAAAGGTGAGTTTGTTTCCATGGAGTAAAATTCTCATAGAGGCAAGTTTATGGCTCAAATATCCGTTAGAAGATCAAAGGTTCCTTCACGCTCCCAAGAGCCCTGATACTGAGCTGATAACATGGGGAAAGTACTTCACAAGACTTCACCTCGCGCTTGTTAATTACCACACGCTCTTTAAACATTGATTAGAGGATGTTTTTAATGGGAAGGGGCTGCCCCTTGGGACATGAGCGCTGTGAGAAGGTGCAGACTCCCTCTCGGTACCTTCCTGTCCCTCAAGCCTCTTGAGGCTGCCTGTGGCTGTGCCCAGACCCTGAGGATGCTCGCAGGGTGTTGGAGAGCTGGCAGGACCCTGGGCACCCTGCCAGTCCTTTGGGATTGCTCTGGGCCCCTGATGGATTCAGAGCCCGCGTCCGCCTACGAAGTGAGCCCCCTTTTCAGGCTGAGCGTGGCTTTGTGTGGAGAGAACAAAGACACATGAAAGGCCAAAAGTAAAGCTTTTGTGAGGGAAAGGGAACAAAGTGTTCCTGCCTGACGTGCAGCCAGTTTCTGGCCCCTGCGGGCTGCAGGGCCATTATGTTTAAAGGTACAATCTGCCAAAAACAAAAGTCAGGGGGATTTCCATGGCTACAAAGACCACCTAGGATTTGTGTTTTTGCTAGAAGCCGTTCCAGATGACAATTGCAGACATCCAGCTTCCCAGGGTTTTGGTGGATTGCAGTGCAGATCCACACTGCATGGTGTGTGAGCTGGGGTGGGGTCAGATGTCTGCTCATCTACAGGAATTTCCTGCCCAAGGGGCCTGAGCCGGACCCTTTGGGCCGGTTCCCTTGCCGGGGTGAGGAGAGAGAGCAGCTCCCCTTTTGTATTTGTGCCAAGTGAAAGCTTTTTCTCCCTTTAAAAAGAGGCTGAAGAACAGCCCTATTAATAATTACAGGGGAGCTGAAGGAACTGAAAGCACAGGAAGGCAGTGGGGCAGTGGGATAATATGAGGTGGGGGAGGTTTCTTCCACCCTGGAGGAAACAGGTAACTGCAGGGACCACTGGAACTTTCCTGTCCCTTACTGGAGACATCTACAATGGCTTGGAGGTAGATAAGCACAAGAGGAGCTGTAGGCCTTGACAGTGTGGAAGAATCATTTACTGATGGGAAATAATTTCTTAGGTTGGATTTTGGGGAAAGGTTCTTCTCCCAGAGGGTGCTGGGCACTGCCCAGGCTCCCCAGGGAATGGGCACGGCCCCGAGGCTGCCAGAGCTCCAGGAGCATTTGGACAGCGCTGCCAGGGATGCCCAGGTTGGGGTTGTTGGGGTGTCTGTGCAGGGCCAGGGCCAGGGGTTGGGCTGGATGGTCCTGGTGGGTCACTCACACTTCAGGATATTCTATGATTCTGTGAACATGGCTTTTTTGGCTGTCCCCACGGAGAAGATCCAGGCTGGATGCTCACAGACCAGTTTGGCAACCTCTCCCAGTGGCGTGAAATGGATGTGGGTTAGAGATGCCCAGCAAGGGTCTGTGGTGGCATTGTGCCGTTGACCAGCTGGCAAGGGGTGATGTCCATTAGCACAGCTGGCTGCAGATGTGGCTCTTCCAGCTGAGCTGGGCCCCAGGATGAGGAGCCAAGGTCTGTGTCCATGGATGTGCCTCTGCCCGCGTCAGTTCCATCGGTTCCTCACCTCAGTCTCTGTGCAGGGATCAGACAGGTCCAGGTGCGGTGTTGGAGCCTCTCCCAGCTGTCAGGCACCACGTGATGGGCACAGCAAACCCAGCTTGGGCACTGTCCTTGCACTGCTGTGCCGTATCAGGTGCCACCACTTCTCGCTTTGTAAAACCCTCAGCAGGAAAAGCCTGGATCTGGGGGTGGAATTTGGCTGGGGAGCAGGAAGGCACAGCTCCAGCGTGGCTGCTCTGCGCTCATCCCTTCGCTGTGATTGATGACGGGCTCGTCTCAAGCTGGGCCCGTGCTCTGGTGTGCACTGGGAGCTGTGGGGTGGAATGGAGCTGGTGACAGCCGTAGACAGAGGGAGAGGGAGAGCTGTCTGCAGTGACGGCCGCGCAATAAAGACACTTTGGAGTTAATCCCCCGCCATCTGTCTTCATTCTGCTAATAACCCACTCAATCAGCTGCTGCCGACTGTTTGTTAACATTCAGAAACAGATACATAATCAGGAGAAGCATGCTGTTAGCTCAGGAGGGGCTGGACTGCTCCTTGGGAACGGCTCTCCCATGGCCCCGAGGGTGGAGCAGCGGGAGCTGCGCCGGGCAGGCTGGGTGTCCCAAGGCACGTGCAGTGCCAGGGAGCTGGTGCTGGGGCTGGCAGTGGGCTGAGTTACCCTGCTTCTCCCAGGGCTTGTGCCGCCCTGATTCAACGTGGTTTTGGAGCAGAAAGATATTCTCTAGGAGGTGATTCACCTTAGTGGCGCAAGAAAAAGGATTTTGAGCTACTCTGACAAATTGGGCTTGTTTTTCTATTCCCAATTCTCCTTTCTCGTGGAGTTCTCTTCCCAAGGGCAAGCAAGGGGTGTGCTGGAATATCTCTCTCTGCTCACCCGCCATGCTTGGTCCCTCCCTGTCCATACCTGCAGGATCCAGGCTGGGCTTGCTCCACTCTTCTCTGCAGTGGCCCAAGGCAGGGATTCAGATGCTGCTCCTGCAATTTTACTTCTTGTCTCCTGCCTTTGACTACTTGCCAGATCTAACTCGAGTCATTAGCAAGCGTCACTGCAGCAATTATGGCACTTTTTGGCTGCCATTCATAAAGCTACTAACGGGAACGATTAAGCGCTGAGAGGTGTCAGCCTTCACCTCCACCACCTGTTCCTGCCAGCCAGCAGCTGCTGGAAGGTGCCTACAACAACATCCCCCCACGCAGGGCAGCGGGGCAGGGCAGATCTGACCTCCCCTTCCAGGCACTTCGCTGGCTCTCGTGTCCTCACGTGGGGATGGACACAGCTCTTGGAATGCGAAGGGTGAGCTTCATCCTCGTGCCCAGCACGGAGCGGTGAAAGCACGGCTGGGGAAAGGGACAGAAGGATTTGGTGCAGCATCTTCCTGCTGGAGCAGCGAGTGGTTAATGATCTGTGCTCAGGGAAGGACAAACCCCGCTCTTCAGAGGGATGCAGACACTGCCTGCTGTGCCAGGAGAAGGCTGTGCTGCAGTTATCTCCGGCAGCAGCCGCTCTCCGATTGTGTCGGGGCTGGATTGCGCGTTCAAGGTGTCTCTGTTGGCCACACAAAGCACGGCAGAATCAGCAGCCTGTGCTGCAGAGCTGCAGCTCCACACAGCAACCAGTGCTCTGCCTTCTGTGAGAGAGAGCTTGGCAGATCATCTCTGCTGGGTGAGGGCTACAGGAATCAGCTCAGGGCAGGGCTGCCATATCCAAGGTGCACAACTTTTCTTTAAAAGCTGTGTGGGGCTGTTGGGCAGCATCAGACAAACCTTCAGTTCTGGGAGGGTGAAGGGTGAGGCCTTGAAAGTTTTGCAGTCTGAGCTGCAATCTCACCTTGACTCCTCTGTTCTGAAGGTCTGGGATCTTATTTAAAGGCACTGGGACTAATGCAAAGCTCTGCTGTCTCTTGTTCATAGAATCCCAACACATTAAGGGTTGGAAGCAACCTCAAAAATCATCTGGTCCCAACTTCCCCCTGCCATGGACAGGGATATCCCACTAGACTCAGGTGCTCAAGGCCTTGTCCAGCCTGTCCTTGGACATTTGCAGAGATGGGGCATCCACAACCTCACTGGGCAACATGTGCCAGTATCTCTCCAGCCTCACAGGGAAGAATTCCTTCCTGATACCTGGTTGAAATTTCCATTTATACCCATTCCCCCTTGTCCTGCCACCACAGTTCCTGACAGAGCCCCTCTCCAGCTTCCCTGTGGCTCCTTCAGATACTGGAAGGAGCTGTGAGGTCTCCACACAACCCGATCTTCCCCAGGAAGGTGCTCCCGTCCTCTTGTCCACTTCATGGCCTCCTCTGGACTTGCTCCAACATAAAGTTGTTGGGGGAAAGGGGAGGTCCTGAGCTTCAGGGTGCCTCCAGTCTGCAGCGAGGTTTTGGTGCTGCCAGACGTGGGGAGAGAATTGTGTATGCATATGAAAGCTGGGTTTATGGCTTGTAATTATCTCGTACCCATCCTTAGAGTAATTACAGCTCCTCCATTATTAATAACTGGAATTCCAGTCCTTGCCATCGATCACAGAATGGAGAGGAAGCTCAGCCCAGGGTTTGCATAATGTACCTTGGCCTAAATTGAATAATTGGTAAAATGGTGCAAATCGTTCGGTTTTCCCCCGTTCCTTGGTGCTGGAATTAGTGAGATATTAGTGCAATTAGCCAGTGCTTCCATTTGAGGCTGCAATCATTTGGTTTGTAATTTAGAATAAATGTAAAAGCCCACTTTGTGCTTCCGAACGGATTATTTGTCCTGTTTAAAAGTATCTAATGGGGTGGCTGTCATCTAAGCAAGATACATTTGACCCATTTCAATTTGTTTCCCTTTTAATCTGCTATCTGTTTTCCTGGATCTTTTTTTAATAAAAACATAAAGAAGAAGTGGGCGAGAGAGACCAAAGAGGGAGAGAATGGAGGCGTTATAGATCCGGAGTTTATCATAAGCCAAAGTAACTTGAAATCAAGGCTGTTAAACTGCAGAAAGCAATAAAAAGAAAACACTGTTTGGAATCGTTTAAAGGGCCGAGTGCCTTGTCAATGAAAGGTTGCTCTATTTGACTGCTTCTTAATAGCTTCTCTGAGGCAATCTGCAGCTCCTGCAGGAACGAGGGCTGCGGCTCCTTCTGCAGCAGCGCTGCTGAGGGGCAGAGCTGGGGTCCCCAGGGAGCTGGGCAGCAGTGCTGAGGTGGGGAATTACAATACTAAGGAGGAAAGGAGGATGGATTTAAACATAAAACTGGGTTAAAGTTTTAAAGCACGTCCTAAATATTGAAATCCTGGATGGTGTGGTGGGCACAGAGCGTGGATGCGGCGCTGCCTGTGGGGCTGCGGGCAGATCTGGGCCCAGTTCAGACACAGAATCACGGAATTGTTTGGCTTGGAAGGAACCTTAAAGCCCATCTCATTCCACCCCCTTCCACTATCCCAGGTTGTTCTGAGCCCTGTCTAACCTGGCCTTGGGCACTGCCAGGGATTGGGCAGCCACAGCTGCTCTGGGCACCCTGTGCCAGGGCCTGCCCACCCTCCCAGGGAACAATTCCTTCCCAATATCCCATCCATCCCTGCCCTCTGGCAGTGGGAAGCCATTCCCTGTGTCCTGTCCCTCCAGCCCTTGTTCCCAGTCCCTCTCCAGCTCTCCTGGAGCCCCTTTAGGCCCTACAAGGGGCTCTGAGCTCTCCCTGGAGCCTTCTCTTCTCCAGGTGAGCACCCCCAGCTCTCCCAGCCTGGCTCAGAGCAGAGGGGCTCCAGCTCTGGAGCATCTCAGTGGCCTCTCTGGACTCACTCCAGCATGTCCTTCTGATGTCCCACTCCTCTTCATCCATCCCACCACGCCCTCCCATTTCTCCAGGAGGACTCACAGTATTTTTTCCTTCCAGAGCCTGAGCATCCTTTCCACAATGGTCTGACTTGCAGCTCCTCTCTGTGTCAGGCCCCGAGTTACTGCCCGGAGAGAAACCAGCTGGGGCTCTGGGATGGAGTCCCTGCTCTTTTGGGGAAAAATGGGTTGTTCAGAGAAGCTGGCTGTGCCTCTGCTCCAAATGTCTCTCTGCTTGACCGCCTCTTCTGCTCCCTGCCATAGTTCAAACCGGGTTCAGTGAACCCATCCTGCCAGGAAAAGCTCTGATTAGAGCGTGGCACTGAGGCACAGTGGCATATTTGTGCCACCCATTAACAGCCCAGCAAGGCAGTTGCTGCCTCAGAATTACTTGGATTTATGGGGACACTTAATCTGGATCTTGCAAGTGACTTTTACATCTGCAGCAGCACAGGCTGAGCATGAATCTTCCTCAGCCTCAAGGATAAATAGGACCTAATCCCTCTTGTCCCTGTAAAACGTGACCTTTCTTCTCTACCAGATGCCAACAGCCTCCATGCTGCTGCAGAAGGTCAAACTTCTCCTGGTTCTCTGGCCTGACAGTGGCAAGGGTCTGTCCTTAGGGACCAGACCTGTGACGTGTCACTCGGTTTAGCTCACACAGTGCTGGCTCTGCTCAGCCTCCTTGTGCACGCAGCAGCCCAGAAACAGCTCCAACACCACCCCAGCATCTTCCCACAGCTTGGCCCTCTGGGCTTTGCACTGTCTGCACCCTGGAAATGGGATTTCTGCCAAGCTTTGCTCCCAGCTGCAGGACCCCTGGCGCAAACTGCCCCGGGAGCCGCAGTGGCAGCTGATAACTCCGTTATCGGCTGATAACTCCGTTATCGGCTCATCTCCGAGCTCCCTGCGGGACGCAGCGGGAACTCTGCCTTGCTAACTCTGCTGGCACTCCCGGTGAAGGTGCCACCCCCTCCGGGGCTCTGCGGTGGGGGAGCTGCCCTCACCCAGCGCTGTCACTCGTGTCCCTGCGCAGACACCGTCACAATTGATCGGGGCCGGCAGCTCCGCGCCAGCTGCATCGAGCCTTTTGTTCTTTATCTGACAAAGGCGTTGGGAAGGAAGAGGAGAGTGGATAGAGCCGCTCCCGAGGAGTTGTTAAGGATGCGTTGTTATCTCAGAGGTCTCATTGATATTTCCGCTCTGCTTTGTGCGTCTGGGAGCTGAACGAGACAGGGGTGTAAGTGAAGCCTGAGCAGAAGCAATGTAGGAGCTGCCTCTGTCTGGTGTCGGGGGAAACTGTGCCTGGGTTGGGTCAGCTGGAAAACGGGTTAGGGCAGGACCTCTCTGCTGTGAGCCGAGCCCTGGCTGGCGCAGCACGCAGTCCCAAGGATGCTGCCGAGGGCAGGATCCCGAGTTACCTGCTCTTCGTTCTCCCCAGCTTCCTGCTGCTCTCCGCGCCCTTGGAGAGGGAGAGCAGGGTTCCATCCGTGATGTTCCAGTTGTCTACAGCGCTGCAGAGCGGCTGAACAACTGTGCTGGTCATAAATCCGCCCCAAAGCTCGGGAGCTTTACGGTAACGGTGTTGTTGTAGCAGTTAATGGTCGAAGGGTATCATTTTATCTATTGATTTGAGCAGCAGTCCCCTGTGGAAAGCTATTGCTGTGTGGCCTTAAATAAATGAATACAATCCTTCCTCACTCCCTGAGTACCGGCATCAGACACGTCAGGAGCTGCTTCTCTGGCTGTTCAGCCCGCAGGTGGTACAGGAGAACCTGGATCATGTGGAATCTGTGCACCGTTCCTTTGGAGGGCCCACTAAAGACATTTCAGGAATCTCAGGCTGGAGAGGGGCTCTTCACAAGGGCGTGTGGTGGTGGGACAAGAGGGAATGGCCTAAAGGTGAAGGAGGGCAGGGTTAGGTGGGATACTGGGAGGAAATTCTGCCCTGTGAGGGTGGGCAGGCCCTGGCACAGGGTGCCCAGAGAAGCTGTGGCTGCCCCTGGATCCCTGGCAGTGTCCAAGGCCAGGGTGGACAGGACTTGGAGCAACCTGGGATTATGGAAGGTCTCCCTGCTCATGGCAGGGGTGGAACAGGATGGGCTTTAAGGTCCCTTCCAACTCAAACCATTCTGGGATTCCATGATTTATATACATGGATCAGTATCTAGGGTGGGATGGAGATTATTTCAGCCACTTGAATTCCACTGCCCTTGCCATGCCCCTTTAGCTCCTTTCTGGCACTGAAATGGGATGTGCACCTAAGGAACATAGCAAGCTGTTGGTAAAAGCTTGTTCTGTGAGCTGCCCCTGGAAGCAGGCAGAGATAAGGCTGTGGACCTCCCCTTGCCACAGCTGCCACCTTTTGGTGCTGTGGGCTTCGGGCCAGTTTATTTTTAATCAGGAGATGGGGGGACATGAATGACAGGAGGTCCAAGGCTTCTCTCTGGAGATGGCAGCTCCAGCTTTCCCACCTCTGCGCTGCTCCAGGCTGAGTTTCCCTTGGAGCTGTAGCTGCTGGTAGTTTTCCCCTCTCTGCAGAGCTGCTGCTGCAGCCTGGGGTCTGTTATTCAGCTTTCCTCCCTCATGTCCGTGCGGACCCTGCCAGGGAGGCTGCTGGCAGCAGTGAGATCAGTGATCCCAGTCACACTGCTGACACGGAACCATGGACTTGTTTAGGTTGGGAAAGCCCTCGAAGACCATTGAGTCCAGCTGTTAACCCAGTGTTGGGGTGCACTGTGTGCTGGAAGAGAGATGGGCCCTGAGGGCCGGAGAAAGAGCCTCGTTCTCAGACCCGGAGGTGGCCCTGGGATTACAGCCAGGTCACCGGGGATGGGCTGAGAGAGCATTGTGGGTTTCTGGACAGTGTCAGCCCTGTGAGATGTGATAATTGCAGTTTGTGACCTTACAGGGTATCATTTACCTTCTACCATAATAGGCAATGTCTGGGAAATACCCCAGGTGACTGGGGGACACTGAGGTGAACATCTTTCCTGTTTATATGATGTGATATCCTGTAGGTACTGGCATTTAAGGGGATTTCTGATGCGCAATAAAGCTTTGCACTTTTTCCACCATGTGTGCAGAGTCCGTGCCCGTGCGTGATTACTGCAACCCAGCACTGCCAGGCCACCACTAAAGGACACGGTGGGCACCAGAGCAGAGCCTGGACGGGCAGATCAGGCTCTGCCATGGAGCCAGGCGTGGGTGATGCCGTTAAGCCCCCTGGCATGGACACGATAGCCTGGCTGTGCGGAAGTCTCCAGCTCTCAAGGTATCTGGAAGCCATTCCTTCCAAGAAAACAATCCGGATTTTGGTCAGGAAGGGGTCAGGATTGTGACAGCACATCCCTGCCCAAGGCTGGAGAAAGGGAGAGCATCGTTTCTGACATTTTGGGGGTCACTTGTGGGGCACAGGCACTGCAGTGTACCCACAGCTGCAAGGAGACACCGGGATTGCTCCTGCCTGGTCTGGATCTCCAACCTCCCTCTCCTGGAGGCAGCCACATGCTTTCTGCAGGCAGAGATGGTTTGGAGCTGCCCAGACTGGAGCAATGAAGCAGTACCAAGCTGCTGTCACTTAGAATATCAATTAAAACCACTGCACCCTTGTAAGTCCCACCCTGAGACACACTCGGGATCGACAAACAGCCAGGCCTGCCACTGAAATGGCTCTCGAGCCAGCAGGAGGAAATCTGCAGTGCAATTGTGAGCAGAAACTGGAGTGCTGGAGCACTTCCAGCCCAACAGGCTGTGGGGTGGGAGCTAAGACCAGTGTGAAGATGAAACCCTCTGGCGTTCCAGGCACTGGGGAGCCTTTGGTGTGCTTGGAAAAGGCTCGAGTAACTCATTTTGAAGCTCCATCCCCAGGGTTTCCCTGTGTGACACATAACACCCTGCAGTCCCAACCGGCAGGATGAAGCTCCTCTCCTGCAGGAGCAGTGTGAGGCAGCTCTATTTCGCTGCTATAATGACAGAATGGGATGAAATTGTGTGTTTCAGGCCAGCAAAGTGATCCTGCTTCCATTCCCCAGCGAAGTGGGACTGTGTTGGATTTGACTGAAAGACACTGCCAAGCACCCAGCAATGCACATGGCTGTGTTTGAGCTGGCTCGGTTTTAAACCCTTCCCAAAACCCTTTCTTATCATAAGGAAATACGGAAATATGGTTGTGAAGTGTCCATGTGAATGCTGCAAGTCCTGCTTTTCGTGTTCCCCCCGAGTTATTCGCTGTATCTGGCCAAACCCTCCCACCTGTGTTCACTCAAAGCGATCGAAGCCCATCAGTGGCCTTCAGGTTGAGGGTGATGAAGGTGGAAGGAGTGGGAATAGTCAAAAACCTGCAGGACAGGCAGGGATCCTGTGTGAGGGGGAGTGTGAGTGGAATCCCATCAATGCTAGGATTATTTAACACCCGAGGCTGCCACGATGAACCTTCAGAGAGCAAAGAACATCAGCCACAAACCTTCCCAGTTCCCTCCAGTGCAGCACCAGTCTCAGGGCCGGTACCTCCGTGCCCTTTCACACCCGGTGTTTGCTCCCATGGGTATTTACCCCTCTATAAACGTATTAACGGAGCTAATCTTAAAGCATATCCAGAGATATAACTTGAGATGGATTTTTTTTTCCCCTTTAACAAAGATGAAGCTTTTATATAGACGGGGAAAAGAGAAGGGAAGTGAAATGTTCAGTGACTAATGATCCTCATCAATATTCATGAGAGTCAGTAGCATTCCGAGATTTAAAATAAAGGAAGAAAGAGAGAAAGGCACTGACTCCTTTAGAAGCTAAATGAAATATTTAGGTTGACCTGGAGATAAGTGTGCTGGGTCGTTGTTGCTGTCAGCTCAGGCCAGTGTTCAATCCTGGAGCTTCCAAAGGGGGAGCCAAGCTGCCGGTGGATTTCTCCGGAGACAGGGAAGGACTGGGTGGGCTCACACAGCAGCAGAAGCCTTCAGCTGAGGGTCAGGTCCATGCTGGGCTGGATGCTGTGGCACCTCCCAAACGGGGAGGGAACAATCCCTGCCCCAGGAACCTGCTGGGGCATGGAATTGCATCCAGGGGGGTGTCCATAGCCAGGCTGGGATCAGGCATGGGCTGTCCCAGGTGAGTCCCAGCTCACACCATCCCCCAAGGGGCTCCTGTCACAGCCATTCCCTGCAGTGAGGCTCTCTAGGATGGGGGACAGCCTGAAGAGGTGGCTTGGAGGGTGCAGTGGACATTGATGGATCTAAAGGAGCTGCAGGACCGACCTGCCTGGTGAGAACATCCCTCCTCCAGCTGCAAACAGCTGTGGATAGCAGGGAGCTGACTGGCTCTTGTGGGAGGTGTCTCCTGATTTGTTGTGCTGTTCCTCCAGGTTTCCCTTCCTTCTCTCCCATCCCCGCCCCTAGAAAATCACCCCAAGTGGACCTAACTTGAAGGTGAAGTTTTAAACCCCTCAAGACACCTGTGGATAGATGGGGAAACCTTAATCCTTCCCCATCTCAGTCTTTTGTCAGCTGGGTGGGAGGAGAAGGAAAACTTCTGCAGAGAAATAGCTGAAATCCAGGTTTGTGAGGATGTGGCTCGGGATGTGCAGCAGTGATGGTGGAGGCAGGGAGAATAGCAGGATCTTCACAAACAGATTTAACTGCAGGCAGAGCACTCCAGGCCTGGAAGAAAGGCTTCCCCCTGCCTTCTGCATGTCTCCTCTTCTAAATCTTTTTCCTTTCTGCTGCTGCAAGTCGCCCTTGTCTCCCTCTGCTTCTGAGCCTGCTCCTTCTCATTTCCGAGCCATCCCTTCCCTCCTCCGAGTGACAGCTGTCCCACCCCTGCCGAGGTCGTCTGCCCTTGAGACCATCTCTGATCTGTGCCCTGATAGAAGGGCTGAGTATTGACTTTGGCTGCGGCTTCATTAAGAGGCAGCCTCATTTGTCAACTTGTTTGTTTCCAGAGCTGCTGGGGAGACGGCAGAGCTCGCATCCCCTCCGAGCCCAGCGCGGCGAGAGCCCGGAATTAACTCCCTTTTCCAGGGTTTCCATCAAGGTCATTGCAGGTGGCCCTGCACAGTTCTCTCCTCCTCATTAATCGATGTCACCGAGGTTCCAAGCGACATTAGATCCAGTGGGAGTGCAGATGGGAGGCCTGCCCAGGCTCTGGGGGCTGCAGGAACGCGGGGACAGGTGTGTTAGTTAATCCGAGGCGCTCCCAGCTGGAAGAGAGCTCTGCTCGTAGGGAAATCAGAGCTGGGGCCTTGGACGAGCTCTCGGGGGTGAGATCCTCGCAGGGGGCTCTCCAGGCCTGGCTGCAGAAGGATTGTGAGTGATGGAGAAGAATTTCTCCTGTCAGTGTGTTGGGCTACACTGTGTGTTGGAAGAGAGATTAGGCCTTGGCTGAAGAAAGAGCCTCGTTCTCAGACCCGGAGGTGATCCTGGGATTACAGCCAGGTCACCGGGGATGGGCTGAGAGAGCATTGTGGGTTTCTGAACAGTGTCAGCCCTATGAGATGTGATAATTGCAGTTTCTGACCTTGTAAGATATTGTTTACCTTTTATCATAATAAGCAATGTCTGAGAAATATTCCAGGTGATTGAGGAACACTGAGGTGAACTGTTTTCCTGTTTATATGAGGTGATTTCTTGTTGTTCTATTGGTATTTAAAGGAATTTCGGATACGCAATAAAGTTCTTTTTTCTTTGCACCTTTACCATTATGTTGCAGAGTCTCTGCCCATGCGTGAATACTGCATCAGTTGTCATCAGGTCTGCCTGTGATGGCCTCTGGTTCCAGTCCAGAACCTGGTGGTCAGGGAATGAAGCATTGACCAGTGTTTGCTTGTAGGGTTTGCCCTCTCCAGGGGTCAGCCCTGACCTCAGCCGGGGCTGGGTACAGAGATGGCCGGTGATGGATGTGCCCCACAGGCTGCTCCTTGGAGGATCTGGGGGGAAACAATCTTTCCCTACAACAGTGAAATGACTGAAACTCCAAACATTGGCACCCTCAGGGCTGTTCAGGGATTCAGAATGGGTTCACACAACAGCCATGGAAGCAGAGAGGATCATGGCAGTGCAGGAAGGGCATCGCAGAATCAAAGAATCACGGAATGGTTTGGGTTGGAAGGGGCCCTAAAGACGATCCAGTTCCAATCCTCTGCCATGAAGGGACTCCTTCCACTCTCCCAGGCTGATCCAAGCCCTGTCCACCCTGGCCTTGGGCACTGCCAGGGATCCAGGGGCAGCCACAGCTGCTCTGGGCACCCTGTGCCAGGGCCTCCCCACCCTCACAGGGAACAATTCCTTCCCAATATCCCATCCATCCCTGCCCTCTGGCAGTGGGAAGCCATTCCCTGTGTCCTGTCCCTCCACCCCTTGTCCCCAGTCCCTCTCCAGCTCTCCTGGAGCCCCTTTAGGCCCTGCAAGGGGCTCTGAGCTCTCCCTGGAGCCTTCTCCTCTCCAGGTGAGCACCCCCAGCTCTCCCAGCCTGGCTCCAGAGCAGAGGGGCTCCAGCCCTTGGAGCAGCTCCATGGCCTCTCTGGCCTGGCTCCAGTTGGTTCACATCCTCCCAGTGATGAAGGCCCCACAGCTGGAGGCAGCTCTGTGGATGGGGTCTCACCTGAGCAGGGCAGAAGCCCCTCCCTCACCCTCTGGCCACACTGTCCCATTGCTCAGGGCCAGAGCAGAGGCTGGAGCTTTGCTGCTGGGGGCAGCTGCTGCAGCACACGGCATTTCCAGACCCGTCTGACCCCGTGCAGGAGAAGCAGGTGAAGACAAAAAGCCAAACTTCACCGGGGCCCAGCTCCCTGCAGACCCTTAAGTGTCACTGCCCTGGTGAGGAGGGACCTGGTGAGGCTGTTTCTGTATTCCTGAGGGTGCAGCAGCCTGAGCAGGAGGTGTGGGAGCATCAGCCCAGCCCATGCAAAGGAAAAAGGCTCAAAAACCAGCGGTGCCAGAGCTCGGCTGTGCTGCAGGGGTTACAGCTCTTTAAGTGCTGGGTATTTCCACACTCCTGACAGCACGGAGGGAGCTGAGGGAAAGATGTTCCTGGCTGTTGCCACGGGCATTTTGCTTCAGCAGGTCCCGAGGTGATCAGGCAGCAGTAATTGTGCAGCTCCACGTGGGCTGCGGTGGGACTGGCACGGCAGCAGCGCCGGTCCCTGCGGCGGGGGAGCACGGAGCAGAGCCAGGGAGAGCGCTGACTGTGGTGGCAGGAATGGCCCAGGGATTAGAGAGCAGGTTGTAAGAGGAGAGACTGGAGGAGGTAAATTTATATAGTCTGGAGGAGGCTCAAGGGGAGACACGACCAGAGTCTATAAATACATGCAGAAATAGAAACCAAGGGAGGAAATTATTCAGGAGGAGGGAGGACAAGGAGCAGTGCCTGAAGCAAAGCAAGAAAAGTTTATTCTGGGTCTTGCATGGAGGGGGAATGGCCTTCAGCACCCAGCAGCCGGCTGGGATGGGGTCCCAGTGCTGCCAAGCTCCTGCCCTGCTCCCCACCCCTCTGATGCCTCACAGAGCTGGATACTCCCCCTCCTAACCCAGCTCTGCCATGTTTTACAGCAGCCCCACCTTATTTCTTCCCTGCCAGCCGTCTCACGCGGGTGTCTGGCACCCAGCCGCCCCAGCATGCCTTCCAAGGTTTAATGAAACAGATTGAGATGCACTTGGGCTCGTGGCTTGACAACTGGTTCCCCTTGGACAGGAACATTTGCCTTCGCTGGGTGACAATGCTTTGAGTCCGTCGCCTTAGGCACTGTGGCTCATTGCTAGTCATCTCTCCAATGAATAATACACAGGCCTGAGTATCTGTCTGCATACATCTTCCTTTTCTGGAGGATAATTTAATGTTATCTTTGGGCCTCCTGCTTCAAAGATGAAGAGATTACTTCAAACCTGCAGCCCGCAACCACAGCCATTGGTTTCAAACGTCATTAAGTTTCATTATAACAAATAAACACTGCAATGACATTTATAAGTTACCAGAGAGCACAGAAACACAAATATGAAGCAGATAAACTGCATTTGATCCAAATAATTACTGCAGGCAATATCGAGCTTAGGCTGAGCTGGCAGGCGGGTGCCGGGTAATTTATAGGAGTCCGTAAGGCACTGTGGTGCACATTGCTCCTTAAAAAGGATGATGATGGTGATGTGTCTCTCTCCAAAGCCTCAAACAGGTTATGTTCCTGCCTCCTCGAAGGCAGGGAGCTTTTCCTCAAGTCAGAAATGGACGTGGCACAGGCAGCAGTTACTGTTTGGGGACTTTCCTCTCCCCATTCCTCAGGATTTCAGCCTGAGAAGGGACCAGCATTTGAAATTTGCTCTGCTTTAAGCTGCAAAAGAGCCTTATTTATTTATTCATGTGTTTGTTTGTTTATTTTTCCTTAGGGGAGTCTATCCCCACTGTGGGTAAGTTCTCAGGAGTGGGGAATCCCTGGGGAGAGATTTCCACTGATTTACTCCAAGAGAGTATAATCCTATACTTAGAGAATAATGGAATATTGGAGTACACTGACTGGGAAGGGACCTACAAGGATCACCGAGTCCAACTCCTGATTAATAATAATGAAGTTCCTTTCATTTCAACTCCCGGCTTTACTCTACCAGCTCTTAACCCTCAGCAAGGACTCTCCTACCACCAAACCAGATGGAAAAGCATTTCCTCCAGCTGTCCCCCAGAAACCCGAGAGAAGAGGGGTTTGCTGCTGTGCTGGTGGTGTGAACTCTCCCCAAGCTTTGCCTCTGCCCCGGGGTGAGAGCCCATCATCTCCTAAGTGACCCCCGCGGGGCTCGTCACTCCCGAGTCCTGCAGGCAGCCCTGCTCAGCCCGGGAGGGGGCTCAGGCACGGCTGAGCTTATTGATGAGCATCTCTCATTACCTGCTAATTAACACAGCAGGCTGGAATGTGCCAATCTGCTCTCGGACCGGGGTTTTGCACCAGGCAGCCGTTGGCTCTGCAGTGGGGACCACTGAGAAGGAGCTGGTGACAAAACAAGCAGCAAAGTCTGGGTTAAATCATCCGAGTCCCCTCCGAGCGCTCCCTTCCCCTGCAGCAGGGGAGGGGAGAAGCCACGGGGTCTGTTGGCTTCTCCCAGGGCTGCACCTGGGCTGCTAAAGCAGTTGCAGGGCTGTAAATTTTGACTGGATTCACGCTGCCTCTCGTTTTTCGTGGGTTTTTGGCTTTACTGGCTAAAACCCAGGTAAAAAGCACCAGCAGGTTGGTGTAGGCAGTGCTGCAGGTCACTGGCCTCCTCCGTCGTGGATAAATGCATTTTCTAGGCGTTTCCCTGGCTCTCTGGATAGTGTAGCCAAGGCTTTCACGGAGGGGAGCCTTTATTAAGCTTCCATGTATAGTTAGAGAAGTACGTCAATTTTTGAGCACCTTCGTGGGGCAACGAGATGGGCACGTGTGTGAAACATCTCCTGCTCAGAGATGATCTGCTCCCTGTCTGTTCATCTCAGCATCTCCAACCCCTCCTGCCTTCCCCCCACTTTTGTGTGTGTGTGTGTGTATTGCATGTATTTCACTTTAGGCTGTTTTGCAGAATAATTTGTTTTAATTTTAAATATGAATCTTGCATGTGTAAAAAAAAATGCACATATTTACAATCACTGCCACTTGTAAAAACCCAAACAAACAATAATTATAGCAGAAACCTGCTAATTCTCACTCCACTTCATCTTCAGAGCTGATAATTCACGCAGCACAACCCCGAGCAATCCCGCCCTGCTCGGGTAAACAGCGCGAGCTGGAGCGAGTCTGCAGCCTGCTCTGCAATATCCCACAGCTCATCTGGCCAGGGGCTCCCCCAAAAGCCACCCAGGTGATGTTTCATGCAGACAGCAGCTTCTCGGCCTTCCAGGGCAATAATAAGATTTATTCCTGCCTTTTCTTCCCTCCATCTGTGAGCTTTGGTGCCACCAAGATGTTTCTTGTTCAGGGAAGTGTCTGGTAGGGGAATCTTCGGTGGTGGCACTTCCAACACCTGCCAAGATGGAAACACCCTGTAGAGAGACTCATTTAACCACTCCTTGCATGAATTCTCCAATCTATACAATGTCTCACCAATCTGTAGCAAGACTCGTTAAAATTATTTTGAGAAGGAGCAGAATTTTCCGCTCATTTAAATATTACAGAATCCCAGGGCACTTTGGGTTGGAGGGGATCTTAAAGATCACCCAACCCCCCTGCCATGTGCAGAGAACATAACATTAAATATCTGCATTTTCTGTTCTGAACTGCATCTTCATTCTGATTTCCCTCCGTGCCTCAAAGCGTGCGATAACAGATTTTGAAAAACGAGGATGGAAGTGAAACATGGTGCGACCCAAGGCGAGCTCTTTGCTCTAATTTTCCACCCCGTGAACTGCACAACTTCCAGTTGCCGCTCTTCCTGGGAGCAGAGCCAGAATTTGAAATCTCCAAATCGTTTGTGAAATGGATTATTCATCCTTCTCGTTTTCCTACGGACGAGTGTCCTCTGTGCCCTCTAACTCGAAGATGAGCTGAGATTTAAAGGACTCTGTTTCCAAAGAGCAGCCCTGATCTGGGAACAGAGGGTGGGCACAGGGGATGCACCGGGATTGAATGTAATCCAGGAAAAGGGGGATCACCTGAGAGATTCCAGAAGGTCACAGGGGATAAAATCCTTAAGGATTTTATCTGGGAGACTTGGTGCAGGCAGGCTGCTGCCCACCAGTTTGCACATCTGCTGTTATTTTTAGAAGGAAAAGTTCCTTTTTCTTCTCTGTGGATTCAAGTGGGAGGTTTTAGGTCCCAGGAGTGTCTGTGCAAGGCTCCTGCTGCTGAGGACCTGCCACCCGCTTTCTGAGCTACAAAAAGCAGCTGGAGTCGCCACAGAGAGAGCTGCTCAGCTGGAATTACTGGAGCAGGAGCATCCCCTGCTCTGCTCTCACCCCCTCATCAGCCTGGCCCAGGGGAGCTGAGCCAGAACACTGCACCTCGACAGGAGAACAAATGGGAATTTCTTACTCTGCCACGGCTTCCTCGGCAGCGCCGGTAACAAAATATTTCTTGGAGTCATTGGCAGTGTTCAGTGGAGCCGGGTGGATCGATGGGAGGAAATCCATTCCCCTCCACTCTTGTCTCCACGAGGGAAAGTGCTCAGAGCCTGCCCAGGGTTTCCAGCGCCTCTGGAACAGCTGCTGGTGCCACTGCCCGTGCTCCCAGCGAGGACAGGCATTGCCCTGTGCCCCGAGCAGCCTTGGCAGAGGCTCAGAGCTTGGAGAGGCAGCCAGGGCAGCCCAGGCGTCGGGACGAGGTGCTGGCCCCAGCCCAGTCTGTGGGGAAGCTCTCACACCTCTCCCCTCTGCCACAGCTTCAGTGACACCGCCAGCTTTGCCTCTTGCTGGCCCTTCAGTCTGCCACCCCCCTGCCACACCTCGCCTGCTTTCCCCCCTCCTCCTGTGCTGGCCCCTGGCTAAAACACCACCTGATCCAGTTTGCTGCCTCTTCTCCAACCCTGCAGAAGTCCTGGGTGCCCCAAAGCACGCGTTCCAGCTCTGGCAGCTCGGCTAATAGGAGATAATACTGCTTGCTCGCAGCTCGAGAGCAGCCAGGAGCCATCCCTGGAGCCTGGAGCCATCCCTGGAGCCTGAATATTCAGTGTGATCCAGTCCATAAGGTCACTTGGATGCTGCTTTTCAGTGCCTCGATGCAGTGCATTAGTTTGTTTCCTATCAGCTCCCAGGAGCAGGCATTTAATCTCACAGGAGGTAATTCTCCAGGCTGGCGCTGGGAAGAGTTTGTGAATAAATATCCCACCGTAAGGACACTCTTACACCTTTCCCAATTGGCAGCTAATAGCAGAGCAGCCGATGACATTTCAGCCCTTTCTGCATGGCTGATCAAACTCCTCACAGTGGCTTTGAAAGCAGTGCTGGGATTTCGTGTGGGTATCAAAGCCAGAGGAACACTCGATAGTTCACATCTCTTGCCTGTGTGACTAATAGACAAAAAGATCCCTGAAAGGTTTAATATCTTACTCAAAATTTCCCTGTTTCCTGTTTGAAGCTACTTAGTGGACACAGGGGGATGTTGATGGTTCCTCTCAGAGCGGTGCTAGGAAAATGTCTGACACCACCGGGATGAGCTCAGCTCACCACGTGGGCTGGCTCAGAGCTGCTCGTGGCCAGGAGATGCATTCCCAGAGGCCAGACAGGAGAGCAGAGCTCTCGCTTTGCACCTCAAACTCCGCTCTGGCAGCTGGCGTTAGGACCACGGGATCATTTCGTTTGAAAAAGACTTGAGATCACCGAGTCCAACCCTGAACCCAGCACCCCCAGCACGTCCACCACTAAGCCACGTCCCCAAGTGCCACATCCACGTGTCCTGTGAACACCCCAGGCATGGGGACCCCACCACTGCCCTGGCCAGCCCCTTCCAGTGCTTTGCAACCCTTTCTGTGAAGAATGTTTTCCTAAATTATCCAACTAATAGGAGACAATGCTGCAAGTTGGGGCCATTTCCTCCTGTCCTGTCCCTTGTTCCCTGGAAGCAGAGTCTGACCCCCACCTGGCTGCCCCCTCCTGTCAGGGTGCTGGAGAGAGGGAGAAAGTCCCACCCTGAGCCTCCTTTCCTCCACGCTCCCTCAGCCTTTCCTGGTGCTCCAGCTGCTTCCCCAGATTGTTTCCCTACTTTTCACTGCTTTTCCTGGGGCATCACTTGGGCTTCGGTTCCACCTCAGTGCATCCCACACCCTCCCCTCGGAGCTGCACGGGTGGCTGGAATCACTGGGGACCCCCAGGCTGTGCTCCCAGGGAAGGTCTCGTCTCCCTGGATGTTCATGGGTGAGCAAGGCACGAGCTCAGCTCCCCGCTTCCCTCCTGGAGCAGGGACACGTGTGCCAGGCCACACGGCTGGTCAGTGGGAGCACCGTTCATACACCTGAGTCATCCCTCCACTGTTGTGCTTTGGTTTCTTTCAAGTCGAATAATTGAGCACTGAGGCCACGTGAGCCGGGCCAACGCAGTCACGCTAAAAAAGGCCAAACTGACATTTTTTGCTCAAAAGGATTTTATTTTCTTTTCTCCCCAAGGAAGCCAAATAAAAAAATGGAAATCTTATGCAAGGGCTGAACTCAAGCTACCTCTCTCATTTGTGCTGTGAAGCCCACGGAAGTACCTGACACGGCTGTGGCCATCACCAGTGGGGAGGCCGATCCACATCTCCTCACTGAGGATGGCATCACTGGTGCCATCCCTCTGGTCCTGCCTGGGCAGCCACAGCTCTTTTGCTTCTCCAGTGGTGCAAGAAAAGCTCATCTCTGTCTTTGTCTGGGGAAATCCGTGCCCCTGGGAACACCTGGCTCTCTCTTTCCTTCCTGTTCCATGCGCTCTGTGCTCGGCCAGGCCTTGGGCTCCACCTCAGTGCAGGTCTGGGCGTTGTCTCCCACCAGGGCAGGAATTGGGATGCAGGGAGTAATGAGCCACTCTGCCGCCCACAGGGCTCTTCCCTGTGCTTGCCCATGACTGACAATTCCAGAGAGCTCTGTAAATAATGTAAGGCTTTTGTCTGCTTGCTTTTCCTGCTCATCTGAAAATCAATGCGGGCGCGTGTTCTGGAGCACAATGGGCCCCGTGCGGGGGGCTCGGTGTCCTTGGCTCCGGGGAGGGGACCCGAAGGAGCGCTGAGAACCAGCCTGTTTGTCACAGGGTGGTGCAGAGCCAGGCCCCAGCCTGCTGGGAAAGTGTGGGCACGGAGCCATCTCTTCCCAGGCCCCTCCGTGGCCGAGAGACAGCTCCATCTCCAGGCATCGTGCCGTGAGAAACCAGCCCCGAGCTGGGCCAGAATGCCCTGATTTCCATCGGGTGGGATCTGCTCGGTCTGAAGAGGGACCCTCCTGGGATGCTGGGTAGGATTAGGGTGTCACACAGCAGCCCCTTGATCATCCTCCCACCACCCGTCGTGACAGCTCCGAGCTGTGGGAAGGATCGGCTCTTCCCGCTGAGGGACAAGGAGAATGTCCCACCGCTCCTCATCACCAGGCCTTTCATTTCGGAACAGCAATATTTTGACAAGGAGCTCATAGTCCTCCTTCTCCACTTCTGTGCTCTCCTCAACAAAAAGGACTAATTCTTTTCAGAGCACAATGGACATTCAAAGCTTCACTTACATAAAAGCAGCCACGACGTCTCCATTTCTAATGAGTCATTGTTCCCTCGGTGAGTCCCTCGCTTCCTACTACAATACTCACTCCTCTTGGGTAATGAAAATTTAACTTTCTGCTGTGCCCGGGTGCTGGTTTGGGCGCAGGAGGCTGCAAGCTGAAATAATTCAGCCAGGAACTCATGCAAACAGATTTCAGTCTTCAGAGAGCTTAAAAAGCCTGTCACCGACTCTGGCTTCAGCAATGGAAGGGGCTTCAAGATCCTGCTGCAGCACAGACCGTGGCAGTGTCATTGTGTAGGTGCCTTTCTGTGTTTTCTGGGTTGTAAAACAGGATTTTTGGGCCTTCTCACCATCCGTGGGCGTTGGGACATCTGAAAAGCAATGCCCTGGCACTGGCAGTGTCACTTCCCTTGGAAGTCACAAACAGAGAAGAGTCTCAGCCTTTGTTTGAAAGAACAAGGCAACGTTACAGAGAACCACTGAAAAACAGGAGCCAGAGGTGCAAAATCCATTAAGGAAATCTAAAGAGTTCTAAAGCGGTCCTCTCTTTTTTTCTCTTTTTTTTCTTCCCGAAGCTTTTATGACATGCTTGTGACTTCACAAGGATCCTGCCTGGGGTTTTTGAAAGCAGGGTTAGTGTTCTCGCCTGCTCGCTCTTCACCGTGGCGCCTTTGTTGTCCCCCTTTGTTCCTGCTGTTTGGGATCTCAGTGGCTGCAGAAGTGCCCCCCACAAGAGAGACTCCTTGAGGAAGGCAGGAGCTCAGGGGCCAGCGAGGGGGTCCTGCTGCTGCCTGGCAGTTCCTCAGGGAACGGGGCAAAGCAGCAACCGGGAGGAGACGGGAAGGTTCTGGGATCAAGGGCTCCTCTGACACCAAACTCTCACCTGCAGCAGCAGGAGACCGGCGGTGGCAGCGCACTTCCAGCTGCAGGGCTGCTCCAGAGTGCAGGTGGGACACTGGGGCTGTGCTGGAGCGTGGCCAAGTGGCATCATTAGCATCTCATTTCCGTGTCCTTTCGCTTTTAAAACAAAACCAAAAAAATCAACAATGGATTCTGAGCCTTAATTTTTGCTTCTGCTCAAAGCGTCGCTGTGCTGGATGAACAGATCCTCACATGGAGACTCCCAGGGGCAGAGTCAGTGCCCAGCGACTCCCAGTGAAATCCCCAGGAAGCCAGGCATCCACTGGGTGGTTTCTTTGGAAATATTCCAAGTCTTCACACTTGGGGGAAGATGGGGTGCGGAAGTAAAAAAGGGCTACACTTGGGCTGGGGGCACACGGACACGTTGCTGCATCTCCCTGCTTTGCTGTGCAGCACTTCCCAAATCCAGATCTGGGGATTCTTTGTGCAGCAGGAGGTGACAAGGAGGTGGGTGGTGAGGGTGCCATGCCCGGACTCTTGGCTGGGCTTGTGTGTCCTGATCTGGGGTTCTCAGCACAGGAAGCACATGGAGCTGCTGGAGAGAGTCCAAAGAGGCCATGGAGATGCTCCAGGGCTGGAGCCCCTCTGCTCTGGAGCCAGGCTGGGAGAGCTGGGGGTGCTCACCTGGAGAGGAGAAGGCTCCAGGGAGAGCTCAGAGCCCCTTGCAGGGCCTAAAGGGGCTCCAGGAGAGCTGGAGAGGGACTGGGGACAAAGGATGGAGGGACAGGACACAGGGAATGGCTTCCCACTGCCAGAGGGCAGGGCTGGATGGGATATTGGGAAGGAATTGTTCCCTGTGAGGGTGGGGAGGCCCTGGCACAGGGTGCCCAGAGCAGCTGTGGCTGCCCCTGGATCCCTGGCAGTGTCCAAGGCCAGGCTGGACGGGGCTGGGAGCGGCCTGGGACAGTGGGAGGTGTCCCTGCTCATGGCAGGGGGTGGAGTGAGATGGGCTTTAAGGTCCCTTCCAACCCAAACCATTCCATGGTTCTATGATGAACCCCTGTTTCTGCAGAGGTTTGGATTAACCCGTATTTTTTGTTGAAAAACCTATTTAGTGGAAGGGGAGAAATTGGGAAACTCCTGCTTGCCCACAGGTTGGAGTCAAACCTCCTGCTTTGAAACCAAAGCATCATTTTGCAATAACGTTTTAAACATTCCTGGAAAAATACCCAACTGGCGTCTTTCAGCCCATTTTCTTGTAGCTGAAAACGCTCAACCTGCATTTGTAAATCACCCTCTCCCAATCTCCCCATTTGCAGTTATTTTCTGTCAAGTATCTTATCTCCCTTAAAACTTTTCTGCAAATTACTTGTTCCTTTGACATTAAGACATAAGCTGTAACGTGGACGGGCCTCTGATCTTCCAAACCCAGTTAAACCCAGTAATCAGACTTTAAGCTGATTTGAAAGCGAGTTGAGCTCTGCCTTCAGTACCTTTTTTCTTTTTTTATCTATGATTTAGAGAGAGATCATCCTGCTGTGGAGCAGGGACTGGGCCAGGTAATGCTCTTAAGGTCCTTACACCCATCTGTCCTCTCCCGAGCTGTTTGCAGCTGAAATGGAGCCTCGGATGAATAAAAAAAGGGTTTAAGTGACAATTCTTCACACTGAACAAACACAGGGAAGGAAAAGACAGGAGACATATGCCATGTTTCTGCTCTGATTTTCCATGGCCATCAGCTCGTCTTTAAAAGGAATCAAGAAATAAGAGAAAAAGGAAAAATAAAACGTAAAAAGAGCTTCATTTCCAGCAGCAATTACCAAATGAAGCCTGTGCTTAATGGGCATTTGCAGAGGGCACAGACACCACTTTGTGCCTCTGCGTTCTCATTAGGGCTCGTGCAGCTCCCAGCTGACAGCCTGATAATTCTCACTGATAAAACAAATCTTTTTGGGTTATTGCTGCCTTCCTGCGCTGTCCCTGCTCGCCCGGCTCTGCCTTGAGAATTGTCAGGATTACAGAGTGAGCTGTGAAAACCCAGTTAGCGGGTGGGAAGTGTATATTAAAATAAAACAACAAAACAACAAAGCAAAATGCTCACTTTTTCTTCTTTCTGAGTTTTCTTTCTCATCCCACTTTTCCCTGCTATCCTAGGAGTGCTTGTCCTTCATGGGTCCAAGAAAAAAAAATACAGAGCTGATTCCTATTCCCTTTGAAATCAAATATTTAAATCTTAACTCAGCACGAGGGTTTGTGCTGGAGTCAGAGGCCACCATGACTTCCAACGAGTGTCTCCCAGCAGGAAAAGGTGGAATCTCCTCTGGAATTTACCTGCCCTAAGTCCCAGGCAGCACCACACCAAGAGCCACCACTGTGGTCTTTTGGAGTATCTGTGGTGGAAATCAGAGTTCCCTGGAGATGTGTGGGTGCTGGGAGACCTGGGATCTCTGAAACACCTGGGAATGAGGTCCCCAAGGTGCTCCTGGAGATCTGAAAAATTTCAGCTTCCTGTGTGCAAACCAGCTGGAATTTAGAAAGGACAGCTCTGCTTTTCCCTGTGCTCCTTTAGGTGGCTGAGAGTGAGCTGAGGCTGTAATAAATTAAATTGAAATATAAGCACTCATGTGGGGGCACACATTGGTTCAACGGCATGAGTTGGAAAATGATGGAGCTTTGGAGCTTTGCCCTGTAGGAAAGGCCCAGCAGCTCATCTGGAAACAAGCTGAGATGCAAGAACTCGTGTCACACTTAACCTTGGTTCCGGATTAATCATCAATCAATGATTAAATGGAGTCGGTGTGAATTAGGATTGGATTGATTTGGGGTGGATCACATGGAGACTGTTCCACTTTGACAAATTGGTTTTAAAGAGCAATTTTTCCTCCAGCCCAGTCCCCTTCCATGGACTGAACAGACACTCAGTGGAGGGACACAGGCTCTGAATTCCTGCCTGGTGCAGGGCCATAATTCCCAGCCAGAGAGGCTCCTGGTCTTACAAACCCCACAGGTAACTCAGTGAGGGGCAGTTCAGTGGTTCTGCCTTTCCCCCAGCACCTCTCTTTGCCAGATCTTCTCCTGAATCCAGAGTCAGACAAGACCAAGTGGTGGCAGAGCAATTGCAACGCTCTACAACCAACTCACACAAAGGACTGTGCTCCCAGGAGCCCAGACAGCAGCAGATCTGCCTGCAAGGGCCCCACATTTAGGACCTTCCAGCGTCAGACTGTGGCTCTGCAGGGAGATTTTGGGGTTGTCCCATGCACTCATAATGGAAAGAAGAGAAAACAGCAGGATTTAACACTTTGAATCCCTGGAAGTGCTCAAGGCCAGGCTGGACAGGGCTTGGAGCAGCCTGGGATAGTGGAAGGTGCCCCTGCCCATGGCAGGGGGTGGGATGAGGTGGGCTTTAAGGTCCCTCCCATCCCAAACCATTCTGGGATTCTCTGATTCTGTGAATGATTTCCAATCATGGCAAAGCCAAGGGAGAGTGAAAATAAAACGTAATGCTGAGTAAAGTCTGCTGTGGAAGAGGTTACAGTGACTGGAGTGCTTCCCATGGGAAATGGGAAGTGCCATGTCATACCCGAGGTGTGACACACCCCACCAGGGCAGGAGACGCCCCAGGGCTGGGCTTTGTTATTGCAGCGTTGGGGGTAGGGAAGGGTGAGGAGAGGGAGCTGCGAGTTTGAAGATGCAGCTTGGGCGAAAGGCAGTGCTGAAGCAGGTCCTTCCCTTCCCTTCCCCTGTGGATGTGTGGGAAGCTCCCAGCAAGTGCCAGGAGGTTACACTCGGGGGGGAGGAGAACAGCAGCAGTTGGCTGTTCCCCTGTGTGTTTTATAGCAGGCTGTTATCTGCGCATCCTGATTGCGGAGAGCACACGAGGTGGGAGCAAGGCTCACAAGCAGAGGACCAACGTCCTCTTTTATTACGTGTTATATAAAATATTGCTGCTGCTGGACATCCTGCTGCTTCTCTGTCTGTGATCATTGTGACTGAAACGCCACCACCACAATTTGGAATAAAACAGTTACAGGAAATGCTGGTGCCTCTTGGTTTGAGCTTTTTTACCCTCCAGGGAGCAAAAATTTTGCCAATATTTGTCTGTCTCCAGATCTGGCTCCTCAGCACAGGAAAGATGTGGAGCTTCTAGAGTGAGTCCAGAGGAGACCATGGAGATGCTCCAGGGCTGGAGCCCCTCTGCTCTGGAGCCAGGCTGGGAGAGCTGGGGGTGCTCACCTGGAGAGGAGAAGGCTCCAGGGAGAGCTCAGAGCCCCTTGCAGGGCCTAAAGGGGCTCCAGGAGAGCTGGAGAGGGACTGGGGACAAGGGATGGAGGGACAGGACACAGGGAATGGCTTCCCAGTGCCAGAGGGCAGGGATGGATGGGATATTGGGAAGGAATTGTTCCCTCTGAACGAGATGAGCTTTATGTCCCTTCCAACCCAAACCGTTCCATCATTCTATGGAGCAATCACATAATTAAGCAATCACATAATTAAGAGCTGCAGAGCTCATTTGTGCTGTGCCAGGAGCATCCTGGACTGCTGCATCTGGAGGAACTGCATCGTGTTGAGAAGCAGTGGAGAACTGACAGCGTCCTGTTGCTCTCTCGTTCCCCTGTGCAGGCCAGGCGTCCTCGTTCACGCAGCAGCCGCAGGACCAGGTGGTGATCGCGGGGCAGCCGGTGACGCTGCTCTGCGCCATCCCCGAGTACAATGGCATCGTGCTCTGGATCAAGGACGGGCTGGCCCTCGGAGTCGGACGGGATCTCTCAAGTAAGTCGGGACACCGCCCTCCAGAAACGAGGAGAGCAGGAGCTCGCGTTGCCCAACAGTGCGGCCACAACATGTTTTTGGGGAATAATGTTTTCCTTTCAACTCCAACACCTTCCAGCCCACTCAAACATAGGCACTGATGCTTGGACTAAACCAAAACTTGTTTCACTCTGACCTGAAACAAAACTGTTGGCTCCCACAGGTGCCTCCTGACCCTTTGGAAAGCCCTGTTCTGATTTCCCTGGAAACAAATGTCACCCTTCCAAAACATGGGGTGAAATGTTTTATACATGTTGAAAGTGCCTGTTTTGATATTCTCAAAAATAAAAAGAATCATAGAATATTCTGAGTTTGAAGGGACCCACAAGCCTCTGTTTGCTTTGGACAAGTGCTTGTGGCTTCCTCAAGCTTTAGTTTTGGCAAATTACAGTTTGGTGACCAAATTCCTCAGAACCCACATTCCTTAATCCCACGCCCATGTTGTGATTGAGGGTTAATTGCAGCTGGTGAAGACTGGTGCAACACTGGGGAAGTTTAGGGTTTATTCTGTATATTTTGCTGGAAAACACTAATTTGGAAGTGAAATATTTCACGTGAGTAAGGAGAGTGTTTGCTGGAAACAGCCTGAGAGGATGTGGAGCCCTTCAGGAGCTGCCGTGTCCCCCCAGGCTCCGCAGAGTTTGTACACGTGTGACACTGCTCAGCTCCTGGTGACCTGAGAGAGTTTTCCCCAAGGCAAGGAGCAGCATTCAGAAACCAGGGGAGGCTCCGTGCTTTTTGGTCTCCAGGGATCCTGCTCTTCCCTAAAGTGCACTGCCTGCTTCTTCTTTCCCCCGATTTTTTATTAATACATATAATTGCTCATTTGCAGCCCTGCCCGAGTGAGCAGCCCCATCTTCGCCTGTTTTTCAAAGCTCTGAGCCACAACTTTTGCATCTGTTAGAGAGCTGAGCTTTCCATGCAAGACCTTGCAACACGACTGGGTAACAAGAGCTGCAGTGAAGGAGGGAGCTGATGTGAATGACTTCCACAATTACCAGAGCCGGGGCTGCTGGAAGCCACAGGAGCTGCCAGCTCGCGTGATACCAGCTCAGCCAGTGTCTAATTAGCACAATGCAAACAAACCCATCATTTGTATTTCTCACAGTTCACGAGAGCAAATCCTGCTGCTGATAACTCGAGAAACAACAAAAGCACGAGCGTGTGCCAGTGCTGCGTTACACATGGCACTGGGCACCAGCGGGACCGGGGGATGGCACCTTGCCCCCCGTGTGTCCATCCTGTGTGTCCAGCCAGGCTGACCAGGGCTGCTGGTGCCCCCAGACCCCTGCCCAAGCTTCACTCAGACCTGACCGTGGCTGTGTTCCAGGGTGTCACCACAGCTGATCTCAGGAACTGAGGATATTCCACGGCGGGTTGCAGAGGAGCAGGAGGTGCTGGGTTTCCTGCTGGAAGGGCTCATCCCTTTTTTTGCCCAGGGAGATTGTGAATGCCCCACAGTCACAAACCCTTGGAAGGGTTCCAAGCCAGGCTGGAGAAGGCCTTGAGCAACCTGATCTAGTGGGAGGTGTCCCTGCCCATGGCAGGGGAGGGCTTGGGTCCAGATGATCTTTAAGGTCAAAACCAAACCTTCCAACACTTAACATTCTATGATTCCATGATTCCTTGGGATTTCAGTTAATGCTCCTTCATCAGCACCTCTTTTTGGAACCTGTAGAGCAAAACATGCAGTCTCCTTCCTGAATTAGGCAGGTTCTTTCTCTCTCTCTCCTGCTGGCTACCAAAGAGGGGAGGAAGCTCCCTGGATCCTGAGAACTGCTGTGGGGTGCTGGGGCTCTGCTCTCCTCATCCCCGGCCTCGTGGCTCCAGCTGCTCCCTGACCCGTGCTTTGCCTCCGGCAGGTTATCCGCGCTATCTGGTCGTAGGAGACCATCTGTCGGGACAGCACCACCTGAAAATCCTGCGAGCTGACCTCCAGGATGACGCCGTGTACGAGTGCCAGGCCATCCAAGCCGCCATCCGATCCCGACCTGCCCGGCTGACTGTCCTCGGTGAGTCCCGGCTCCTCACACACCACAGGGTATTTTCAGGGGGGTTTCACTGCCTTCGCAGTCACACTGAGTGGCTTTTGACACAATGTTTTGCTGCTGGAACAAGAGGACTGGGAATGAATCCATGTGAGAGCAGTGGATCTCACTCAATCCTGAGAACAGGATCAAAGGAAGCTGCTTGGGGAAGCTGCAGTTCTGGGGTGGAGTACGGCAGTTCTAGGAGGAGTAACACAGGCACTGAGTGTTTGGCACTTCAGCTTTATGGATTTATGCCTCAATTCTAGAGAGCCTGTCCATAAATTTAAGGATCTGAAGAGTGAGTGTCAGTGGCATCACTTACGCGTTACCCTGCCTGCGGGACCGGGACGACTCCGCCCCTCGAGGAAAGGCTGGTTTCACACTAGTGCAGTATTTTTAAACTACCTACATACTAATATTTTATCACCCGGCGTTTCTCAGTAATTAATCTTTCCCACGAGCAGCACAGGAGGATATTGCCTGCTATTGCAAGCTGGAAGCGGCTCCCAAAATCATGTGGAGGAACTTTTTGTGTGGGAGATGGGAGGGAAGCACTGGCAGGGAGGGAGGGCTCGCCCCACGGGAGTGCTGGGAAGAGGCAGGCACGTCAGCGAGGCTTCCCGGCATGGACGTGGCTTCAGGGAAGGTAATGAAAATGGTATTTTTCTTGAAAAGCTTGGACAAAACCCAGTCTGTATTGCTGCTCCCAGATCCATCCTGATTATTCAACCCTCAGAGTGAAACCATTTGCATATATAAGCTTGTTTAAATTGAAGATTGGATTTCTTTTTTTCCTCGTTGTTTTTATTCCTGGTTAGTTTCTAGGGAGAAAAAAAAAACCTTTTTAAAAGATCCAAATCAAGGATTTCAATGCTTTTAGTCAGATCAACACTGATTAGTTTTAAGCAGCCAAAAGAAGTGAATTAAGGCACCAGCTCTGGTTGAAGGTGCATCTCACTGGAGTCTGCACTGTGAAAACGAGTTCAAATTCCTGGTTTGCAATTTCCCCTGAGTTTGTTTTCCTCCCTCCACAACCCTACAACATTCCCTATCCCCAACCTTTCCCAGCTGCAAACCCTTCCTTCCCTGACCCTGACGATACTGATGATTTTCCTTTGATTCCTCCTTCTGCTCAATCAACCCTTGGCAGCAGCTCAGAGCTCTGATATGTGCCCATACACGAAATAATCCTGGAAATGAATGGGAGAGGGGAACATTGTCTTGCTCACCGACAACCCCTCCTTCGCCTGGGCTCCCTCCCTCTGTTGTGAAAGCAGAATAAGTTGCCGGAGCCAGACAAAAGAAATAATGTTATTTAATTAGAGCTAAAGATTTCAAAACTAATTTAGTCCCAGGGCGTATGTCAGAGCTGCTGCGAAGCGTTGATTGAGCAGAGAGATGTTTTTATGGATCAAAAGGAAATCGTTATTATCTTTGGGGTTATGGAATGTGTTGAATAGATGGTAGTTAATGTTTATGTGGATATACATGGCAGTTGCTAATTGGTACATTTACCTAAGGTGTTCAGCAACTTCTGTTTGCAGAGTGTTTTCCTTTTAAGAAAATTCAAGTTACAGCGTGTTCAATTTGGGCCAAATCGATGAGAAAATGTGGGTTTGGAGCCCACTGGCAGCTCATCTTTCACTTTATGGGTATTTATGCAGCTGTTCTGAGGGGGAAGTGTGGTCACAGCCCCAAGGCTGCCTGAGCTCCAGGAGCATTTGGACAACGCTCTCAGGCCCAGGGTGGGATTGCTGGAGTGTCCGTGGACTCAGTGGTCCTTGTGGGTCCCTTCCAGCTCAGGAAATGGTGTGATTCTGTGGCATTTCAGGCTGGCTGGGGAGGTAGGAGTGATGGTCCCACCTCTGCAGGGGGCTGGTGATCAGCAGCTCCCACTGTTCCTTTGGGATGGGGTGTCCTGTGAGGCAGAGCTGGGGGGCTCTGGTGGCTGGGGGGCCCTGGTGGCTGGGGGGCCCTGGTGGCTGGGGGGCTCTGGTGATTGGGAACCCAACATCTGCCGCTGGTTTCCCAGCGAATCAAGGGCTGTTCAGCCAGCCGGGTGTTAGAGGCAGTTCTGGGGACTCTATCACCCCCAGCCTCGTCTCTGGAAAAACAACCCTGACTGGTTTTTTGTATAGGTTGATGCTGCCTTGTCTGTCCTTGCCAGCTTTTCCACTTCCTTGGTATCAAGAAATCCCCTAATGCCTCCCGATTCAAGCTCCAACTGCTGTCATTCATGTCTGACAACAGCTTTATGGGGCTGATGCCTCCTACTTCCCTGCTCAGATGCACAGCTACNTTCTGTTTGCAGAGTGTTTTCCTTTTAAGAAAATTCAAGTTACAGCGTGTTCAATTTGGGCCAAATCGATGAGAAAATGTGGGTTTGGAGCCCACTGGCAGCTCATCTTTCACTTTATGGGTATTTATGCAGCTGTTCTGAGGGGGAAGTGTGGTCACAGCCCCAAGGCTGCCTGAGCTCCAGGAGCATTTGGACAACGCTCTCAGGCCCAGGGTGGGATTGCTGGAGTGTCCGTGGACTCAGTGGTCCTTGTGGGTCCCTTCCAGCTCAGGAAATGGTGTGATTCTGTGGCATTTCAGGCTGGCTGGGGAGGTAGGAGTGATGGTCCCACCTCTGCAGGGGGCTGGTGATCAGCAGCTCCCACTGTTCCTTTGGGATGGGGTGTCCTGTGAGGCAGAGCTGGGGGGCTCTGGTGGCTGGGGGGCCCTGGTGGCTGGGGGGCCCTGGTGGCTGGGGGGCTCTGGTGATTGGGAACCCAACATCTGCCGCTGGTTTCCCAGCGAATCAAGGGCTGTTCAGCCAGCCGGGTGTTAGAGGCAGTTCTGGGGACTCTATCACCCCCAGCCTCGTCTCTGGAAAAACAACCCTGACTGGTTTTTTGTATAGGTTGATGCTGCCTTGTCTGTCCTTGCCAGCTTTTCCGCTTCCTTGGTATCAAGAAATCCCCTAATGCCTCCCGATTCAAGCTCCAACTGCTGTCATTCATGTCTGACAACAGCTTTATGGGGCTGATGCCTCCTACTTCCCTGCTCAGATGCACAGCTACACTATATTTTAATTAAATATTTAAGGTTTTGTCACATTGTTTTCAAATCTACATGGTTAAATGTAGTGGAACAGATCATTCCATAGCCTTGGAAGTCCAAACGCTCAAACAGACGAGCCTATTAATGTCATCAGCATCAGGGAAAATCTTTTCTTTGTGGAGTTCCAGGGACAAATATTGCTGGGAAATGTTGTTAATGCATCCCAAAGCTGGAGGGTTCCCCTTCTCCAGGTCTCCCTCACCTCCCCTCCTACCACTGCCCAAACTGTCTGGGGAAGGAGTCACCGCCCAATCTCCTCAGGATATCTGCCCCAAGCAGGGAAGGTTGATAAATCTGATGGGGTGGGATTTGGGACACATGGAGGCATCCAGATTTTCTGCAAGCAAAGGATGTCAAGGCAATCTGGCAGGGGAGCCCAAGCCAGGCAGGCTCTGGGAAGCCACTGGAGGGCTATTTGCTACCTGGTACATCTCTAATGGCAGGGTTGCTTAATTTATGATCTATTTAACTAAGCCAGAGTATTAATTAAATAAAGTAAGAGCCTGATTAGGACTTGGAGAAATTTAAAAATAAAATCAGGCAGCAATCGAGCGAAATTGCAAAGCAAACACTTTGGCTGTAACCACTGGAGAGTTCCCTCCGGTCTTCCATCAAAGCTCGGAGCAGGGAGGGCAAATACAAGAGATTATATTGCCAGCAGATGTGTGTTGTTAAAATATGCATCTGCCAGCCGTGTAGCTTCAGGAGCCAGAGGGCTCGCTCGTGGATCCTTCTGCACTCGCGGGACCGTGAAGGAATTTGAGGCCCCGGCAGCCGAGCTGGGATTTGCAGACACGTTAATTAGTGTTGAGTTCCCAGATCTCGGAGGCAGCTGAGCGAGGAGAAACTTTGAAGAGAGCTTTGGCTTCCCCGGGAGGGAGCCGGGAGGGAGAGGGGAGCCCTGGCTCGCGGTGCCGACATGGCTGCTGCGTGGTGACACCTCGGCCTACGGTCACACCTTGGCCTGCAGTGACACTCGGCCTGTGGTGACAGTCAGACTGTGGTGATACTCAGCCTGTGGTGACACCTTGGCCTGCGGTGACACTCGGCCTGTGCTGATACTAAGCATGCAGTGACACTCGGCCTGTGGTGACACCTGGGCCTGTAGTGACACCTGGGCCCGTGGTGACACTCAGGCTATGGTGACACCTTGGCCTGTGCTGATACTAAGCATGCAGTGACACTTGGCCTATGGTGACACCTCGGCCTGTAGTGACACCTCGGCCTGTAGTGACACCTGGGCCTGCAGTGACACCTGGGCCCGTGGTGACACTCAGCCTATGGTGACACCTTGGCCTGTGCTGATACTAAGCATGCAGTGACACTCAGCCTATGGTGACACCTCGGCCTGTAGTGACACCTGGGCCTGCAGTGACACCCTGGCCTGCGGTGACACTCGGCCTGCGGTGACACTCCGCCTGCGGTGACACTCGGCCTGCAGCAACCACGACCCGCCATGCCCGCAGGATGGAGGAACCAGGACAAGGAAGCAGATGGATGACGAGGTGTTGGGAAGCTGGATGGCTCCTCTCCTTCATGGCACCTTTGCAGGAGCGTCCCAAGCCTGTCCTGGTCTGTTGTTCCCCACAGGAGATGTGGCACCTCCAGCCCAGCCATGGCCCTCAGGCTGTCTCGGGAAGCTCCCGGGTGCCACTTGCCTGGCACAGGGAAAAGGTTGGTCCCAGAGGTGCCAGTGGGAGCTTGGCCACAACCAGGAAAAGGGAATATGAGGGTAAGAGGAAGGAGGCAGGGCAGCTACTTCCAGAGACTTAAGGTGAATAATTGATAGGCAATTAACTTGTACCTTCACCTTTTATAGTCTAATTCCCTCTCTCCTCCCCTCCACGGTCTCTTCTAATATTAACTCTGTCTTCACATGTGTCCCATTAGGAATAAAGCTTTCTTAAATCAACATGAATTATTTAACTCTACAGATTAAGTTAATTTGAAGTGAGAGCTCCTGTCTCTCTTACAATGGCACAAGGCAGGGACAGGAGGAGGGTCACTCAGGTGTCAAGCACATCCATGTTCAATCACAGCCATTTTCCTCTTTTTATTTCGTTTTTTATTTTATTCCAATCCTCTTTCTCGCCAAGTCTTTCCAGTCCTCCCCTGCAGAACAGAGTAAGCATTTCCATTACCAAAACGATGGTTGGCAGCTTGAGACATCTGCATTTCCCAGCTTTCCAGCTCTTTAGTGGAGTTTGATCAGGAAATGAAGAGGTTATGTCCTGGGTAAGGCCCTGTCTCAACATTTGTCTGTAATGCTGAGCTGCAAGGAGAAAATGTGATGAGATGATGCTTCAAATCCAGAAGCAGTTCAGCTTGGAACCCTTTTTCCACACTTTTTAATGGAATTCAATTCTCTGAATGCAAAATTCAGAGCATGTAGAGCTGGGATGTCAATTCAGAACAAAAAAATAAAAAAAAAAAAAAAGAAGAGAAGTGATGAAAATGTGATCATTTTCTTCCAGACAGTCTCTTCTCCTTGAACAGCTTTGGGTCTTCACAAAGCTGCATTTTCTGCTGGGAATATTTTCAGTGGCAAAACAGCAACTGGCTCTACTGGGAATGAAACAGAAACATCAAACAATTGAGCGCAAATCCCAAATAACCTAAATATTTGATGTCATGTCTGAGCAGCTTAAGTTTACAGCTCTCTGAGCCGGCTCCTTTTGATAGCAGAGGGTGGCTGGGTTTCCTTGCTCACGTCCCTGGGTGGCTCTGGGGTGGGAAGGCATCTCCATGGGATCGACCATTCCTGCCAGGCAAACCCGAGCGCTCAGAGGTGAAAGGCAGCCTCTGCCTTGAGCAGTGTGGAGCTGGAAAACAGACCACAGAGAGGGACTGTGTGCTCCAAAACCGGGTCTTGAGCTGGCTTCTCCCAAGGTGGGTTCCACCTGGGTGTTGGGAAGTGATGCCTCCCCCGTTCTGGAGGGGTTTGCACCCTGTCTGTGAGGAGGAGGAGGAAGAGGTGGAAGAGGTGAAGGAGGAGAAGGTAAGGCAGCATCTGCATCAGCTCTGTTCTCCTTGCTTTGAAGCAGACAAGCAAAATGACATCCTTACATCGCCAGTCAGCACATCTGGGCTGGTGGTGGGTGCCAGGATGAAACTCCCTGGGACACATCCACCCCCCTTGGGTGCTGCCAGGGTCACAGCAGTGGAATAACGACTTTGCAGTCATACAGATATGGGGAGGGGAAAGCTGAGGAAGGGGTTTGTTTCACCTTACAGGCATTAAAAATGATAAATATCACAGAACCATGGAATGCTTTGGCTTGGAAGGGATATTAAAGATTCTTTAGCTCCGCTTCCCTGCCATGGGCAGGGACACCTCCCACTGTCCCAGGTTGCTCCAAGCCCCATCCATCCTGGCCCTGGGCACTGCCAGGGATCCAGGGGCAGCCACAGCTGCTCTGGGCACCCTGTGCCAGGGCCTGCCCACCCTCACAGGGAGCAATTCCTTCCCAATATCCCATCCATCCCGGCCCTCTGGCTGCAGGAAGTCATTGCCCCTTGTCCTGTCCCTCCATCCCTTGTCCCCAGTCCCTCTCCAGCTCTCCTGGAGCCCCTTTAGGCCCTGCAAGGGGCTCTGAGCTCTCCCTGGAGCCTTCTCCTCTCCAGGTGAGCACCCCCAGCTCTCCCAGCCTGGCTCCAGAGCAGAGGGGCTCCAGCCCTCAGAGCAGCTCCGTGGCCTCCTCTGGGCCCGCCCTGACAGGTCCCTGTCCCTCCCCACAGGACAGGGCTGGATCTGAGCCAGGGCTGGTGTTTAATCACATCAGGGGAAGTTCAGCAGGGCTGGCCCAGCACTAAGCAGGTGCTGCCTCTGCTCCCTCAAACCCTGCTCCAGAGTTATGGGCTCACACATTTCTTACAAACTTTGTATGTTCTTAAAGCCCTGGGCCCCGGGGTTGGCTGATGCCGCCTCTCCCATCAAAGCTTCCCTTCCCCGAGCCCTCAGAGCCACACCAGCATTCCTGCCTGCACACTGGAGACTGAAGTACCACAGAGTAAATAGGAAGAGACATGGATAGAAATGATTAATGTTGGTGTTCCTGCACCAATCTGTGATTCCTTGTCTCGATGCAGGGAGGGCATCGTGGTTCTGACCCGTGGCTTTATCGAACACGAAGCATTTGGCTTCTCTCTGCAGAGTCTGCTGGGCTGGGCTGACCTGATGGATGCAAAGCACAGAGGGCTGATAAAAAACCTTCCTGATTGTCAGTCATTCCCTTCTCTCTTCCCAGCCCCTCCCGCTGGCTCTGCCCCTGCCCTGGCCTGCAGGTGCTCCGGGCTGTGGTGGCCGTGAGGGTGCTGTGGAGTGAGGTGGGGGTGCTGCGCGCCAAGAGCCCGTGTCCCGCTGTGCTCATCACTCGTGCCTGTCTCTGCAGTCCCTCCTGCTCTGGGCACGACCCCACTGCGATTCCCCCGGCCTGCACAAGCCATCTGGGAGCCAGCAGCTCCCTCAGCATCACACCAGCCTTTCCCTTGGCTGCACCCAGCGGCTCCAGCTCCCCGGGATGCCTGTGGACCGCGCACATTATCTTGCTTCACGCGCTTCTGAATCGCTGACACCTCTCGTTCTGCACCAGCCAGACCCCCCGCACGTGCGAACCTCGCTTTGCTTTCACTCCCACGCACGATTCTCCCTCTTGCCAATCAAGACCCAACTCCCCCATCTGCATCCTACCCGCGCTCTTCTGCATCTGCATCTGCGCTCGCAGCAGCCCCTTTGTGCCTCTCCCAGCTGCGCGCTCGGATGCGATGCCGCTTGCGGCGCCGGGAGCTCGGTGGGTTGTTAGTGACCTGACACGAGTATCGACTCCCTCTCCCCTTGTCAGCCGGCGGAGAAGAACGGGGCTCTCGGAGCGTGACATCAGCTGAGCGACAGCCCCCGCTCTGCCATCGATCGCCCGGGTGACAAATGAACCCGCGGCTCGGCAGGGCTGCACCGGCCGCGACAGCGGAGGAGCCGCCTTGGGAGAGGCCGCCTGAAGGGATCCCAGCTCTCTGCCCGTGCCCAGCCCGCAGGGATGTGGTTTCCTGGTTCCAGGAGCTTGGCCAGCTTTTTCTGCTTGTCTTGTATTTCCCTGCTCCGTGAAGTGTTGCCCAGCCTTGCCCCCACTGTGCCTGAGCTTCTCTGCCATCCGTGGGAAGAGGGCTCCCAGCACAGCTCCCAGCATCTCCCAGCTCCCAGCTCGTGGTGCAGGAAGGGTTGGGAACCCCGTGATGGATCTCTCTGCCCCACATCCACCACGGTGCGCTCCCGCTGCCGCTTGCTTGTGACGCCCCTGTCAGGGTGATGGATGCCAGCTTCCCACCCAGCAGGAGGACTGGGACGGGTTTGGAGCTGTGGCGTTCCCTTGGGCTCCAACTGGGCTGTAAAACTGGGTTGTGGTGTCTTAATGACTGACCTGCGGGTGTCCTTGGTAATTAACAGGAGAATAACCTCTCCTGCCTCGGGATATTTCTCACATGCCAAGATGGACAAATGACCCTCTGGAAGGGGCTGTTACTCTTTTTTTGACAGTAAAGGTGCCAGGTGTGCTCAAATTTGCCCCTTCAGGTGGCAAAGAGAGGTGGAAAGCATGGACATGGCATCAGATGACCCAGCCAGGACTCTCCAGCCTCCGCCTGCTCCAGGGAATTAGGCTGGTGCTCTCCCCCAGGGACAGCCACAAAGCCACAATATCAGGTTCCTTTAAACTCAACTCTGACCTCCACAGAGAGAGACAAGGGATTCATGGCAAATTATGGATTTAACACCTATGATGAATCCCCATTACAGCATGAAATGAGAAAGGAAAATGTAGCTAAATGGAAGATTTCCCCTGGGCAGCAGGAGGCTGCAGCTCACGAGAGGCTGGGGAAAACAGAATGAAAAAAATGGGGAAAAAAATAGAGAACTAGGATAAAACCTTGTTCCATTAACTAAATATTGCAAAAACCTTTGCGAGCCACTGCTTGCAGGTTAGTGGGGTTTAAAGGCCAGGGCTCTGACCCGTGACACATCCAGGGCTTCCAACTCCATCCCTTCGGCTGTCATGACAAGGGGAAGTGAAGTCCTGTTGATGATGGTCCCCTGGGGGCTCAGAACAACTGATCCCTGGTCTCTGGGGCCGGGACCTGCCCTTCACTACACTCTGAGTGTAGCCTGGCCCTGAATCAGTCATCTCCCTTTGGGAAATGCCGATGGAGCATTGGAAAGATTAAAAAAATGCACTGGAAAGTGCACTTTCATCTTAGACCAGGCTGCTGGCACCCAAACATGGGGTTTAAGGCCAGGTTGGACAGGGCTTGGAGCACCCTGGTCTGGTGGAAGGTGTCCCTGCCCGTGGCAGGGGGTGGAATGAGGTGATCTCTAAGGTCCCTTCCAACCCAAACCACTCCAGGATTTTATGACTCTAGGATAATGCAGCTGGAGATGAATTCCCTCGGGGAGAAGCTGTCAGTAGCTGCCACTGGGTGGCTTTGCTGGAAGTGCAGGAAGGAAGACAGGCTTTAGCAACAAAATAGGGGAGGAAAACCAGGGAAGGGGCTCCCAGAGTGCTGCCTGCTTGGCTCATCCTGTGGGCAGAAAGGGAATCCGGTCATTTATGGCCTCCATGAAAACACATCTGGCCTGGGGTCATTTCTGTGGTGCCAGAGCCTCCACGTGCCATCCTTCAGATCCCTCAGGCTCAAACCCCTCCCTTGAAGAATGGGAGAAAGGAGCAGGGTGAGGCAGGAGCAGGAGCTTTGGGTCATGTGTACGGCCCCTGTGCCAGAAGGGCACCCAGGAGCTTGGTGCAGTCACTTATTCCCAGGGTTGGGCAGCAGCCAAGAAGAAATGCTGCAGAGTTGTGGAGACAAGTGTCTGTAATCCCCACTGAGCCATAAACCATGGAGGAGCTGAACTCTGCTCCCCGTGACCCCGCGGATCCTGTCCCCGTCCTTACAGCGATGAGCGCCGGACAGCGCGCGGTGGGTTCGGATAATCCCGGGAGCATCCTCGCACCCGAGGTGGCTGGTTCTAATTCAGGTTGTTGCTAGGGAATTCTGCAGAGATTTCTCCTAGTGGGTGAGAAGTGACTTTCAAATCAGCGGCAGCATGAAAAAAAATTGCGACGGAAAAATAAGAGTCTTTCATGAGATCCCGTTTAATTGCTAACGAAGACAAAAATCACAGCTCTCACGTTTGGTTCCCCGACAAAACCCAGAGAGCAGCTGCCCCGTCCGTATCTGATTCCAACTGGTAGGTTTAAAAGATACAGAAGGTATTTAATGATAATGATAATGATTTACATTTATATAGTGCCTTGTATCCGCCGGGATCACAAAGTGCCTTATATATGTATGGATAAAAATATACTGGATAACAAGCACTCCATCCATCACCAAATCACAGCCCCTTCCCTGGCGAGGCTGCAAGCTGTTCAGGAAAGAGTTGCTGCATTTCCAGAGCCGCTCTCCCTCCTCGCTCCTCCGGCACTTGGGGTGCTGTACGGTAATTTTGTAATAAAACCAGGTGATAAAAACACTTTAAAAACAACAATGTCATAAAAAAGGAGAACCCTCAGTGTCATAAAATGGCACGCAGAGGAACAGGAGGGGAAACTTGAGAGGGAGAAGGTTATAATGGCTTTAAAATGAAACAGAGTAGGTTTGGGTTGGATATTGGGAAGAGATTCTTCCCTGTGAGGGTGGGGAGGCCCTGGCACAGGGTGCCCAGAGCAGCTGTGGCTGCCCCTGGATCCCTTGGAAGTGTCCAAGGCCAGGCTGGATGAGGCTTGGAGCAGCCTGGGATACGGGAAGGTGTCCCTGCCCATGGCAGGGCAGTGGAAAAAGACGGTCTTTAAGGTCCCTTCCAACCCATACTATTCCATGATTCCATGATAAATAGGGACAGTCGCCATCAGGAAGATCAGCTCTGGAGGAGAAATGTCCTCCAGCTGCTCTGGGCTAGGAGGTGAAGAGCTTGGCCAGCAGCAACCACTCCAAAGCATGGGTACCATCAGAGCTGGGTAGTCAGGGACCTCCCAGAATTACTTTGGAGGTAGCAACACAAGGAAAAATCCCGACACCTGATGCTCAAATGATGCTGCTTCTTCCATGCCCTGCTTTGTCCTCCTGTGGAGCAGATCTGTTCCCATGGGCTGGGTGTAACCCAGCCAGCTCTGCCCCTGGCACCACGTTTTGGTGCCTGTCCTAGGAGGGATGAAGCCTTCCCAGCCCAAAATCCTCTGTCTGAAAGGAGCCACTCAGCAGTGGCCCTTTGGTGGCAGCCTCTGGCTCAGCTGGGCCTGGGAGGCAGGCGAGGGGAAGGGAGGACGGAAGGCAGAGAGAAATCGAGGCTCTCAGAGACATTCATTCAAAATTCATAGGCGCAAAATTGCAGTCTGCATGGATTTGTTTCCTTTGGAAAATTACAGGAAGCTACAGGCACCAACAACTGTTATTCAAATAGCCACTTTGGATGATTAGGATGGCAGGAGGCTGTACTCACACACACAGACCCAATATAATCAGGCATGAGGCAGGGTGGGAAGGGAAGGCAAGGCCGGGGAAGGGGAGCTGGAGGAGCTCAGAAGCAAAAACAGCAGCAGGGTGGCTCTGTGGGAAGAGCCACGGGGCCAAACCCAGCCCCGCTGCTGCGGCAGGAGAGGCCAATCCGCTCCCAGGTTTGGGGTGATACGGAGAGCACAGAGCTGGGAGGTGATGCCTGGGGGAAGTTCCTCAGCCCTCATGAGTGAGCAGCTGAGGACAGGCAGTGCACAGGGACAAGCACCCTTCCTGCAGGCAGGGCTTTGCTCTGCCCTGCACATCCGTCACACAGCCCTGGAATCACCACAGAGTCACAGAACCCCGCAATGGTTTGGGTTGGAAATGCACCTTAAAGGCCACCTCATTCCAACCTTCTGCCATGGGCAGGGACACCCTCCACTATCCCAGGCTGCTCAGGTTCACCCTCCTCATCCCCTGCTCTCCTGCCTTCCAGCACAAAAATGCATCATCACTCGCCTGCCCGTTATAAATCAAGAAAAAAAGTTTTGCCCACCCTGAATTTATTTTTTAGAAAAAAAAGAACTTTAAAGCCACACACACACAAAACCCTGAGCAAATATTGCTTTGAGGATTGGCCTGTGGGTCAGCAATGAAACGCAGGCAAAACATCTGAGCCATGAAGGGTGAAAATTGTATAATAAAAGTAAACTCTGCAGTACAAGCAGAGGGAAAAACTCCTGGCTTTGTACTGGGGAGCTGCTTCTTTCCCTTTTAAAATGCTTCTCTGCAGTAGCAGAGGTGTCGTGCGGTGCGGAGCAGCCAAGAGCGTCTCATCCTCCGCCGGCAGCAGCTCCCGCTCAGCGCAGCCCTCCCCGCGGATGGACGGGTTCCAGCCGCCCGCCGCGGCTTCGCGGGTGCCTCGAGGTGTGGGGGAATGTTTGCACACAGGCCCTCGAGGCCCATCTGCGGCGGCGGCGGCAGCGGAACGTGAGGCTTGGCAGGGTTTGGATGGAAGCGCCGGCGGGAGCAGCGGGCACAGCACCCAGAGCCGGGGTCCCAACCCTCTGGGGCCCACCGCCCTGCAGGAGCCCCGTCCCCACCTCCTCTCCCTGGCTGCAAGGGGGAACGGCTTCAAACTGAGAGAGATTTGGGTTGGATATTGGGAAGAAATTCTTCCTTGTGAGGATTGCCCAGAGAAGCTTTGGCTGCCCCTGGACCCCTGGAAGTGTCCAAGGCCAGGCTGGATGGGGCTTGTAGCAACTCAGTCTGGTGGAAGGTGTCCCTGCCCATGCCCAGGATGGGTTTTAAGGTTCCTCCCAACACAAACCAGCCTGGGATTCTGAGATTCTGTGATCTCTGTGATGTCAGTAATGAGAGAGAACCAGATGGAAGAGCAAAGCTGGATCTGTGGTGAAGGTGGATAGGAGGGACGGTGGCAGCAGGATTTTCTGGAGCTTGAGGCTTGGAGCAACCTGGTCTGGTGGAAGGTGACCCTGCCCACAGCAGGGGATTGGAACAAGGTCCCTTCTAACCCAAACCATTCTGGGATTCTGGGATTCTATGGGTTTATGTTCTATCAAGCTCTTTTCCTGGCATGTCAGCGCTGTTCTAAAGCACTTGGGGGATGGACAAAGGTGCATGTGGGTATCTTGGAAAGGAGGGAGACCTAAAAGGACAGAGCAGGAGGTGTGGAAGGAGTTGACTTTCAAGCACAGCTCAGAAGGCAGCTTGGACATCCTGCATGCTCAAGGAGACCTTCACAGAGCCTCTGGACTCTCTTTAAACACAGGTTTCCCCCTCCCTGGGGCTTTTTGGGGTGACCTTGAGCGTGCGTTGGCCGGACACGGATGGTGACGAGCTGCTTTGCACATCCAGCCTCTTTCTTGTCTTTACAAGTGCTTCTCTCTTATCTGGTAGTATTTTGCAAGACTTCACAAGCTTTTAGTGGCAAGACTTTTGCTAAGAGGCTGTTGATAAATCTGGAGTAGGCAGCGGGAAGGCTTTAGTGACGCATTCCCTTCCTTTCGACTGGAAAAAGCAGCTTATCTGCTTTGGAGAATACAGGTTCTTCCTCTTTATCCACGCTGGAATCTTATCTAAACTGGTTCAGGTGGCAGAGCTGAGAGAAGGAAATAATTAAGCAAGAGACAGGTGAAATGCTGACATTATTATTACTTAAATGGCCCAAACCTTTTACCTCGTGTATTTTTTATTATTATTTTACCCTTTTTTTTACTGCTGGTGACACATAACAAGGGATAAATCGGTTTTTCCAGGTTATCTCACCCATCCACACGCATGCCACTTCACCCCCCTCCTCTCCACCCAAATATAAATCTCGTTTAACTGGTTCTGTTGGCAAGACAGAGAAATAATTAAGGCGAAGGTGGCTGCAGTGTTGATGTTATTACTGTAATGCAGCAGCCTGTTTAGTTTCTTTGCCAATGAAATGCAACCAGGGGAAAATCAGTTTTAAAGATTACCTCCCAGAGATGCAAATAAAGGAGCGGAAACCATGTAGTCAGGAAGAAATGGTCTCAAACTAGGAAACATTTCAAAGTCGGTGACAGTCTCTTAGGGGCTTTTAAGACCACAATTTACCTTTTGACTGCATTCTATTTTCTCTGAAATCCTTTATTTCCCTCTTATTTATTGACTGGAGAGACAGCACAGAAACGAGAAAGTGATTCTCCAGCCGCTGGTCTTAAAAATCCATAGAAGGAAATTGTTCTCAGGAGTGCGGATTTTTGTTGTTGTTGGGCACTTCTTTTTCCCTCCCTGCTTGTTCTTAGCCCTCTCTGTGAACCAGGGCTTGATTGAATCACTTTGCCACGGAGGGGCCTCGAACTGGGAGGGATCAAGGTCAGCGGCTGTGTCTGGGAGCCAGAAGCCCTGATTAGAGGTGGGAGCCATGGTGATAACGCAGCGGGATGCAGCACATCCCGCTCAGGACGGACGTGGAGCTGGTGGTCCCTCCATCCGCACCCAGCAACAGCAGCTGAGTCACAGCCAGGTGCTCCAGGGGGATTTCTTTTGTTTCAGGGATGGCACTGCGGGTTGGGAAATGGGCATCTCTGCGCTTGGATTGGCACCCCAGCCTCAGATTAACATCCTGCTCTTGGATTGGCATCCTGCTCTCAATGGAACATCCCAGGCTCAAATTGGTAACGCACTCTAAAATCAGCATCCTGCTCTCAGACTGGCATCCTGCTCTTGGATTATCATCCTTGGTCTTGGATTAGTGTCCTACTCTAAAATTAACTCTCAGATTAGCATCCTGCTCCTGGTTTAGCATCCCAGATTTAGATTAGCATGCGATTCTCAGATTAGCAGCCTGCTCTCAGATTAGCGTCCTGCTCTCAAATCCCACTCCAGGTTTAGCATCCCGCTCTCAGCCCAGCATCCCCCTGGACACAGCGGCACCGTGAGCCCCGTGCCTCGCCTGCTGCCTCCTGTGGTTCCCCCCGCCACACACACGTGCGTTGCTCACAGGCTCCTGTCTGCGGGTGTTCCCTGCTGGAATGATACTGAGACGTGCAGGAAAAAACAATCCCAGAGAACTCCCGCAGTGCTGGCCTAGTTAGCCCGTTCCCACCTGCGAGCCGACGCCGCTGCCCGGGCGCTTCCTCCCTGCTTGGAGGAAATAACGCGATTAAAAAATAGCGCATCAGTTCAGGGTCAGAATTGGTGCAGCCCCGTAATTAGAGCCTGGATTTCAGAGATTAAATCCTTTAAGGCCAGCTCTCAGTCGCTGTGTTTAATTACTCCTCGCGTCTCCCAGCCCTGTCTTCGCAGAAAGGACCACGTCAGGACAGCTCCCGCTCCAGCACTGAGGTTTCCTGCTCGTTGATACCTTTCTGCTCAGTTCTGAGGCTGCAGCAAGAAAGATCTGGGCAGGCTGGCAGCGAAGTCCTGCCTGTCCGTGCTGCAGAGGCCGAGCTGTGCAACTCCTCTGAAGCACTTTGGGTGGTCCCAGGGCATTGCAGGGATCCACAGCAGGATGGCGTTGGGGTGGGGAGGGAAGGGAGCACCCACAGCTCTGGGTGGTGCCTCTGGAAGAGCTGGAAAAAGGGGGTTCAGGTTCAGGAAACGTCCTGGAGCAAGGGTTTCTATGCACAGGCTCCTCAGGTCGGGCTGCTCCATCTCCTGGCCCTGTTGGTTTCTGTCTCAGCTCCCCAGGCAGCACTTGGAGGTATTTTGCTGTTCAGAGGTCCCTTTGACTGGTGCAGAGGCAGCAAGAATAGTGGGAGAGAAAAATTGCAGAGGTTTGAAAAGTTTTCCTGTTGGAATTAAGGATTCTGCTACAACTGAACTGAAAAACAATTGATTTGGGCAGACCTCCACAAACCAGTTCATTCAGTCCCACCCGCCTGGAGAGCTGCCGCACCCCGGGTGTGCCTGTGCCCCTTGGCCTCCCTGGACCTGGGCGTGCCCCGAGATGTGCTGGGCTGTGTCTCGGTGGCCGAGAGCCCCCGGCTCTCTCCTGGGGTCGCAGCTGTGCCACAGGAAGGTTTGGGAGGGATGTGACCATTAACACAACTGAAAAAGCTAAACGGGAGCCATTCCCAACCGGCTCCCAGCTTTCTCTGCAGCCTCTCCCTTCTTCCCATCTCCTCTAAACCCTTTCTGATTTCTGCTGCCGTTGCAGACTCCGGGAGGAGCAGCATTCCTGGGATGTGGGTGGGGGCAGCGGGACCCCTCACCCCGCGAGCCCCCCGGCACCAGGACACCCCACATGTCCCTCCGCTTCTCCATTGCTGCGGCGAGAGCACCCTCTCCTGTCTCAGCTCTGCCTCTCTGCCTGTCTCCCTGCTCCCTCCCCTGGCAGACGCCACGGCCGAGGCTCCATGATGCCTAAAGAGGCCAAGCTGGAAGCAGAGCCTAGCCAGGGGTAAGGGAATAAAGGTGGATATTTATTGGAAAGGCCTTCAGAGGCACACCCTGGGCAGGCCAAAGGCTGCACCTGAGATGGACCCCGAGTCACGAGTTCTTCACACTGTTACAGGTTTGGTCCATTTGCAGATCAGCATAAATTGGCCAATTAAACTTTAGCTAATGACGGAACTGCCCCTCAGCTCGCCCCCCTTCTCAAGGTGCTGGGTTACACATTTTGGGCCTGGGACGGGCTGGGTGTCCTTGCAGAGCAGGCCTGGAGAGGCTTTGTTATGTCTGTGTGAGCATGAGAGAGCAGCGGCTGACAGGCTGCAAGGCAGCTCAGAGTCACACACTGGGAATGCAGGATTTTGAAAAATATAAGAGTTAAAACCTAAGGCATCACCATCACATCCCGGGGTGAGGCCACAGCGACAGGGACGCAGCAGCCCGGTGCCCACACCCTGTCCCAGCACCAGTGCCACCCGGGGTCCTCCTGACAGCAGCACAGCTGGCTGCTTACGAGGACCGGGGGATTATTTAAGTAAAAAACAATCTCTAGGAGAGGTCTGCTATAATTACTAATTTGATCTGGTTATAATTATCTCTCTTTGCAATCCCATACCTGCCTCAGAATAGCTCCAGCTCCTCCTAACAATTAACAGAGAAAGTCTTTTACGACACACCAGGTGATTACATCGCAATCGCAGCCTCCGTGGCCAACGCTGCCTTATTAAAGAAGGGCTGATATTTACAGAAGAACATTGTGATCAAATTAGACTAAAATTAACTGGAGTAAATTAAGAATAAGAGGGTTTCTTTCATCGGCTTCCCTTTATTTTCTGCCGCAGAGTTGCCTCTGGGTTGGTTACAATGCTCTGTGTGTTGATTGTGGTATTTGACTGGGCAAAAAGACACAGAAAGTGGCAGCAACTCATTACCTGGTTTGCCTCAGAGTGAAATCTGCATTCGCATCTCCTCCCTCATCCACCTCCTCCTGCTCCACGAAAGCTCAGGCTTGAAGCCTGCCAGAGCTCCAGGAGCGTTTGGACAACGCTCCCAGGCACAGGGTGGGGCTGCTGGGTGTCTGTGCAGGGCCAGGATCAGGACTCGATGATCCTTGTGGATCCCTTCCCACTCAGGGTATTCTATGAAACCTCAGGGCCAGACCCAAACCTGCAGCGTTTCAGCGCCCCCAGCTTTAATGAGCTCTGCCTGTGAGCCTCTGTGAGCATCCCAAAGTGCTCATCCCACACTTCCTGCTCAGGGCACAGCTCTGCTCAGAGCAATAGCAGAAACAGGGTGGATTTCCCCCAGGGATCCTAAACCCAACACTTGCTCACATTTAACACGCAGCTTAATGGCTCCAAAACCAAGGCTGCTGCTCAGCATTAGGAACAATCATCCAACGAGGAATTGGGAGATTTTTTTAATAGCAATGGGCCAAACAAAATAATCATCAGGTGGTTTGAGGGTTTCTCCTTTATTTTTCAGCACAAAGGGAATTACTGGTGAGCAGAGCGTGGTTTCTGGAGGATCAGCTCTGTCTGGAGGTCTCCCGAAAATGGATGATCAAACTTCTGGCAGTGGCAGTGTGGGGTGGGTTCATGGACTGTTGCTTTGCTTCCACCGAGTAGGAGGCTGAATCATCCTAAAGAATAGTGTAGCAGAGGCTTCTGGAGGGAATGAACAACACAGTCTCTGACCCAAACCTTTGGATAAATCATCCTTCCAGTTCAAATCCATGAATCTGACAGGCTTTGCAAATTGCATATTACAGTTCCACCTCCTTCTCCACCTTTACCTGATGGCTTCATCCCCAATCCCCAGATCAAAGCCCCACTGGACACGGGGTCCCTTATTGCATGTTTAGCCACTCCAGGTTTTTCCCATAATCCAGGAGCTCCACCCCAGTCCTGGCTTAGCTCTCCATCAGCAGTTCCTGCAGGCTGAGCCTCCATCCGGGCAGCTCCACTTGGAACTGGAATTCCCAGCTGGCCTCTGGATGGGCAAACCCAGGCCACGAGCAGGGACTGGTGGCACTTCTGCAGTGCCGAGGATGCCGTTAATACAGACAGTGCCGTTGGCGTGGGGGGGGGATGGACACAGGGCACACTTCCCATGGGCTTTGGGGGGATGCTTTGGGAAGATGCAGTAGTTGAGAAAAGTTTGTCAGTGAACACGCCAAGGTGCTCTTTTTCCTCCTTGGTTTCAGTGGAAGACACTCACATGAAGTCGTTGATAAGCTTTGTCCTCTTCTTTCTTCCATTTCTTTCCTCCAGAAAGAAAAGAAATGACTGAGTTAAAATTAGGTGAATAACCTTAGTTTTTCAGGTTTTTTGTCACTCGAAAACTGAAAAATTCCATCTTGTCTGTGCAGAATGAAATGTTGGAGTTTATTGTTCCTTGTGTGCAGTTGTGGTGATTTCTGATGGGGTTTTGCCTGCTCTTCTCAGTGCCTGCAGAGCTGGCAGCCAGCCCTGCCCAGGGGGTGACAGGACCGCGGGGCTGGTGCTGGCAGTGTGCCATGGGGGCACGTGTGATACCTCAGTGGGTGCCAGGGGGGAGGGACAGGTACCAAGAGAGAGGTGGGATGGGCAGAACCCTCCGAGGGTGTTTGAGCTGCTCCCATTCCTGCACCCCACTCATTTCCCCTGTGGGGCTGGCGATGGCTGTTAGAGGAATTTCCCCTGCAGGTCCTGCCCTGAGGAATCAGAGAACGAAAGGGGGTGTTCTTTATTCACATCACACCTGAATATTCACGAGAGCTGTGAGTTATCCAGCCACACACCCTGGCAGGGCTGGGACGTCTGCCTGGAGCTCCACCCCATTCCTCCAGCAGCCTTGCTGCAGTGAAGGGGAAAATTAACAGCATTTCTTGCTTGGGGGACAATTCCCTCATCCAAATCACTTTTGAAATCTGGCGAGTGTTGGGGTTTTATTTGCAGAGAGCACTCAGGGTTTGTTGGGAACAGGCGGCCACCTCAAGCTGGATTTCTAAATCCATTCAACCCATTCGAGGATCCAACGAAGGAGAAACCAACCCTGCTCCAGGCAGGGCAGAGCCAAACCCCCGTGTCAGGTGTTCCCCCTGCCCTGCTCCTCATCCTGCCTTTGCATCAGTGCAGCACAGTGAAGGGGAACAGAATTGGTACAAAAGGAGCCCAGGGCAGGAGCAGCAGCATTGTTTTCTCCACTGGAATGAGTCTTTTTTTCTGAAGTATTCCTGCTCTCCTGACCTCGCAGTGATGCTGATCCCTGGTCAGGATCTCCAGACGATCTTTGCAGCTCACTGTCAGCTCTGACTCCTCTCTGCTCACGCCCCAAACATAGACAAGAGCAGAGCAAGGACAGAGGAACTGGTGCGTTAATCCCTGGCTTTGCTAGGCCCACTTGGACACTGCTTTTGGACAAATGGGAACAGTCATCCCTTTCTCTTCAGGGACGTGGGGAGAACAAAATCACCAGAGAAATGACAAACCAACGACTGCCTCGGGTGGCAAATCCCAATGTTGCCCACAGTCCTACTGAGCTCGTGTGAGCCCCCCGAGAGGGGCTGGCAGGATGAGCCACAGCCTGGGAAATCGTGGAATGCTGCTGGTGGGTGGCACAGTGCGAGGGAGGGACCTGTGGGGCCAACTCTGTGTGTGGAGCAAAGCCAGAGGCTCCGAGGATGCTCCTGGTTTTGAGCTGTGGGCTGGCACGGTGCTGGTTCCAGCCCTGGGCGGCAGTGACCAGGGCTGAGGTGGCCACTGGCACTCGCTGGTGTCTCTCCAGCAGGAAAAGGTGGCACCTGTGTCCTCAGCAGGGTCCCAGTACGTTGGTACGTGGGACTGGGACTGAGTCCATCGCTTCTGTGCTCTCAGGGGACCCATCCAAATGCGCAGCACGGTCCTGCCCACGGCTCCCCCACAGTCGTGCTCCCCAAAAACCAGTGCCAGTCCATAATTTCCCACACAGATGAGGCTTTTCCTCCCTTCTATGGCTGCAGACGGCGTGGGTGTGCTGGCAGGACCACAGCCAGGACTCTGGCATGTGCCGTGGGTGCTCTCCCAGCAGGAATGCAGCGGGAACAGCGACCACGGAGGCAGCCCCGTGTTGGTGATTACAGTGACTAGAGCTGGACAGCCCAACAAATGCTCCTCAGTGTGTTTTTTTCCTCCACAAGCAATCCTCCAAACAAGCTCTGGCACGAGGACGGCTGTTTGCAGACATGTATAACCCTTTCTGTGTGAGCTGGGTCTGTTTGGGAACCTGCTGCTGCGAGGCCTTGGGATGAATGCTGAGGCTTAGAAACAGCTGCGCTGCACAAGTGGCACTCCAGAATCAGATGTCAGGTCCCCAAAGCCTTGAGACTGCGTGAAGAAGTGAGGGAATTTCTAGTGAAAATAAAGCTGCTTTGCCTCTGTTACTGGTGGAGCATCCCAGGGTCATGTTCTGAAGCTTTGCAGTGCTGAGGATGAGCAACGTGTTGGTTTTTCCGTGATGAAAAGCTCCGCTCCTCCTCGCCTCCGATGGGTTCAGAATCCGGGCTGGAAGAAGAGTGAGAGATGATGTGACAGGCAGGGTACAGCTGCTGTGGATTTGGTGACGCTCAGTTTGCTGGCAGATGTTCGCTCCCATCCCTTCTGCTCTGCAGAAGCCGAGCAAGGCTCTCTCAAAACCAGCCCAAGAGCCCTGGGAGCTCCCTTGGCAGTGCCATAGGCCCCATTTCTGGGAAGGGGGCGACTCCCCGGGTGGTCAGCTGTGCCCTGCACTCCCTGACCCCTCCCTGGGGCGGAAAGCAGAGCTCAAGGTGGAGGGATCTTCTTGTTTGAGGTCATTTTGCCCAAACTGCAATGCCCAGCTTGGGACCGGCCTGGGGCTCCTGCCCAGAGGCGATTCAAGAGCCTGTGCTGAGTCAATCCACCTTTCTCCCTCCTCTCCATATGTCTTTCCAAGGTCCCCCTCCTCTGGTGTCAACACCAGCTTAATGAAAATGCAGCAGATGTTCCTGTGATTTCAATTTACTCAAGATTTTAACCTAATGCAAATGGTGGTTTGCATCCAGCTGTGACGAGGCAGCCTGTGCTGAGGCCCCGCATCCCTGCCTGCAGATCTCCTACCTGTCCCATCGCTGTGATGGCAGTGACTGACTTCCACAAATCTTCTCCAGTAGGTCTCCTCCAGGTCTTGGGACCTGCCCTGACCCAGAATGTGCAACAGGACTTGCAGCAGCTCGTGGGGAGGCAGAGGTGGGATCTGCAGGAGAGCATCGAGCATCGCTGTGGCCTGGGTGGAAATATTTCTGTGTTTTGGAGGTTTCTCGTGAAATGGAGGAATAATTGAGAAGAAGAGCAGTCAATAGCGAGTGATTCATCTGCCAGATTGAGCTTTGCTCTCCCCCTCAGGATCTCCCCCTCAGAAGCCAACTGCGATTTCCTGACCTTATCTCCTCTCCGAGCGGGTAAACAACAAACCAACTCCTCTGTCTCTGCCTGGAGTAGCTGGAAGATAGTCACAAGCAGCTCTGGTTGGTTTGTTTGTTTGTTTGATGGAAATAAACATCTCCTCCTCTGCCTTGCATTTTCACCACCCCAGTTGCTGTGTGTGGGCACAGCTCCCACATCGCTGTGGTACTGCCAGGTCTGGGACCTCCATCCTCACCCAGAACACGCAATGCCGTGGTCACAACATGCCCTGTAGGCTCTCTGTGTGTGGAGAGCACCCACAGCTCACCCCCAACTGCCTGCCCCCCACTCCTGAAGAACTCTGTGCCATTCCCAGCCCTCGGGGCCAAAGATCTTCAGCACAGGAGGAATGAGCCGAGGGAAAGCAAAAATTCACCTCCTGGTCTTCACCTCCTTCCACTTCTCCAAAACAGACAGGAGGAGGAGACAACCATGTGCTTGCAGAGCCAAAGCAGTCGTTTGCCTCCTTGTGAGACACTTTTCAGTTGGTTTTGGTGGTCTGCAGACCAAAAATGGAATGGCATTCCAGTCCAGACCTCCCTTCGTGGAGACTCCTGCCTCCCTCCTGCCAGAGTCCTGCAAGCCCATAATGGGCTGAGATGGGCACAAATCTTCTGTCACTGGAAAAAACATCCTGCATTTCCCCCGGAGCAAAGCAGGGGAGGAAGAAGCGTGGTCGGCGTGGAGCCCATCAGAAATCTCAGCCTGATGAGGAACAGTGATCCCCTGACACGGAGCAGCAATTTACAGGCACCATTAGCCCACGCCAGAGAGAGAGAGAGGGATGCCGAGAATGTCCTATTTTCCGCACCTCCGGAATGCCACACGGCTTGTGGAGGATAAAAATAATTAGCTGGAGCGTCTCAGGGATGATTGACAAGTACCCAGGGGCTGGGAGCTCCCCCGATGTGCCGTCCTCGTCTCCAGCACTTTGAAAGGGGAGAACTTTGCCGAGAGCCCGCTCTGGATGCTGCCGGATCTGTGGGGGTGGGATGGGCTGAGGGGAACTTGGGGAGTCACTCCAGCCTTCACCCAGGGCCCTGCTGCATCTGCAGGGGCTGCATCCTGAGGTGCTGCCCCTAAATCTGCTGCTGCCGGGGGGGTTTGGTGACACAGGGACGAGCCAGGCTTTGGCTGTCCCCTCCTGCCGCAGGTAGGACTTGGATCCCACTGTCTCTTCCCTCCTTCATCAACCTCTGAGCAGCCTCTCCGCTTTTGAGCCTTGTGGTATTTTCTAATTGTTAATTATAAGTAGTTAATATTATTATTTCTAATTATTTTTGTTAAGTGGCACCGTCCATGAATAATGGAGAAGGTTCAGGGACAGGCCTGGGAAATGGCTCCACAGGCTACAGGGATGAGTGAGGAATTCAGGAAGAACCTTTGCATCACTCCCCCACCTCCCAAGCCCACGTGTTCAGACAAGACCTCATCCTTTCCAGCCAGTTTCCCACCAGCTACTACTTGGATCTCAGCTTTTTGCCTCTTCTTCCTCATTCCGTACTGTTTAACCCCCCCACCTCCAGGCCTGCGTGCCCTGTCTCTCCAGTCAGGCACAGCTCGTCCCAAAATGAGAGCTCATAAAGTGATGGAGCCAGTGGTGCAGAGCTGGGTGATTGGTTTTCCATTGCTGATAAACGCACTGGGAGGTGTTTGTTGTGAGAGTCAAAGCTGGGACAGGGCAGCAGAGGGGTTTATGTTCCTGAAAGCAGCCACAAAGTTCACGTGAGCCTTTCCAAAATGAAAAGCTAGGCAGGGAAACATCCAAAACTTGTGTTTTGACATCTTCCAAACACCTCCTTTTGTGCTAACTCAACATTTCTTGTTTAAAAAAACAGCTCCAACTCTTCGTGCTGTCCGTGGCTGCGTTGGGAGGAGATCCAAAACAGCTTGGAGCGGCAGGGCTGGAGCATCCCACAGGCATCCCCTCAGGGCTCCAGAGCAGGGCTCCAGTGCTGGTGTTTATTTATCTGTTACCATTTATGGGTTTATGGTATATAAACGTTGGGACCAGTTTGTGAGTCAAACTGAGCAAGAGCTCCTCGTGCACTTGGATAGTGGGAATAACGGGAGAAGGTCTGCTAGAACCCCTCAGAATGGGCTTCCCCACGGGATGAAAAGCTGGTACTCCACTGACAGCAGCAGCATCGCCTCCCCAGCTTGCTCTGTGTCCTTGGAGGCTCCTTTGCTGTGACTGAGCAGGGTCATTTCTGCCTCAGCCTGGTGGAGCCAAGCACGCCTGGTGAGCAGGAGCTGGGTGTGCTGGGGTTGGTGAGCAGGCACCTGGCACGGATGGAAATGGGATTGGTGAGCAGGAGCCAGGAGCTGGGATGTCAGTAGTTCTGTCCTAATTGCTTTGTGCATGTCTCAGTCTAAAGAGGGGAACAGCCCTAGGGGAGTTGCTGCTTCTCAGCCCATAACACTTCAGAGGTGTTGGATGGAGAGCAATCATGAGAACTGCCAGAAAAGAGAAAAAAAATGGGAAAATCGAGCAAAAAAGTCAGAAGGAAACACAACTATTTCTGCTGCAGAAGCTCCTGGGAGCCGTCACTCAGACACCTGGTGCTCCCTCCCCTGCTCTTTCCTCGCCTCATTTCCCAAGTCAGGCCAAACCTGCTCGGATTCACCATCACCCTCTGAGAGGAACGAGACCAAAACATTTCATCTATTGACGTGTTGCCGCCTTTTTTTGCTATTGATTCCTTAATTAAAAAAGAATAAAATTCCACCAAAGCAGACATTTCTCCGACACACTCCATCAGTCAAAATAGAAAAAAAAAAAGAAGAGGAAACAAAATCAATATCCTATTTTTTAAAAAAAATGAAACACATTTGGGAGCAGATTTTGGAGCAGCCCCAGGTAGTACATCTACTCCCTTCTCTAACGAGTTCTGTTTGCTCTGCCTTCCCATGCTCTCCAGTCCCTTTTCTCTTCACTGCTGTCCTTTCCTCGGGACTTTTCCCACAAATCCCACCATTTCTGGTGGGGTTGTCACCATCTCTAGAGGGTGAAGCCCAGGGAACCTGTGTGTTTCCCTGCAGGGCCCTGTGCACAGGCACCGTGTCCCTAAGGATGGGTGACACCTCTATCTTTGTGCTCCTCTCAGAGAAAAACCTTTGGCAAATCATGGAGGCACAGCAAACCCAAAGCCCGCGTTCCCAGGATCCTTGTGTCATGGCTTGAAGCAGGATTCCTGCTTCTCCAGCCCCATTTTCCTACCACTATGCAATTTACAGGCTCTCTGGGAATGCTGCATTAATGGCTCTGGCTCCGTAGGGATGCATTCACAGAGGGACTTGACTGTGAACAGCCACCCCAGGGGATTCCCTCCGAGCAGAGGTTTAAAGATTTGGGTAATTTATCTTAAAATGGGGCTGTGCTAATGGTTGATGCAGGATGAATGATGCCGGGAAAGGCTGCGGGGCTGGAGGGCAGGCAAGGGCGCCTGAAGTGTCTGTGAGGCTGAACCTTTTCCACACGGAGCTGTGCCGCTGCCTGATAAGGAATTCAGCCCAAACCCCGACGTGTGTCAATGCTGGAACATTGAGATTGATCGTGCTCCGTCCTGGACGGGCTGGGTCTGGTTTCCTTCGACACGTGTGGCCCAGCCACGTCGGAGATAAGGAATTGCGCCACATTGATCAGACTCGGCTGATGGACGCTGGATTCATCCGCGGGGGCTCGCTCAGCCCTCGCTGCCGAGCGCCTGAAGGTCTGCAGAGCCCGTGACCTCTGCAGCTCAGGGACACATCCCTGGCGTCCAGCGAGCTCCCGTGGGATCTGCCACAACATCAGCACGGGGTTGTTTAGCCTGGGAAAAAGGAGGCTCAGGGGAGACCTCATCACTCTCAGGTGGATCAGGCGGGGGTCAGGCTCTTCTCCCAGACAACTACTGACAGAATGAGAGGACACAGCCCCGAGCTGCACCAGGGGATGTTTAGGTTAGATGTCAGAAAAAAATTCTTCACTGGAAGAGTGATTGGGCACTGGAATTGTCTGCCCAGGGAGGTGGTGGAGTCACCATCCCTGGAGGTGTTTAAATAAAGCCTGGACGTGGCACTCAGTGCCGTGGTTGAGTTGATGAGGAGGTGTTGGGTCATAGGTTGGACTTTATGATCTGGTTCATTCTGTGGTTCTGTGATCAGTGGCTCGGCCTGTTTGATCTTTAAACGCTCTGCACGGTGCTTAAAGCAGAGCTGGGTGTTGTTCCTTGTTTGCCAGAGCTGGATGTCCAGCTCCAGTTACAGTTTTCCCTGAGGAGACAGTTAGCATGGCATCCCTGGGATTCCCCTGTCCAGCACAGCAGTGGGAGGATGTGGGGTGGGAGAGGCTGTGGAAGTGACACCTTTTCCTGGTCTTAAAATTAAGCTCCAAACACAGCTAAGAAGGAAAAAGGGTTTTACCTCGGTATTTATTGAGGGATCCTCAGGGGCGCTGAAATGCACATCGAAATGCACCCCGAAATGCCCCCCGAAGGAATGGCCCCCCACGATGTGATGTGTGTGCAATTAGAGGCCTTGCTAATTAGCACATCTATCAAAGATTGCCCAGGGAGGGACTCCAGTGAGACCCCTCAGCGAGGAACCTTCCCCTGGCTGGGCCTGGCTTTGTTTACAGAATGTGTTCTGGAGAGGCCCTCGGGGTCTGGGGTTTCCAGGGTGTTTGGGCTCTTGGCTTAACGGGATAGTGGGTCTGAGGGAAGTGATCAAACTTAAAGAATTATAACTGTGTGGGCTAAAAGCACTGAGAATACATAAAAGCTCTATAAGAGAGTATAAAAAGGGGTATAAACAAAATCGAAAAGTCATCGTGGTATCATAAGAGGCTCAGGCCAGGTGTGTTGGGACAGGGTGGGTTTTTATCCCGCTGGAGCCACCGGGCTGGGTGCCACAGGGGGGTTGAGTCCAGCTGTTTGCACGGCCGCGGTGCTGGGGAGAGGGGAAGGAAGCAAGGCACTGACAGATCTGGGACATGGGATTAGGCTCTGCCTAAGGCCTTAGTTTATTATTTCTGATGGTGTCTTACACCTGAGAGGGCTCGGCTGGTGCCCAGATCAAAGCTCCCAGCTCCCAGCCCTTCCCGCCTCGTCCCTCTCGGTGCCACCACAAGGCAAGAGCAAAGCAGTGCATGCCCACGTCCCTGTGGGGCTCCCTGGTGGGAGCCGCCCTCGGTTCCTCTGCCGCAGCACGGACAGGGATCTGAGTGGGAATGTCCCCTGGTGGAGGCTGGGAAGAGCATCACTCACCACGATGCCAAGGAAGCAGGGATGCAAGGCCTTCCAGTTGGTGACCTGCAAATGGGAGTGTTCATAGAATCCAACAATTACTTGAGTTGAAAGGAACCTTAAAGTTCATCTCATTCTGTCACTATTGTCCCATGAATAACGACATGGAGTCCAGAGTCCAGGAAGAACACAGCAGTGTGAATTATTTATTCATTTACAGAGCGGGTTTTTATGCCCTAACTCGCCTTGAAGTTTACATAAATGGCAGAAGGCTACTGGACCTCTGGCTAGCCACCTGCCAAGTTCATTGGTCATCTTACAACACCTATTCCAAAATATTTCCCTAAGCAGAATCATAACAAAGGCACAGCTGCACGATACTAATTAGTTTACAAAAACTCCTAGGATTGTTTTTAATAAAACTATTAAAAGTGCCTGGGAAAAGAAAGAAGAGAAAGATCTCACAAAAATGCTGGTAAAGTTAGAAGGTTTCTCTGCTGACAGCTTTTTCAGCAGTCACATCATTCCATCCCCTTCTGCCATGGGCAGGGACACCTTCCACTATTCCAGGGTGCTCCAAGCCCTGTCCAACCTGGCCTTGGACATTTTCAGGGATGGGGCAACCACAGCTTCTCTGGGCACCCTGTGCCAGGGCCTCCCCACCCTCATGGGGAAGGATTTTTTCCTGTGTTTTCTCCATCCCTGGCTGTCCAGGTTGGACAGGGCTTGGAGCACCCTGGAATAGTGGAAGGTGTCCCTGCCCATGGCACGGGGTGGAATGGGATGGGATTTAAGGTCCCTTCTAACCCAAACCAATTCTGAGATTCTACAAATGAAAAGGCATCCTTCTTCCATGAAATGGGAGCGATACTTCAAATTGTAGGCACAAGAAGTGCCAGGGAGATTTTTCCCAGCCTGGCCTAAAGTCCTATCTTTTCTCACCCTGGAAAAGGGTCAGCACCAGGGCCACAACGGTGGAAATGAGCTCCTGAGCTGGAAACTTACATCTCGTTCTGTCTTGTTGTCCCTGAGCGCCAGGCAGGAGCCTGGGATTGAGGCTGGAGATGCAGCAAGGCTCAAAATACGAACCTGCCCTCGCTCTCCTCAGCCTGCAGGGAGTTGGGAAGGGCTGTGCCCATCCCTGGGATCTCCCACCCAACCATCTGCCCTGGCTGTAGGCTCAGACAGGAGTTCTCCTGGTGCTGAACAGTGGGAGGTGGTGCCTGCCTTGCTCTCGTACCCTTCCAGCTCCTTACGTGACACATGGGTGGGTGTGCCAGGCTCCCAGCCAGGCCCATCCCAAGGGAAATGCAGGATTCAGCTGTGCTGAGGCTCCCGGGCCCATGAGGTGCTGTTAGGATAGTAAATACCACAGCTAATTAACAGAAGAGGTGTTGGCTAATGAGCTCAAGGCACGTGCAGCCTCAAAACAGATCCAGATAATCAACGACCAGGTCCCGGTGTCCCATGTCATCCCGCTGTGCTCTGCATCCCTGAATTTCCATGGCACCTCCTGGGAGGAGACAGGCAGGATTTCTCCCACCCCATCCTGCAGGAGAGGGGATCTAAGAGCAGCTCTCACCAGAAGGAAGGAGCCAGCTCGGGGTTTTGCTCCTCTTTTCTTTTTTTTCCTGTATTTTAATGAACAGCAATAATCCCCCTCTTTTTTTCCTCTCCATTTTTTTTTTAAAACAATTTGAAACTATCTGACAAACGGGAAAAATAATGAATTCGGTTTTTCGCCTGCGCTCTCTGATCTGTCAGTCTGCACCCGGGAGCCGCGCGCAGGGGGAGGAGGAGGCAGGGGTGCTGGCCTACATTGGGGAGATAATGATGTTCCTGCTGATCCCCCTTCCAGGAGAAGGCTCAGGCATGTCCCGCAGCTGAGGCGAGCCAGGGTTTGCCACAGCCTTTTCCTTCAGCTTTGTGTTTCTCTTTGTGGGAGGGTGTTTGGAGCTACAGTACAGCGAGCTGTGCTTGGAGCGTCTCTGCAATCTCATGGGCTCTTCCCTGATTCCCAGGGGCTCAGGGACTGGATCCACCAGGCCCCTGCTGCCTCCAAAGGAGATTAACAAAGGCTGTGCTCTTCAGTTTCAGCATCAGCCCCAAAAGCATCTCTAACCTGGTGTGGGATTAGTGAGGATGCTGCAGCCTCCCTGGAGTCACAGAATCCCAGAATCATTTTGGCTGGAAAAGCCCTCCGAGACCATTGAGTCCAACCTGTGACCAATCCCCGCTTGTCACCCAGCCCAGAGCACTGAGTGCCACATCCCGTTGTTCCTTGGACACCTCCAGGGATGGGGACTCCAACGCCACCCTGGGCAGCCCCTTCCAATGCCTGACCACCCTTTCCATGGAGAAATTCCTCCTGATGCCCAACCTGACCCTCCCCTCGTGCAGTCTGAGGCTGATTCCTCATCCTGTCCCTTGTTCCCTGGGAGCAGAGCCCGACCTTCACCTGGTTCTGCTCTCCTGGCAGGGAGTTGTGCCCCCTGAGCCTCCTTTCCTCACAGAAAGTCCCGTGTGGGACATCCAAACCACAGCCCCCTGCCGCCGCTCCAAGGTGGGCGGGGGTTTTGCTGTGCTCACAGCACGGGACTGGCACAGCTCTCGGTGCAGGGCAGCTGGGCAGAGCTGGGGGCTTGCACGAGAGCAGGGATGGAGGGATAATCCAGCAGGGAAAGCCTGGGATTCAGAACACTTGGTCTATCTGTGCCTCAGTTTCCCCTGTGGCCAGAGGAGCTGTGGCTGCCCCATCCTCAGAAGTGTCCAGGGTCAGGCTGGACAGGTGGAACAAGCTGGGCTTTAAGGTCCTTTCCAGCTCATACCATTCCATGATTTCATACTGGGAGGGGGATCCCCAGCACAGGGGGATCCTGTGTGTGACAGGGGCTCTTATCAGGAAATTTGACTACCTCAGTGGTAACGAGGCCAGCTGGGCAGGTAATTTTTCCTCCGTTCCTCTCCCATCCCTGCTGACACATCTGGGAAGCTTCACCCTGATTTTCCTCCATGCTGACAGGCAGAATTGGAACCATTAATCAGGGCTGTCCTGCATCAGAGACCCACCTCTCTCCATCGTGGGCAATACTCTTCAGTTTACAGGTGGCCAAGACAGACACAGCAAAGCAAAACAGCTCCCTCCAAAATCCCCCAGCCCCGAGTTAGGGCTTGGCAGCAGCTGCTGACAGGATCCATCCAAAACCACAGCCTTGCTGGGGAGACTCGAACGAGGACCTGGCAAAGGCAGGTATGTTCTTTGGCATTGTGCTGCCCTTTCAACTGGGAGAGAAAATCTGAAGTTTTTTACTCTTTGCAGAGTGAACGTTCCGAGTAAACAATCCATACCTGGCCAGATACCTGCCTGCACAGCATCTGGCTCTTTGTTCAGGTGGGGAAGGGGGTTGCCAAAACTTCTTTCTCCTCGTACAGAAGGCTCTTCAGTAGAACACAAATGCTCGCTTATCCCGTGTCAGATCTGCTTGTGTGCTCTCCAAAATGGATCCTGCCCAGAGCCAGCTCTCACAAAGGATTTCAGAACTCTGACATTTGTTTTCATTCCAATCCATTGTGAAAAGTGAGTATTTAAAACACTCATTAGCCAAGAAGCTGGGAGCAAACCCCTCCTCAGCATGAAAAAGCAAAGAGTATTCTAGTGATATTCCTTGATATGACCTGGAGAGGGCTTAGATGGAGGAAAATCAGCCCCTCCAGGGCAGTGAGTGGGAAAGCGGAGCTGAGCTTTGCTGCAGTGAGATGAAACCATCTCTAGGAATCATTTCTGAATTTTAGGGATCTGCATTCTCGAGCAAGACACTGTTCCACTGCAGAAATCCATCCTGCTGACCCTAGAAATGTGGAACATGTGAGACTTTCAGTGGCTGCATGAAAAAACAGACAAATCATTAGGAGAAAATAGAAAAAAGAAAGGGGGATTTTAGGAAATATTAACGGTTTGTTTCTCAGGAGCTCCTCAGTGTGAGGAGGGTCCATGAATGAGGCTCAGCTGCAGAGACAGGAGGGAAACAGGGGTACAGGTGTCTGCTTGGGGTGGAGAGGAGCCAGCATTGCTGGCAGCCCCGCGGGCCCCTCCCGCTCACACACACACCCTGAAGTGCCACAAGACAAATAGGACCGAGAGAGAGATGCACTATTTAAACTTTCATCACTATTTTTCTCCCTGGCTCCCCTTGTTTCTTTTGATTTATTTTTTAGCGTGTTTTCCCCAGGCTGTGCTGTTCGCCTGCATCTCTTTCCTCTCCTTCTTCTCCCGGCAGCAGCCGCCGCTGTTCCGGGGCACCAGGAGCTGCCCAGCATTTTTCAGGCTGTCCAGGCTCAGCTCCCGTGGGTCAGCGGGAGGAACGAGGCAGCAGAGCTGCACCAGGCTGGGGAGGATGTGGCCAGGACACAGCAGGGACAACAGGGGACACTGCCCTGCCAGTCTCAGCAGGGCCAGGGGCTGGCAGCACACAGGAGGGGGCTGGATGCTTGGAAACAGTGCCAGAGCTCACCCCTGAGCCAGTGTGGCCTCTGTAAATTGACCGTGGACAACATGGATTGGGTTGTTTTCAGCTGTCTCATGTAGGGAAGGTGCAGAGAGCTCCAGGAATTGTTCTGCAGAATCATGGAATCATGGAATGGTTTGGCTTGGAAGGGACCTTAAAGCCCATCTCATTCCACCTCCTCCCATGGCAGGGACACCTTCCACTGTCCCAGGTGCTCCAAGCCCCATCCAACCTGGCCTTGGGCACTGCCAGGGATCCAGGGGCAGCCACAGCTTCTCTGGGCACCCTGTGCCAGGGCCTGCCCACCCTCACAGGGAACAATTCCTTCCCAATATCCCATCCATCCCTGCCCTCTGGCAGTGGGAACCCATTCCCTGTGTCCTGTTCCTCCATCCCTTGTCCCCAGTCCCTCTCCAGCTCTCCTGGAGCCCCTTTAGGCCCTGCAAGGGGCTCTGAGCTCTCCCTGGAGCCTTCTCCTCTCCAGGTGAGCACCCCCAGCTCTCCCAGCCTGGCTCCAGAGCAGAGGGGCTCCAGCCCTCAGAGCATCTCCATGGCCTCACTCCAGCAGCTCCACGTCCTTCCTGTGCTGAGGACCCCAGAGCTGGACTCAGCTCTGTGGATGGGGTCTCAGGAGGGCAGAGCAGAAGGGCAGAATGCGGTCAGGCTGGACAGGTGCCACACTGCTGGGAATGAGCCCAGGATGCAAGGGAAGGATAAGAGGAGCGTTCAGCATCCCGCTGAGCAGCTGCAGACAGGAACAGCCTCCAGGTTTCAGACATAGGATGCAAAGGAAGATCTGATCAGTCGTATTTGAAGGGGGAGTATCACACACTGGAGTCAGGAGCCCTGTGCTGACCCCAGTTAAACTCAGACCACTCGCTCTCCATTGTTCGCTTTTCCCACCTGCCAAAGCCAAAGGATTGAAATCCTGATTGCATCGGGATGGGGAGAGGTAGAGTGGATGCACATCGAGACAGTGGAGGGGAGGATGCAGGTGGCATCCAGGCCTAGGTTCCCTCCAGAGCTCAGGTCACCGAGCCCCACAGTCCTGCCCCAAGTCCCCAGCTGGTGCTGCCCTGAGAAGCCCAGCCCGTGACAGTGCTCAGACAGCAAAATCCCTGCCTTTCAAGGGTCGGACAAAACCTAAGAGTCTGTTTATATCCTTCCTAGCTCTGAAGAACTGCTGGGAATCTGAACTCTAAATGTGTAAAGGCCTGATAAATGGAAAGCTCGACACTCCTGGAGCTGTAAGCTGCTCTGCAGTGGTTTAGGCCCTCACAATTTGCAGCCTTCAGGGTTGATAATACAGTGAGACCCTGAGCAGCCTGCTGGAAAACTCTGCCAGAAACACAATCCCTGTAAGGGGATTCTCTTATCCAGTGTAGCAAGCTTCACCCTAAAAGCAGTTTTGTGTTCTAGCCCCCTTTCCTCCCCTTGGAAAGCTTTCCTAGACACTTGATGAAACAGAGAACCTTCTTTCTCCCCCAGCATCCAAATTTTCCTGCTTTTTCCTTTGTCTTCTCCCAACCTTCTCCTGGTTCTTCCACTGTAACTCATCATGATGCCTTAGGTTTTAACTCTTATATTTTTCAAAATTCTGCGTTCCCAGTGTGTGGCTCTGAGCTGCCTTGCAGCCTGGCAGCTGCTGCTCTCTCATGCTCACACAGACATAACAAAGCCTCTCCAGGCCTGCTCTGCAAGGACACCCAGCCCGTCCCAGGCCCAAAATGTGTAACCCAGCACCTTGAGAAGGGGGGCGAGCTGAGGGGCAGTTCCGTCATTAGCTAAAGTTTAATTGGGGAATTTATGCTGATCTGCAAATGGACCAAACCTGTAACAGTGTGAAGAACTCGTGACTCGGGGTCCATCTCGGGTGCAGCCTTTGGCCTGCCCAGGGTGTGCCTCTGAAGGCCTTTCCAATAAATATCCACCTTTATTCCCTTACTCCTGGCTAGGCTCTGCTTCCAGCTTGGCCTCTTTAGGCATCAGTCACAGGCAAGCCTCCCAACCTTCATTTTGCCAGTTAAACAAGCCAACCTCTGCCGATCCCGCCTGGTAGGAGAGCTGCTCTTTTCTTTTGATCAGCTCCACAGAATTCTGCACCCACGGGTGTGGCCAAAACCCCCCCAGAATGTCAAAAGTATCATGCAGAGCAACACCACTAAAGCTCCAAAATGCCCCCAAGGCTGGTGGGGAAAGCAGCCACTGGCTGGGAAGAGGAGGCAGCTCCCTGCAGCTCTCAAGCAGAGAAGAGGATGTTCTGATCCCAAATGAGGCACAGACATGATGCCACAGCCAATTAACTCCTCATTCTGCTGAGTATCATTAGCAAGGAGCTTACTGCCAGTCACACCCCCCAAAGTCTTGATACATTGACCACGTCTTGGACCAGGACAGGATAACAGATACACAGAATATTTGGGGTTGGAAAGGACCTTTAAAGGCTGTCTAGTCCAACCCCCCCTGCCATTTTTCCTGAGAAGGAAATTTTTCTGAGAATTTTAATGAATTTTTTCTGAGAAGGAAATTCCAGCAGAGCAGGTAGACTTATAGGAGAACAGAGGATTTGTTTAAGAATCCCCATAAGATTCTGGTGTGGCAAAAAAAATCATGCCACTATATAAGTCATTTGCTATAGAATATGGTCAGTTATGGCTGGTAGGGGAATTAAGATTTAAAAATTTAAAATTATGACACTGATAAAGAACATTCCAGCAAACACACACACCCAGCAGCCAGGTTTGAAGCTGAAAAGCAGCGGCTGCTCAGCCCCTTTCTTCACACCTTCCACTAGATCAGAGGATCAGGACCTTGCAGGGAAGGTAAGGAGCCCAGAGGCTGCAGGTTAAATCCTGCTTCTTTCACAAGTGCTTTGCCAGTCAGCAAACCCGGACTCTGAATGCCCCGGCGTGGAGCAGAGATGGGATTTGCAAAGGGTTTGTATTGCAGAACCTCCCCGCGGGCGAGCGGCTCGTGCGGGTCAGGGCCGCGCCGGGCCCGCTCAGGCCCAGCAGCTGCTGTGTGATGCCTCATAAGCCTGGCTTGTCTACAAGAGCTGAACATGCCTCCCTGACACGCTGCAGCGCCGCGTCTGAATGCACAAACACTTCCAGCAAAGCTCTCCCACCCACCCTCGCTGCACGAGAGGCTGAGCTGAGCCAGCTGAATCCCTCTGGGCCGGCTCCCCGGGGCTTCCCCTGCTTCCCTGACTGCAGAGACAAAACGCAGGAGCAAAGGTACCCTTGTTCAGCTCGGCTTTGTCATCCCCTCAGGGCCTCCTCTTCTCGCCGAGCACTCGCTGGGAGGCAGCTGTCCCCGGTGGGGATGCTCTTGACTCATCACAGAATCACAGAACGGGGTTGGAAGGGACCCTAAAGCTCATCCAGTGCCACCCCCTGCCATGGGCAGGGACACCTTCCACGGTCCCAGGCTGCTCCAAGCTCCGTCCAGCCTGGCCTTGGACACTGCCAGGGATCCAGGGGCAGCCACAGCTGCTCTGGGCACCCTGTGCCAGGGTCTCACCACCCTCACAGGGAACAATTCCTTCCCAATATCCCATCCATCCCGGCCCTCTGGCAGTGGGAAGCCATTCCCTGTGTCCTGTCCCTCCAGCCCTTGTCCCAGGTCTCTCTCCAGCCCTCTTGCAGCCCCTTTAGGCCCTGGAAGGGGCTCTGAGCTCTCCCTGGAGCCTTTTTGTCTCCAGGCTGAACACCCCCAAATGATTCCCATGTGTTCTCTCAGCTTTGGGGCCGGGAAGCACCTTCCAGTGGTTCATGGCACATTGTGATCACCAGGAGCATCCTCTGGTCACTGATAACTCCCACATGAGCTGGGCCCAGATCCCCGAGTGCCACACACCCCATGGGGAAGGGGAGCCATGAAGACGAGCAAGGCCTTATCCAAGAGATCTCATTCCACAGGGGACTCCTGTGCTGAGTCCAACACCAGCTGAACATTCCTTGCAGATATTTGGCTCAGGGCAGCCCTCAGGGGCTGCTCAGCATCTGCCTCTCCAGCCCAGCAGCTGGGTGGCCCTTGCCCACCAGCAGGTCTTGGGGTTGAATCACAACACTGAAGGAGAGGTTGGCCCCAAGAGGAGGTTGGTTACACAAACCCAGCAGCAGTGAGGTGCCAGCCACACCAACACAGGAAAACAGCCTTAATTAGGGAAAATGTACTGGTGGCTGCAGGGCTTTTTTGCTTCCTCCACTTCCAGGACCTGGCTGCTGGAGGATCCTGTTAGCTCAGTAAATATTGCTAATGACTGAGGCTCTGTTTGCTTGCCACATCCTGGTCCAGCTGCCTGGAGCAGAGACATCCACAGCATTCCTGACTCAAAGGCAGCGTTAGCCTGGGGTCTCAGCCCAGCGCTGAAGAATCCTGTGGGGGCTCACTAATTAACCGCTGGGAAGTTGTGCAGGGTGGGACAGTGTGCAGGAAACCTCTATCAACTAATTTAAAGAGCAGCATCATTTAATGGTGTTTCTTTATGCTGATGTGCTGTAAGATGCACTTTTCCAGAGGGAAGGGAGCAGAGACCCCAAGCTGTCCCCTCTCATCCAGGCAGCCCACATGGAGAATGGATTGAAGCCTGTCCAAGGCTGGTTTAAAAATATCCAGTAATCCCTTTATTTTGACAGAAAATGAGGGGTTTGGCAGGGAAAAGTTTGTCAGCATTTCTTTGGAAAGTTTTGTCTGCAATGAAGAGAGGGACAAGTGTCCAGCTGAGGTCTTGAGGGCAGTGTGAGGAACAGGAGACCTCCTACTGGGCTGATTCACCTCCACCCCAGAAGGTCTCACTCTCATGTCCATTTGGAGATAATTTATGGGGACTCCCACCCCATAAAAGGCTGCATGTCGTAGACTCGTGGAATCATTCCAGTTGGAAAAGCCCTCTAAGCCCATCGAGTCCAACCAGTCCCCCAGCACCACCACCATGTTCACCACTAACCACGTCCCCAAGTGCCACATCCAGGGATGGGGACTCCACCACTGCCTTGGGCAGCCTGTTCCCACCCTTTCAGTGAAGAATTTTCCCTAATATCCCAACTACCCCTCCCCTGGTGCACCCTGAGGCCCTTTCCATCCAGCTCTCTGCTCCTGCTCCTGTGGGCTGGAGCCATCCTGGATCCCTTCTCCATCATTTTCATCTTCCTGGGCACATGTGGGTTAACTCCACTTGCTTTGCTGTCAGGAATAACCCCCCCTGCAGCCCCAAACAACTCTTCCTATTTATATCCCTGGTTTAATCAGGAAGGCTAGCGCTTCCATAGCTACGTGATTAAAAATTAGGAGACCAGATTCTGTAGTGGTGCCTCATAATAACAACCAATCCTGGGAGCTCAGGGGATGAATAATGGATCATGGCTCCATGCTACCGGCTTCTTGCTTTCCCTCCTTTCTTCTTCTCCCCTTTTTATCTTTCATTCTTCTCCTCCTCCTCCTCCTCCTCCTCCTCTTCTCCCAGGCTGGAGTTGCGGTGGGGAAGGAATACATCCATCCTTCATTTTGCAGAAGTTAGAGAGACATCACAGATTCCTCTTCATCAGACCCTCCACCCCAACCAAATTCCCTGCTAGGGAGCCTGGAGGCATCAATAATTCACAGCTACCTGGAGGACTGGGCGATGAAAACCATTTACTTGGGAAGAGGTAGCCAGGGCCCATCCTCTCCTCATTGCCATAAGCAGCTCCTCAAGGCTGGCTGCTGATCCCATGGGGATCAAAACTGTAAAAACCGAGGATTTCTGGCACAGGGCAGACGAGTGATTCCATGTTTGTTTGCGTTATGTTGTCCCCTGTCCCATAATATCCCCTTGTGGGCAGCTAAGGGACACCCTGGATTGCTTTGCAGGGGTGATGTTGCTGCAGGAATACCATGAAGAAAAGTCAGGAGCGTCAAACATCCCACCACAAAAGTTCCTTCATTAAATTCCAAGATGATCTTCTTGGAAAGATTTGTGGGCTGGTTTTATCCCCACTCTACAAGATGGATTTTCAATATTTTTTACAAGCAGAGGTCAAATTCAATTAATGGATTCAGTGAGGGGAAAAAAACTATTGAAAAATGCCACATTTGGTTTTAAACAGCATAAACGCATCCAATGAGATAAAATAAACCAATTTTAAAAATTAAAATTCATACTTCCTTAATAGTTCAATAACATCAGAATGGAGCAGAATTGTTCCCACTTTCACATCTCAGTGACAGGCATTCCAACTAATCCAAACCACAGATTTTTCACTTTCTTTTTCCACTCTTTTAGCCTGGAACAAAAAAAAAAAAAGTACATTTTGGATCCGTGTAGAAAAGCATTTTTTCCCCGGTCCTTGGGTTCCACCCACTGAGCTGAAAAATCCCATTACTCCCAGCGCCTGGCAGCCGCGCGCCCAGCGGGGTGTGCCCGCAGCACATCTGCAAATCCCGGGCTGGGGCACGCAGCCACCTCTGGGCTGTCAGGGAACAGAATCCCTTCCCAATTCCTGATCCCAGCCCGGCACTGGAGGAGCTTTTAAATATTCCTCAGCCAACGAGAGCGCGGAGACGGACTCGGGGGTTTCAGAGGGAGCTCAGGCCAACTTTGGCTCTGAGGGGGAGCAGCCCTGACTTGGAGCAAAACCAGCTCCGCTTTGGTGGAAAACCGGCGGATTTCACCCAAGTGCATCCCCTCCCAAGGATGCTGAGGGTAGAAGGGTTTTGCCACCCACTTCTGAGCGGGGTGTGAAGGAGCAATTTCCCATTTCTTGGGAATGCCTCCCAATGTGTCCTTCACATTCCTGCTGGCCTCCCACCCCACCACGGGTCCCAGGAGCCCCCAGACCGGCCATGCATGGATGTGCAGCACATCTGTCTGTAGCAAGAACAGCATTTGGCTTCCCAAGGGTCATGGCTGGGAAGAGCTAAGAGCCTCTGGGTAGTGCTTTGGGCTGGAAGAGCTCTCGGTGAGGGGATTGCCAGCAGCTTTCAGCAACAAGGAGGTTCCCTGCTGTTTCCCTGGAATAATGTGAGGCATCCATGGGATTGGCAATGCTGTTAAAGAGCCAGGGAAAGGGAGGGTTGAGCTTGGTTCTCTCACAGAACAGAAATAAGTGCATTTCTCTTGCTTAGTCAGGAACTTTTTATCTCTTGATGAAGCACCCACTGATGGTCAGTAAGACCAAACTTCTCATGGTTCACTTCTGGAACAGACTGGAGTCCTCATCCCTGGAGGGATTTAAAAGCCATGTGGATGTGGCTCTTGGAGACATGCTTTAGCGGCGGGGTTGGCAGTGATGGGGGAATGGTTGGACTTGATCTTAAAGGTCTTTTCCAACCTAGATAATGCTCTGGTTCCATGAGGAGCTGGACAGAGCTCCATCTCCAGCACAGGTCCTGGCTGGAGCAGACCCATCAGGGTAGCAGAGATGAAAGCTCCTCCCTGCAGGATTAAAGAGCAGCAGGGGTATGTATTTCAAGCAGAGATAGCGCTTTCAAATGCTGCCAGAGTTTGCAGCTGTCGTGGTTTGACGCTGGCTTAAACGCCAAACACACAAAAGCAAATCATATGCGTAAGGGGAATATGGATTTATTGAGGAAAACGGAAAGGAATTTCAGGGCAAAACAGGCCCACACTTAAACAGTTGCAATATAAAGAAAAATATTTATTAGTAACAGAATGAAAAGTGAAAAAAGAAGAAATTATAAGAAATCAAAGCAAACCTTAAAACACCTTTCTTTCCCAGTGCTTCTCTCTTTACTACAAACTTCTCACAAGTGAAAACAAAACAAAACATGGAATTTGGTCAGAATTGCATTTCTTTTAAGAGTCTTTTTATGCTTAAGGAAAAGAGGTTCTGCTGTGCCACAGAATTTTCACAAACCAACAGTCTGCCCAGAAAACAATCTGTTGAAGTGAAAAAGGTCTCTCTCCCATGAATCTTGCAGTCTTTCCATACTGCCAAGTCATGGGCCACAGGAAAAAAAACCACGGGGTTTTAATATTTTAAGAATGAGTTATCTTAGCCTGAAAGCAAAGGTTCTCTGCTCCCAATCTCTAACAGCTTCTCACAACGTCTATACGGCCTGGAGTGGGCCTCTCATTAAAATTACAGGCTGCACAAGAACTTTTCATCTTCCCAAGTGTTTTCCTAAATGGATTAAAGTTTTTCCTACAGCTTGAAAGAAGCATTTTTAAGCTCCGCGCCAGAAGCGCGACCGCCCTCTTTCCCCGCCGCCATCTCGCTGCCATCCCGCGGGGTCTCGCCCCTTCCCTTCTGTTCCTGACCTCGGGCTCTCCATGTTCCGCTTCGTCCTATGTGACTTTATTTTCTCTTTCTTCCTCACTGACTTGAAAGAAAAGGTGTCTTTGTCAGCTGCGGTGTGTGGCGTTCCCTCGGTTTTGGCGAGAGCTGTGCTGGATGCAAAGGTGCTCCCGCCGGCCCCGGCGGCTCCGTGCGAGGCCCCGGCGGCCTCAGCTCCTCCCGGCCCTGCGGTCTCGGCCCCGCGGAGCCGGGACAGCTCTCCCTGGGGGCAGGGCCGCCCCCGCGCTGAGGGGCCGAGGGGAGCCCGGCCCGGGCCCTCCGGCCACCCCTCGGCCCCTGAGGCAAGAAACAACAAGAAGCTCTCCCCCCTTGGTTCTCTATAAATAGGCGATTGCAGAGGCGTTACCAGCCCTCTCATTGGGTTAGCAACGTATCCATCAACTAGGTTTCAACCTACCACAGCAGCTCAGGGACATGCAGGGCTTTGAGGATTTAGTAGCCCTCAGTGGATTTATCTACCACAGACCTGATTCCTCATATTCCTGCAAAGCTTGCAGCCACCTGGCCCAAGTCCCCTCAGAAACTTCTCCAGTTGCTGCTGCTGGAGTTGAAATCTGGGGCCCAGCTTTCACAGGAGCAGCAAAAGGCAGGTGGCTCTAACTTGGGGACGGGGGTAGCACTGCCATGGCCATCCCAAACCATCTGCAGAGTCTGAGAGGTCACAGGCCGGTCCTGCAACCCCACAGGTGACTCCAGGAAGGTGGGTTTCATGCTTCAGCTGACGTTGTCTCCTCTGTGCCCTTTCCTTGCAGTTCCTCCAGATGACCCTGTCATTATGGGGGGGCCCATCATCAGCCTGAGGGCAGGAGACCCCCTGAACCTGACCTGCCACGCTGACAACGCTAAGCCAGCAGCCTCCATCATCTGGATGCGGAGGGGAGAAGTCATCAATGGAGCCACCTATTCCAAGGTGAGGCAGGATGGGGCTGGGACAAGGCCTGTGCTCTTCCCTGGCTTCAGAAAGGGGTGCCATGCCTGGCGCTGCTCTTCACACAACCCCAAAACATCTGGGGCAGCACCCTCAGAGCTGAGACTCTCACCCTGCATCCCTCCATAAAGCCTTCGCAGTGGGGAGGCTGGGGGGAAAACAGTCAGGAGGATGCAAGTGAGAAACCACAAACTCACCAAAATGGGCTCTGCTCCGAATTTGGCTTTTTGTACCATCTCACAGCTTGTAATCACCTGCCATGGCCGCTTCTCCCTGCTAAATCCCACCTGGGTGTGGTGTTAATGTTGTGTACAGCAAAACTGACCCGGCCTCGGCTGCAGCAGAACCTCTGGATCAAAAGGTGGTTGCAGTGATGTGTGTCCCCTCCTCCATCTGCAGTTTTCCATGAAAAGTCATCAGGGTTGTTGGCGTTTTTTAATTTAGACAGAAAGCTTTTATTGGGTCATAAAGGAAATCTTCAAAGAGCAATCAGGAGCAAGCTAGGAATGGGCCCCTACATGTTCTCCTGTTTATAGGCTCCTGATGGCTGGTGAGTGTGGAAGATGCGCTAACACTTGACATTTTTAATGCAAAGTTTCTAAACAGCAAAATTCGAGCCCGAAAATGGGTCAGTCTGCAGCCAAAACTTCAAAGTGGGCAGTCAGAGCCATTCTTTGAGCTCCCGAAGACCTTTAATAAACATTTCACCCTCTGCTGCCACTGTGAAGCCTCCATCTAGCCTCATTCCAGCAATATCCTGATTTGCTGGGGAGAGCAGAGGAGGCAGAACACCCTTCATCCCTCCTCCTCCTCCTCCTCCTGGCTGAAGCTGAGCTGCTTCCCTGCAGCAGAGGGGAACCTGCCCCATCTCCCTGCGTGCGATGCGAGAGGCAGCACTAATTAGAGCCAGAGAGAACTGACCTCTCCCTCTCAGCTTGAGTGGAATTAATTAAAATCCAGGCCACTGACATGCCGTTGTTCATGGCTTATCCCCTTCACCCCTAGTCTTCCCCTCCTGGGCTGTCAGGCCTGGCCCTGGGGGGACAACTTTTGAGGCCTGTCCCTTTCAGACCCACAGAAGATCCCTTTCCCCGTCCCCCTGAGAAGGTGGAATGCCCATCCTTTAAAATATTTCCACCAAAACACCCTTCCAAAGCAGAGTTTTCCAGGCAGCAAGTCCATCTCCCACAGCACAGAGATTTCCATGGCATTTTAAGCAGCTGGCAGGGGTGAGCTGGGAGGGGAGCCCTGTTCTGCATGGGGGAAGCATCCTTCCCTCCTCCTGGAGTCAGGAAAACCTCTGTTTCTGAGGCTGAACCTCAGTTTCTCCTGACTCCCTGGAGGTTTCCATGAGGCTCTTCCATATTAAAAAAGAAAATCAGCCTTTAGAAAAACTAACAGACAATTTTAGGCATTTTTTGAGTGGGAAGTTTGGATTTTTGGGGTCTTAGAAACCTTTCCCTTTTGAAATAGTTCCTCAGTTTGCCTCTTTCTGCTTTTTCAAGAAAACTGAAAACCAACCCAGCTTTCATTTGATCCGGATATTCCAGCCAACCAAAAGGAAGCCCTGTTTGGGTTACCAACTGCCTGACACCATTCACACTGAGTGATAATTTCTTTGTTACTCTGAATTTCCAGTCCAACCAAGTGATCCATGTGCAGCCCCCTGCAGTCCCAGCCAGGCAGCATGGAACAGCCACGGCTGACTGAAATCCGCCTGATCCGTATTGAAGGGGACAGGGAACGTTACAAGATCCTGCAGGATTTGGAGTTTCACCTCAAACAGGGGGGTAGTTCTGCACAGATTAGGGTTCACCACAATGCCAGCACCAAAAGTGGGGCCGTTCCCCAAGGGAAGGGCACACAGGGTGACAATAAAGCCAGGACAGGGCAGCATCCTGCATTTGTGTCCGGAGGGGGGAACGGAGCTGGGAAGGGGCTGGAGCACCAGGAGTGTCTGAGGGAGCTGGGGGGGCTCAGCCTGGGGAAGAAGAGGCTCGGGGGAACCTTCTTGCTGTCCACAACTCCCCGACAGGAGGGGGCAGCCAGGTGGGAGTTGGGCTCTGCTCCCAGCTAACAAGAGACAGGATGAGAGGAAATGGCCTCAAATTGTGCCAGGGGATATTTAGATTGGATACTGGGAAAATTTCTTTACTGAAAAGGTATTCAGCCACTGGAATGGGCTCTCAGCGTGGTGGTGGATTCCCCATCCCTGGCAGTGTTCCAAAAACCTGTGGACGTGGTGGACAGGGACATGGTTTGATGGGTCAGTGCTGTCAGTGCTGGGTAAATGGATGGACTCGATCTCAGAGGGCTTTCCCAGCCTTAAGGACTCTGGGATTCTGGGCTGATTGTGGTGACAATTTCTCAGCATCATTCCTTGTCTCCTGTGCTTGAGAGGCACAAACCTGTGTGCATGGAGGCTGTGCCACAATGAGCCCAGGGAAAGCGTTAGTCTTGGCATCAAAGAATCATTTAGGTTGGAAAAGCGCTCCAAAATCAAGTCCAACCATTCCCCCAGCACTACCAAGGCCACCACTAAACCATGTCCCCAAGTGCCACATGCACACATCTTGCTGACATCTGTTTATCTCCCGACAAAGCCCTGTCTTACACTGTGAAGAACAAACTTGAAGGATACCTGGCAGGGTCCAAAATCCACTGTTGATAAACCAGAGAGACAGGTCAGAGGTTGGAGAATGAATGAAAGACTGAAAACCACACCACATCTTGAGAGCTCTGAGGGTTCAGTTTATCAAAGTCAGGGTTACAGGGTGACGTGACCTCCTGTGAGAGCTTGCAGGAGGGTTAGGGCATGGTGAGGAAGTGCTCCCAGGCTCCTGTGCTCCCAAAAGAGGCATGGCAGGGCACCAGGGCTGAGCTCAGATAAATCCAGGGAAGAAGCACGGTGCCATGGCTGAGCAGGTGGAGCTGGTTACTGCCAGGGTTTGGATCTCTGGCCCCCATCAGTGAACACCTGAGAGCTGATGATTTGCCACGGGCTGGTCCAGAGCCAAGGATCCATGGCCGGGGTCAGTCCGTGCTGCTGGCATCACCACTCGTCCCTGTGGGGAGTGCCCCGGCAGCTTTGTGCGCTCCCGTGGCAGAAGATGCCAGCAGGGTCACAAAGCCATTTGCCTCTGGCTCCCTTTGCTGCTATGGTGGGTGACGTATCCCACCCAAGCTTTCCTCCCCAGCCTAGGCACAGCAGGGCTGCAGGGAAGCAGATGGGAGTTGAGAGCCCAATTCCCAAGGAAGTGCAGTGAAATTTGTCTTTGTTATTCCCCTAAGGCTTTTGGCAGATTCCAGCCAGAGGAATTGTTACTGCAGGAAGCTGCTTGGCTGAGAAGCTCGTATTGAGCCTGGGGATGGGGAAAGGGCCCCTCTCCAGTTCCTCATCCCTGTTTGCCCCTCACAGACGCTCCTCCGTGACGGCAAGAGGGAGAGCATCATGAGCACCCTGTTCATCGCCCCCTCGGACATCGAGAACGGGGAGAGCATCGTGTGCCGTGCCACCAACAAAGCCATTCCCAGCGGGAAGGAGACTTCTGTCACCATCGACATCCAGCGTGAGTACACAGCCACCTCTGGCTGCTGGGAGACTCCGGCCTCTCTGCCCTCCAGTCAGGAGCAGCACGCTGGGGCTGGGGTTTTCTCTTTACTGGGATTTACTGGTGTATCGACACAGTGAAGTCACAGCCGGCAGATTCCACATCCCCTGAGCTCCCTGGGGTACCGAGGAACGCCCACACTACCAGGGTATCCTGCTTCCCCTGTGTCCGTGGACTTGAGCCAAAGCAGCACCAGCTGCCATGCTCTGGGTGGCCCAACTGTGCCCTGATCCAGGCCCTCGGGGGTCCTTGGAGCAGGGGTGGATCGCAGAGGGTTTTGGGTGAGCAAGCTGCATCTCTGGGCATGGCCAGGAGCAGAGATAAGTCCCATTAGGATTTCTGGTGCTGAATCACATTTCCAGACTTACAGGCAGTTCAGTGATATGTTTTTTGTGACACCTGATGGGAACAGTGTCCCTCCCATGACACAAAGCCAGAGCCAGTCACCACCTCAGGGGACAGGGCTGTCTTCAGAGCTGTGCCATTCACCCTTTACTGTAAATCCGCAGAGAAAAACCTGCCAAAATTCACATTTCACAGGCCTCTTACCTCCTCCTCTGCAGTAGCTGTCGCTCTTGGGCTCCTCCTGACCCCTTCCAGCCAGGCTCCATTCACACACCCAGTTCCTGCAGCTGTATTTACCCACGGCTTGCAAAAGCAGGGTGTTCAATATCAGCATGCCAGCTGCTTTCCAGAGACCAATTAAAACTGGCAAACAACTGAACAAACTCGAGCGCAGCAGAAAATTCACCATTTAAGACTTCCAGCTTTTGCTGCCGGAAGATTACCAGGCTCTTGGGTCGCTGGCTGCATGTCCTGACAGAACTGGGCAGATAAAATGAGATAATAGCTTGGGTTATTTCACAGCCAGCAAACAGCTACAATAGCTGGAGACACACTCACACAAACAACGCCGAGCAGAGACATCATTACAGCGGGCAGTACAGTGAGGGCTGGAGACGTGAGCTGAATCCCCACAGCCACGTGGAATCTGCTTGGGAAAGAGAAAAACCCGATAAAGAACACCAGTTTCCACTCTGAGCTATTAACTGCTCCACGCTGTGAATATAATAACAATAATATTCTACACAGCTACTAAAAGTATGTTGTTCTTAATGGGGACTAATGAGGATATCAATTTCCCAAAGCTGGATGGGTGATGGGATAGAAAAATACTGAGATGGATTAACCAAGCTGAGTTGGGATGGATTTTGACCCGGATGCAAAAGCCTGCTCTGGCTGCATCTAGTCACAGAATCATGGAATTGTTAAGGTTGGAAAAGACCTCTAAGATCATCAAGTGCAACTATTAACCCAGCTTTAGCCCATGAGGTTTCACTCCCAGCCTTGAGGACAACCGGCTGCATTCACTTTGCAAAGAGCTAAAGGTGCTTTTCCTAAGCAAAAAATATCTGGGCCACTCGTTTTTCCCTAGGGGATTGTTCTGAGAAGTCCTGCTCACGAGTCTTCTTCCAATATCTAGCAGAGAAGCAGCAACCTAGGGAGAGAAAGGAGTGGTTTCTGCAAGAATAAGGAAAAGCAGGCAGCAGTTGTTGGCTGGGGAGCTGTTCCCAGCCCGGCATGAGCTGCTGCATCCCCCTGGACCCTGCACTCGCCACCTCCAGCAGCGGAGGTTGAATTCACACCACAGCAAACATCACCCAGCTGCGTCATTTGAGAGATGGCCTTGCAAAATAATCCCAGGGAACCAAAAATAATCCTTCCCAGGAAGCAGCAGCCTGGTAAATCACTCCTACTGCTTTCTTACATTTTCTTTCGCCACTCAGAAGAACATCAGCAATGCTCCCAGGCAGCAGAGAAACGCCAGGATGGGGGTGATTCCTGGGAAGGGTGTGTGCAAGGTGGGAGAGATTATCCTCAGTTGAATTTGGGCTCCCATCAATCTCATGCCTGACCATCACAGCAGCAATGAAAGAGCTGAGTCATAAAACCCTCCCCTCCGAAATATTAAAAAAAAAAGGGGGGAGTTGGCGGAAAGAGCTGGAAAAAACCCCAGTGCAGGGTCTGTAATGGAAACACTAAGCGGCTCCAGCTGGAACATCTGTTCAATGTGATTTCCGTTCCACCAGCCACATCAAAGTCAGCCTCCTGTGAGTTATGCGTCGAACATCACAAGTGGGATTAAAATCATGTTTAATAGTTTGATATGCCATAAACTATTTATACTGCAGGAGCCCAGTGGCTCCATGGAAATGCACACCCGGCGTGCCGGGGTGGGGAGGAGCAGGGTTAGTGCTTATCCAAAGCCGTTTGCTCCAAGCCTCTGCACACACATGGGCGGTTGCTCATTTTTACACCTTTTTTTGTCGTGGCGAGAAGGGATTTGGCTGCATCTGGATGTTTTTGCAGGAGGTGGGAGGAGGAGAAGCAAAGCGGAGGGTGATGAGGGGCACGTCGCTGCCCTGGAGGGTCTCCTGCTGCGTTTATCCTTGGAGCTTTGCAGTGTTTGATTCCCTTTTGTGCTTCCCACTGGGGAGTGGAAAGCCCAGGGCTGAAGTGGCATCTTAGCCTGAGGGTTGGAAAAGAGAAGGGCCTTCCAACTTCCCCCTTCTCTCAGGGGAGAGGAGCACGGAGAGGGATCCGCACCTGGCAGGGCAGAACCAGCACAGTGCCCGCGGCCCACAGAGCTCAGCCTGTGGCCATTCCCAAGGTGCTGAGTGGGAACAGTGGGAGCTGAGGAGGTTGCTGAGGTGCCTCCCGGGCTGGGGGGCTGGCGAGGAGTGGTGCTGGTCCTGGTGCCAGTCCCGGTGCTGGTCCTGGTGCCAGTCCTGGTGCTGGTCCTGGTGCCCGTCCCAGTGCTGGTCCCAGTGCTGGTCCTGGTGCCCGTCCTGGTGCTGGTCCCGGTGCTGGTCCCGGTGCGACGCGGTACCTGCACGAGCACTCGCACCCTCTCTTCCCACTGCCTGTGGGCTGGCTCCATCTCATTCCATCATTCAAATTCATTACAAGAAGCCAGGCAGGATTTATAATTGTAACCGAGTGGAATTACATCCTGATGAGTTACAATTTGTGTCTTTTTTCCTTTAAAATGCCCCGAAACACACTGGCACACACAAGCCCACGCTATCCACCTCACCCTCAATATTCGAAAGCCCGATCCCATTTCTGAAAGGCGAGATCAAAGACTTTAATTCATTTCCTTTGCTCTTTTTTTTTTTCTTTTTTTTTGTCTTTTTAATTTTATTTTTTTTTATTATTTTGAGTGCAGGAGGGAGCCGGGCTCATTTTAATACAAAGAGGCTCCTCTGTAAATCGTAGGCACAGCTCCTAACCCATCAAACAATGGGGAAGCTACTAAAGAGAAGTGTGATTCATACTTAACAAAGGAAGGTGATTAGCTGTTGTTGTCTAACAATAGGGAAGTGTCAGGATGCCTGGGAATGAATTAGGAGCACGCTATACATCTCTGGGCTGCTGTGTCAGGGAAGCTCATTTATATTCCCAACTGCGCCCATCTTTATTGTCATTTGAATTGCACATTTTAAAATGAAATTAGGGTAAATTGAAAATACCTATAATTTCCCCGTCATAATTTCCCATCAGGAAGGCAGGTGGCTTTGCTCACAACAAAGCCGGGCTCCGGCTGGGTAAATACCGCGGGGCGGAGGAGAAGGAGGCCCTGGAGAGCCGCCGGGACTCCGCCTTTCCTTCTCCCCTCACGCCCAGCCACGATCATTGCCGAGGCCACTTCTGAGGCTCCGCTTGCGTCCCCAAGCTGCTGACCTTGCACCTCGCAGGGCTGGATGCAGTTCCCGCACCAGTATGCCCAGTTGGAGCCCAGGCCCTCCAGCAAAGGCACTGAGCAGTCGCCCCAATGCCCTGTGCCGTGGGACAGCTGGTTCTTCAGGCACCACAAAACCCCTCCACAAGGCCATTTCCTTCTGCTTCTTCCCCTCAAATGAGGTCCCACGCTTAAAACCTAAAGCTGAAGGCCTGACACCCCGCCTCAGTCATCGTGAAAAATTAAAACAGCTCTGGATATTCTTCATCTAAACATTTCACCCATTTCCCACTTGCTTTCATCGTTTCTTTCCTAAATTTTATTTGCTGCTAAAGCATTTAGAACGCTTCTCATGTGAAAAGGAGAGAAACTGAGGAGCAGTTGGAAGACTGGAGCAGCCTGTGACACCAGAAAGGCCCTGGCAGAGATGATTAGGCTGATGAAAGAGCAGAAATGCCACTTTAAAGTTAGAGGATAGACAAAAGATCATTGTTACACAGCGAGATATTAAACTGGAGTGTCTCAAAGCAGGCAAGTTTATGTCCTTAAATGAGAATCAGAGCCAGCAGTCACATTTTCCAAGTGAAATGTTACATCAAATGGTGTCTGTGGCTCCTCTTCCTGTCTTATTCGCTGAAGCCCTTCAAGAGAAGAGCAGCGTTCATGGCATCAGCCTGTCTGACAATCGTTCTATGGCTTTAAACTGAAAAATGGCTTTAAACTGGAAAATGGCTTCCCACTGCCAGAGGGCAGGGTTAGATGAGATTTCAGGAAGAAACTCCTCCTTGTGAGGGTGGTAAGGCCCTGGCACAGGTCATCCAGAGACACTGGAAGTGTGCTAGGCCAGGTTGGATGGGACTTGGAGCAACGTGGGCTGGTGGAAGGTGTCCCTGCCCACGGCAGGGGGTGGAACTGGATGATCTTTGAGGTCCCCTCCAACCCAAACCGTGTCTTTGGGTTGCTCATGGTCCCATCTGTCTTTGCAGACCCCCCGCTGGTGAACCTGTCCGTGGAGCCGCAGCCGGTGCTGGAGGACAACACCGTGAAGTTCCACTGCTCTGCCAAGGCCAACCCTGCTGTCACCCAGTACAGGTAAGGTGGCACTCCTGGCACCTCTGGCACCTCAGTCCAGCCCTCTGCTGGGAGCCTCTCGCCTTCCCCCTGCAACACTTCCCCTCCAGGTGACCCAGAAGAGCTCAGCCCCTCTGGCAGTGGTTTCTGGTGGCCATTCCCCCTCCTCCCGTGTTTCTCACTGCTTGGTGCTCACTGTGGCTCATCCCCATGGCCTCTGCTGTCCCCCAGCTGAGGGATGCGATGGCTGGAGCCAGCCCCTCATCCCTGCTGTGGCAGGGTCATCCCAGCACCCCACCCCAGTGGCTCCCTGGTGCCATTCTGGCCTTGGTGAGGTTGTTGCACATGGAGAGGTTCCGCTTTCGCCGCTCACCAGGCGTCTGCCACGTTCTGTGTGCAACAGCTCCTCGGTCAGGGATTCATCGGCGCTTGGAGTGGATTGAGATGCCTGGCACCGAGCTGGCGGAGCCATCTGTTTGGGGACATCGCAAGCAATGCATGCCCAGTGAAAAGTCTATTATGGGAAAATTCCTCTCCTTTTTTTGCACACTCTTTCATGATCTGAACAAAGCGGCTCTATCGCCATCCCCGTGTAACCCTTAAGCCACCACCACAAAGCCTCTCTGTGCCCAACACGGTGGAGCTGAGCTCGGAGGGGCCAGAGCAGAGGTGCAGGTGCTGGAGATGTGGGGGGACACAGGGGGTGGTATCTCCTTGAGTGGGACATTCCCCCTGAGTGGGTGGGGTCATCACTGCTGGCTGTGGTCTGCAGTGCCCCTGCGCTGGCCACGCTGAGCTCGGAGCAGGGCACAGGTGGTTGAGGAGATTTGGAGCAGGAACAAATGCATCGCTTGTTGCTGAGAGAGGTCTGGGGTGTAGGTGGTGCATGGGGTCCCTGCCAGCCCCAAGCCTCCCTGGGTCCTCTCTTCTCTCTGGTGACCAGGGACAGGACCTGAGGGAACAGCTGGAGCTGGGCCAGGGGAGGTTTAGGTTGGATCTCAGGGAAAGGTTCTTCCCCAGAGGGTGCTGGGCACTGCCCAGGCTCCCCAGGGAATGGGCACGGCCCCGAGGCTGCCAGAGCTCCAGGAGTGTTTGGGCAGCGCTGCCAGGGATGCCCAGGGTGGGGTTGTTGGGGGGTCTGTGCAGGGCTAGGGACTGGACTGATGATCCTGGTGGGTCCCTCCAGCTCAGGAGGTTCTGTGATTCTGTGAGTGCTCATCCAGGGACTGACGAGCGGGACTCCGAGCGCAGCCGGACCCTGCTCGCCATGTCACGTCCAGCTGGTCACTGCAGGAGAGCAGGTGCTCTGCGCTGGGCAGAGTCGCTGCCGTGGGCCCTTGGCTGTGGGTGTGAGGGCTCCTGCAGCAGAAAACACCCCTTCTCACAGTTTTTTTTGTCTAAGCAGACAAAATGTGGGTATGGAAAGCGGGGCAGGCTGTCAGCACACTTCGGGAGAAAAGAGCTTTGTGTAACCAGGACAGGTACATCCCTGTCCTGCCTCATCCGTCAGCCGCTCATCCCTCCTGCCTGGAAGGGCTGAGCGTGCACACACGGGCTCACCATCCGTTCTGGCTCTGCAGAGCCAGCCACGGATAATAACAGAGGAGGCACCTCCGGGGACAGGTTACCATGACCCGCCTCCTGTTAGGCTTAATTAGAACAATCGAGTTCCCTGGTAGGAACGATTCCTTCCAGCTGGATGTCGGCACAACAAAGCAGTAATTGTGTTCCTGGTTACACAGAAGAGTTATTAATTTGAGAAGTCAATTAATGTCAAAGATACAAATAGCCCTGGTTTCATATTTACAGCTGGTAGGAAAACAAAGTGTGTGGCAGGCTGGGTGTGGGTGTGAAAGAGCCACGTGGTTCTTACCCCAGGACTGACTCTGGTACAAACCAAGGCAAAACAACCATCTCTGGTCAGGGAACCAGGCAGTGGCAGGACCCTGGCAAAACTTCTGCTCCATCAGCCTGATTCTCAACAAAGAGACCTTCCACATCATCCCTGAGCCCAGCTGGGCTGATCCCTTGTGCACTGGAGCAGCCTGGAAGGCTCCAGTCTAAGGTTTCCACTTCCTTGGACAGGAACTTTGGGCAAGGGAATGGCTTCCCACTGCCAGAGGGTAGGGTTAGGTGGGATATTGGGAAGGAATTCCTCCCTGTGAGAGTGGGGAGGCCCTGGCACAGGGTGCCCAAAGCAGCTGTGGCTGCCCCATCCCTGGCAGTGTCCAAGGCCAGGCTGGACGAGGCTTGGAGCACCCTGGGATAGTAGAAGGAGTCCCTGCCCATGGCAGGGGTGGAACTGGATGAGCTTTAAGGTCCCTTCCAACCCAACCCATTTTGGCATTCTGTGATTCCTCCAGAGGTGGACCCAGCACTCTTCTCCCACCTTTGCTGCCATCTCGGTGGCACAGGTTTTTGCTGTCCCCACTGGCTTCAAGTGCCACCCTCTGCCCTCTTCCTTCATTGTCACCCATCCCGAGGCCACGGGTCACTGTTCCCTGAGCCTCCATGTTCCTACTTGGCTGCAAATGGCATTTGGATTCATTTCATGGTGGATTTTACTCTGAAAACTAATTGCATGTTTTTTCAGGCTATGCTTTCCTGTAAAAAGGGTTTTGGGGGGGGGGAAAAAAGAGGCATGACAAATTCAAGCACTTTGGGTTCTTCATTTCTTGAGTTCCCTTAACATGTGAACTTCACACGAGGCTTTTTCCCTACCACTGTGACAAGCAAACAGAACTCAGCAGCACTCGCTGGGGCTTCCTTCTGCTTAGTGGCTCTGATTGATGGAGGGGGGATTTGTTTCCCTTCCATGAGATCCCAAAGCTCTTCACTATGTGAAGGTGGCAGATGTTTCAGCTCTGAAGCTCAGAGTCCTCTGGAGTGGGATATCCGAGCATGGAGCCCACTGCACCTCGGCACTGGCAAGGAGAGAAGGATGGGATGTGTCAAGCCCCAGGACGGAGATATCTGGAGGTTAGAGAAGGCAGAACATGAGCTCGATGCCATCCCCAGGGTCGCTCAGGACCCCACCACTGGTGAAAATGAACTTATTCTGCCTTACAAAAAACCCAACAAAGTGTGATTTTTTTTTTCCTCGGGCAAGGACCACTCTGATTTATCTCCTGTGTCTTCCCTCATGCTCGGACAGAGATCCCAGATCTTAAGACAATATTTATTTTTAATCCCCGCCAATGTGTTTGTCAGTAAATAACTCTGAACACAAAGGAAAATCTCCTTTTGTGGACATAAATCCACAGCCAGCTCCACAGGGCCATCCCTGCTACCAACACACCAGCAAGCTGTCACCTTGCTGGAATTTTTGAGGAGCCATAAGTTTAGCCTTGGATTTGCATCCTGGTTTTTCTGCCTGGGAAAAGCACGTGAGGTCAAATATCTCACCCGTAGATGTTCCCTTGGGAAGCTCTTCATTAGGATGAAGCCACTGAACCACCCTCATGGTCCTGCCAGCCCAAGATTTTAAGCCCAGACCTCTTGTTCTCTTAGTTAGGAGGGCAAGGGAAAAGGAACAAAATTCCACACCATTCCCCAGGAGACAAAAATCCTCGTCTGCCCCTATAGAGAACACAGTTTTGATGAAATTGAGTCAGCTGCTTTTCCCTTAGGAAGTTTTCTTCGTGCTCTCTTTTATAATCACACACAGGTGGATTTTAATGCAAGGAAAACCTGGTTGGAAAAGAGACCTCGGAGCAATCCACTCCCAGAGCCAGAGTGGAAAGTTACAGCCTGCACCCTGTCTTCTCTTCTGAAGGCAGAGGGTTAATGGCATTTTCTCAAAACTGACAGATTTTCAAAAAATCTTTGGCCTCTGTGGCATTTTCTAAGTCACAATCCCTCTTCCTTAAAATCTGCTGGCATCTCATGACATTGGGACGCAGGCAGGGCTGGGGCAGGCTGTCCTGTGCTGGAGGCACAGCTCCTCTGCTCCTTTCCTGAGCTGAGGACGCTGGAGCTGAAATCCCAGCCCTCCTCTCTCGCTGGCAGCCACTGTTTCTTGACGAGGAGCAGCTTTTTCCCCAGGGATGGTTGTTTGCCCACGATGTCACCTGGGCTGTCACTCGCTTTTGGACACGGGACAGGCCGGTGTCACCTAAAGCAAGCGGAGGGAGTCAGGCAGAGGCTGGTGAGGTGTCACAGCGATCCTGAGCAGGGGCTTCTGGCACAGGGATGAATTAACCCTCTGATTAATCAAATCAAACCTCAGCAGGGGTTTGCTCATTTGGATGCTTTCCCTCCTTCCATCTGGAGCAAGCTTTGCACAGACACATCCTACAGCTTCTGTAGGGTCCTATACCCCATCTGGCCTGGGTTTATCCCACCTCTGTCTGGGAGAATGTTCCCTTTGGAGCTGAAGAGCAGCTCAGCCCACCAAAAACCTCCTTGGCATTGCCAGTGCAGCATCCTCCACTTGGAAAAGGCTCAGGGGGACCTGGGCTCCTCGGCAGCACTTCCATGGGTGTGTCCCTGTCTGCTTTAGCACCATGGACGTGGGGCTGGAAGCCCAAAGAGGCTCCCTGGTGTCCTGAGGGTGGTAGGGGACCACACTGACCTTTCCTCTCCCCCTGCCTTGAGCCTCTGCCAGCCTCTGCCAGCCTGTTTGCTAGTGGAGCGTCCCAGTGCCAGGCTGGAGCAGCTCCGGCAGGCAGCCAGCACGTGTGGGCACACCCCACCTCAGCAACCCGCCTGCCACGCGCCTCTGCGGCTTCCTGGACCGGTCTGGGATAGGGAGGGGGGAGTTTGGGAATTTACTGGCTTTCTTTTGCTGCAAGCAAACGGGCAGGAAGGGGAAAGGGAGAGTAATTAGCTGTCGCCGTTGTTCTGCCACCTGCGATGGCGGGTAAAATTAATGGAAAGCAACAGAAGTCGGGGCTACGTGAACCGACTCCCAACCAGGCCTCCTCTTTGCTCCCTTCAGATCTCTCTATTTGCCAATCTTCCCGTGGCTTTTGATGTCTGTTGTGTGTCTGTGGGGTGTTTTTTTGCTGTTATTATTTATCACTCGCAGTAAGAAAGAGAATCTTTAAAGTGGCAGAAGGAAATGGGAAGGTTTAATATTGCAGGAGGCAGAGTCCCTGAGCCTTTCGGGCTCCTCGGCTGATGATTATTTTTGCGGAGCGATGGGGAGCTGGCGCAGGCAGGGCAGTGATACAGATCTCATTCTGTGCATCCACACAGAGCTCTCACCCCCAGGGCTGGCAGAGACCTTTGCAAATAATGTTATCTTTGGAGGCAGAGGGGGACGTGTGGAGCCACCCTCCAGCACCAGCTGCAGTTCTGGGGACCATTGCACTTCCAGAGAAAGGTGTGGGACTGACAGACAGACACACAGACATCACTGGGAAGAGGGAGACATCCCTCCCAGCTGCTGCAAGGTGTTGAGCACGGCAGTTGTGAGCAACACGTGGCTCTTCAGAGCTGTGGGATGTGGCGGAAGGTGCAGAAGGTGCTGCAGCAGGAGCAGAGGTCAGGAGGATCTGGGGGACATTTATTTATTATGGTGCTGCCCCACTTCTTCCCATCCCACGGCCAGAGGGACCACATCAGGTGCAGTCCAAGCAAGTTCCCTGCTGGGATGAAGCCCAGGGTGCCACCTGCCAAATCCTCCTGCATCAACCAGCTTTGTGAGTGGCAGGTGCAGCTCCGGGCTTGAACCCCACCATCCCCCTGGTGATGCTGTGCCAAGCTCAGAGCCATCCCACAGCATCCCCCTGTCCTCACCTCCACGTGCTTCCCCCCAGAGCCCTGTTTGTTAGTTTGTTTCTTGGCCGGCAGGAAAGCCCTTGCTCAGTAAATACTGTTTTATCTCTCAACAGCAGCTCATCAAATATTAATCCAAACTCCACTGCTTGTTAACGAGGTTTTCTTTAAAGGCGTTGGGGCTCGAACACACCTGGTGGGAGGCAGTGTCCTGGCTTCCCCCTGGCTCTGCCCAGGAAAAACAAAGGGACAACAGGGAAAAGGTCCCTGGTCCCGTTCCTCCAGCCTTCTCCACAGGGTAGGCATTTCCCACCCAGCTTTAGGAAAACAAGTGGATGAAGAGCCCGACTGCCTTCGGTAGATGTGGCATCTCCAAGGATTGTACATGCCCAGCTACAGGTTTGGGCTGTTTTGGCTGCTGGCCTCGGGGAAGAAAGTGGCAGATTTTTGTGGGTTCAGGTAGATACAGAAAAATCTCACCTGATATCAAGGAGCTGTGAGAGAGAAAGAGAAAATCACGATGTGCATCAGCTGTGCTTTGGCCTGCCTGCCTTACGCCGTGCGTCTTGGAGGCACTCCTCCCACGGAGCCGCATTCCCACTGTTTGTGTGAACAAACCTAGAGGAGAAGTTCAAACTCCACAGAGCTTTGCTGCTCTTTACGCTTCAAGCCTTGTCTGCACCATTTGGGGACCTGCTAGCATATCACCAGATTTATTCATGAGAAGCCTCAGCTCCCACGGGGGAGTCAAGTTCTCCAAGAGCACGTGCCCCATGTCCTGCTGGAAACGGCTTGGAAGTTTGCTCAGACACTTGAACCAGCTCCGTCACGGCATTGCTTTGGTTCCTGGCAAAGAGCCAGTGACTGACTGGGTGGAAAAGCAGCAGAAAACTGGGAGAGCCTTATCAAAGGGATGGGGAATGGAGGAGGGAAGGAGCAGCTGGCCAGCCTTTGCTTGGCTTGGCAGAATCGTTGCACTTTCACTGCCCCAGTGAACGTGGCTGGATGGACCAACTCATTGCCAGGAGCACATCCGTCATCAGTCAGTCGTGGGCTCAACCCACAGACACGGCTTCTCCAAAACAAATCCCCAGGAAGGAGCCAAGAGACACTCCCTGCCGTCCCTGAGTGGTTATTGAAGGTCAGCAAGTCGTGGAATCACAGGATCAGTTAGGTTGGAGAAATGCTCTGGAATCATTGAGTCCAACTGTTACCCCTGCACTTCCAAGGCCACCACTAACCCATGTCCCCAAGTGCCACATCCACACATCTTTTGAATTCCTCCAGGGATGGGAACTCCGCCACTGTCCTGGGCAGTCTGTTCTAATGTCTGACCCACGCTTTAGTGAAGAAATGTCTCCTAATATCCAATCTAAACCTCCCGTGATGAAATTTGAGGCTGTTTCCACTTGTCCCATGTCACTGAGTCACATGGAGAACGCAGGGATTCCCATCCCTAATTCCTCACGCTCATTTCCCAGGGATCAGACCTGTTTGGATGGAGACCCCCATGCCAGAGGTCTGCCCCCAGGGACACATCCTTAGCAGGATAAGAGGGAAAGTGAAATAAAACTGCCTCCCACATCCAGGCAGTGAGGAGAGCCGGGCTCATATGTGGGTGCACCCTGTTTCATCTGAGCGTGAGGAAGCCACATCTATAACAGAGTCAAGGAATTCAGGTCTTAGGGAAGGAAGAGCCATGGGAATTGTTTGCCAGGTTGGATGAGTGGAAGGCAAAATCGCCCCAGACAGTGGGAGCAGGATGTCTCTGTTCCAGCTAGATCTCCATTGCTCTTTGCTTGGTCAGTCAAGCTTCTGGACATGCACAGATCCCTGCTCCTGGGTGAAAGGCGAGCAAAAGGCATATAGAGAGTTTTAACTCCCTTTCATGACACCAGAGCTGTCCCTGCCTCTTCCATTCAGCTGAATGTAATCACAGATCCGTGGGCTGCAAAGGCCAGAAGGGATTATTGGATCGTGGGAAGCTGATGCAGAGATTCAGGGCGACGATTTCATTGGCAACTTTCGAGAGAGAAGCGGCAAACGATCCATTTAATGGGCACGCCTGGCACTGCCTCCAGCCAAGCCACAGCAGGAGCTGTTTTCCCTCTTCTGGCACTATAAAACCTGGATATATTTTCATATGCAATTCCAATGGCTCTGAAAAGTGCCTGCCAGGAGCTGGTATGGTTTCTGTGTTCCTTGCTTTCCTCTGCCCGTTCATCGAAGGCCCAGAATGGATGTGACCAACTCCTCATGCCCTGCATTCCCAGAGCTTCCGATCACCAGGATCACAACCAGACTGGCCCAGCCTCTGCCAGGGAAGGGGGATCTGCCATATTAACTCTTACTAAATCACAGTCACATCTCTGTTAATATTTAAAAGAGACTGTCAAGGGTTTGAAATGTTGCAGCGACTGCAGACAAGGTGTGAAGTCTGTGGGTGCACAGGCACGTTCCTCCACATCCATTGCACTCAGTGTCCCACTCACGGGAAAATCACCCAGACTCCTCCCCTGGGCGCTGCGCGGGGACCCTTTCAAGGCTGGGTTGGGTGGGGCTTGGAGCAGTGTGGCAGGCTTAGCAGGAATTCAGAGATGCAGCAGCACGCGAGTCCAGTGGGAGAATGAATTAGTTATTAATTTTACAATATCATTTATATATCCTAGTTCCAAAAAACCATTGGACAGTGTCCACACCTGTCCTGAGGTGATTGGCTGAAGCACCAGATGCCCATTTAAAAATATTATGTTACTGTACCAAAACATAAGTGAAAAAGCAGCAGGTGTGAGAGTTATTTACAAAAACCTATCTTACTGTTTACACAGCTTGCATAGCAAAGGAAAGTTCTCACAGAATCAGTGTAAGGAGATGGAAAATTCTCTGCCCAGCAGCTTTTCAGCATCCACAGAGCAGCTTGGTCTTGTGGAAGGTGTTGGAGTGAGATGAGCTTTAAGGTTGTTTCCCACCCAAACTGTTCTGGGATTCTGTGACCTGGGGCAGCCCCACAAGAGCTTCTGCAGAGTCTTGGGGGTCCCAGCCACCCAGAAGGCTGCAGGGAGATGAGGTGGGGAGCAGCTCAACAAATGCCTGGTCCAGACCAGAGGCATCTCAGCATCTTCAAATGGAATGGTCACTTTGGTTTTGCTGCCATTTCTTGGCACACTTTAGACCTTCTCCCCCCCAACCAGCTCCCTCCTCCAGTCCAGCTCGGGAAAGTTCTCATTTATGCCAGTGTGCAGTTTTTGTTGCCTTCCTCCCCCCGCTCCCATCTGCTCCCTCCCGCTCCGGTGGCCGGGGCTGCCGTCTGTCCAGCGGCAGGACGCTGTGTGTCCATATGCTGTCCCTCGGCAGGGCTGTCACCTCTCCTGCTGCCTCCTGCAGCCACACTCGGCAGGGGAGGGAAGAGAAGCTGGAGTGGGGAAGGGGCCCGCAGGCATTTCACAGCAGTAACAGAATAAATCTAATTTATAGACATAGCGAAATGCAGCTAAAGCAGGAGTTGAAATAAATGCAAAGCACACCGAGGTCTCAAGTTATCGGCACTGTAACATTTTTCCTGACTATCTCTGTTTTCCTGCCTGGGTTTGTCTTTGTAGCTTCCTCCCAGACAACTGGACCTTTGCTCTGAAGTGAAAATGAAAGCTGAGGGAAGAAAAAAAATAACGGGAAATGAATTCTTCAGATCTCCTTCGTGATGCATCAGCCCCATCTGGCAGCTCCCTGTGACAGGGAGCGGAGCGTGGCTGGGTGGCAGGTGGAGAGACAGGCTTTAGAAAAAAGGAAATAAAGTAAAATAAAAGGCACAACTATCCCCGCAGCTGGGAAGTGAGACTGGGCTGCTGGGGGGGCTCTGCCAAGGCACAGAGCTCCAGGTGAGGCTGGGAAGACAGGGTTGGAAGAGCCTTCTTTGCTCATGGAGGTGTGAGGACAGGGAGATTTGTCTTCCCATTCCCTGGCTTGTCAAGGTAATGGGAACAAGCGGGTGGGAGATGTTCGGAGGCAGCTTGAACTAATTAGGAGAGAGCGTAGAGGAGAGAGAGTCTTACGGAGGGGGGGAGAGGCGGGGGGAAGGAAAACGCTTTGTACCGGTGAGCACCGTCCCCAGCGTAGAGATGATGAAAGGGACCAAAGCAAAGAGTGATGGAGCAGCCAGCCCTAACTGGGGCTGGATGGAGCCTCTGCGATGGAGGGGACTGCCAGAGGGGGTTTGGTGTTCCAGGAGGGCTCACAGAAACACGGGGTGCCCCGTGGGGGAGCTCATCACCATCCCAGCCAGGCATCCCAGGAGTCGGCAGCATCATGAGTTTTCCAAACTCTGCTCCAGCCCTTTCCCAGCATTAGAGGGGACCTGTCTCCAAAGCAGCGTCTCATTTCCAGCAGACCTTGGGGTTGTGGTTATGTTTTCCCAGCCTTGTCAGGCAACCCTCCTTCAAGACTCGCTCCTGGAGCTGGGAATGTGATTGGGAAGGCAGCATCATTGCCTCCTCTGGTCAGATCTCCTCTCCCTTTGCAAGAAGTGGAAGCTTTTTGAGCCTAATTTAGCAGTCTTTAATCTGAGTTATTCCAAACCACACTTGCCACTTCCTTCATGCGTTCCCGCAGGATGATGGGCTGATTTCACAGAACGAAAAGCCTTAAGCAAATCTTGTCACACAAGAAAATTGATTTTTCAAAACTGACTTTTACAAGATTACTGGTGGTTTTTTTCCCCCTCATCTTTCTTCTGTATCGTTCCCTTCCAGTCTCACGAGGTGGCTTCAGATCTAAGGAAATTAGAGATGCTGTGACTAAATTGAAAATGTAAAAATGGGGAGAAAGAGGGGGAAAAAAGACACCCAGCACCTCCTCTACTGCTGCCTGTGAAGGATATGGCTGTGTGTGCCTGTGAAGAGCTGCGTCCTTGACCTCTCCCACTGCCGTGACATCGATGCCACGTCACAACAGAGTCCGTCCAAGGATTATGCCAACACCTCGCAGGGAGCATCCCCTGATGGTTATTCCTTGGTGATCCCAAGCCAGATCATGGGTTTTTTCGTTCTGTCCCTCAATCTATACGTATTATTTTATCTTTTGGAATTAAAAAACCAGTTTCCCCCTGCCGCTCGGTTCAGAGACATCTCAATGTGTTTTGTTAAAAAAAAAGGAGACAGAGGAAGAGTTGCCTTGAAGTTGTTTCAGACAGCTTAAAATATGCTAAGCTTTTGTGTTTCTGCCACATAAATAATGAATCCTCTTACAGCTTCTGAGTCAGGAAAGACATTGATTTAAGAGGCCTTCAGCTCTGTTTGAGGCTTTTCTGCTTTCATGCCAGAAAGGGGAGAATGTGACCAGGGACGAGCGAGGTGTGAAGAATGAAGCAGATTGTGCAAGGAGGATGTGGGATAGGGACAGAGGTGGCACCCACCACTGCCCTGCAGGAGCATTCCTAAAGGATTTCACTCCTTGATTCCCTCGTTGCTCCTTTATTGCAGATTTTGGGAGCTAGAGGTGCATTTAAATGGAGGACAAATCTACTTCTGTCACTGTCTCTGGGGCAGGGGAGCCTTTCCTCCCCGAACCTGGGTGGCAGTGGTACCTGTGCCAAGGACATGCTGTGCACCCTGAGCTTCCTCTGCACCTGGCATGGAGTTATCTTGGCACAGCTGTTTGGGGTACAGCACCTACCCTTGCACACCCCATCCCAGAGAGACCCCAAAGGAATTGTGGTCTCATCCAGCATGAGACTGGGGACTAACTCTGTTCACTTCAGGTCTCAAAGATACCCTTGGCTTTCTGTGCCACTCCAGAAGCTGCTGATAAATAGTAAAGCAAAGAAAAAAGGCAGGGTGTTGTCTCTGGATTAGAAGGTTGTTTGTAAAGCATCAACCAACATTTATTGCTCAGCTCCACTTTGTTACTGAAGTGGGTAGTGAAGAACTTCATGGTTGTTACTTTTGAAGATGTCTTTTTCTGTTGTTTTAAATGCTGTTTCATGCTGTTTTATACAGGACAGCACAATTATAGATAATCACAGAGCTCTTTGGGTCAGTCTGGTGTACCAGGACACACCAACACACCACACTGGGTTGTTTTCCCGTGCCATGGCTGAGAAGGGTGTCAAAGGGCATTATAGAGGCTTGGAAGAGAAGAGGGGCTTGACCATAATTTTGGGCATGGATGGATGACTGGATGGCTGAATGGATGGATGGATGAACTGATGGATGACTGAGGGAGCTGGGGTTGTTTCAGCTGGTGAAAAGGAGGCTCAGGAGAGACCTTATTGCTCTCTACAGCTGCCCGAAAGGAGGTTGTAGTGAGCTGGGGGTTGGTTTCTTGTCTCAAGTAACAAGTAATGGGATAAGAACAAACAGCCTCAGGCTGCACCAGGGGAGGTTTGTATTGGATGTTAGGAACAATTTCTTCCCCGAAAAGGCTGAACAGCCCTGGCACAGTCTGGAGTCCCCATCCCTGGAGGGATTTCGAAGGTGTGCAGCTGTAGCACTTGGGGACGTGGGCTAGCAGTGGCCTTGGCAGTGCCAGGTAACGCCTGGACTTGATGATCTTGGAGGTCTTTTCCAGACCAAGCAATTCTGTGGTTCACAGATGAATTTCCTACTGAAAAGATGAGCAGATCTTTTGGTGATCTCGTGACTTTGTTCTACTCCCCTGAGAGCTGCCTGTGTGTTTGCATTTGCACAGAGGGAACGCACTTGGGATATTTGTTATTCCTCCTCAAGACTTGCCAGATCCCCAAGATGCTCACACTTCAGCCAGAGGAAGCCCAAGTTCCTCACACAGAAATCCCTGCCCTTGGCATCTTCTGTGAGGAGATTCCCACAAAATCAGGGCTCAGCCCTTCTCACCCAGGGTGCCACCTCCGGACTCAGCTGCCTCTGTTAATAATCCTAACGTGAACCTGATATCCTGTTGATAATCCTAATGTGAACCATCTGATCTAGGCACAGTTGAGCCCTGAATAATTAACTGTTCTGGCAGGGCAGGCCAGGGAACCTGCCAGAGGAGTTGTGCCTCATACCAACCTGAGGACGTGCCAGGAGTCAGACCGAGCACAAGGAACAAGGAACAAACCCAAGTGATGGGATGGGAACAGTGGCTGTCAGAGGGAAGGAGGGGCTTTAGGGGCACTTCTGGGGCTGGAAAATCAGACAGAGCCAGCTCAAGCTCGTGAGCACCATTTTTGGTGGCCCAAAGCATTGCCTGGGCTGTTTGACAGGTCCAAGGTTGGCCACCATCCTTGAAGAGTTAATATAAACCTGGCCCGAGGTCTGTCTCCTCTTGCCATGCCAGAGAGAGGAGAGACCCTCTCACGCTGCAGAGATCAAACCACAAAGCCCTTGAAAACATCCCAAACTCAGGACCAGGTCAAAGCATCAGAAGACCTTTAGGAGCCAGCCAAGAAAAAGAAAATCCTTGGAGAAGACCCAGACACCCAGCAACTCTCCGCTGCATGAGTTCCGTGTGCAGAAAGGCACGAGCTGTTCCTGCCTGCTGTGCCAATCATTTCTGCCCTGAAATGTGTGGATTTGGCAGCTCCAGTGATCTGGAACGTGAGGTCCCAGCCCAGCACCACTTTCAAGTTCCCCAAGCAGCAGATTTCTCATGCTGATGAAGACCTGTGAGTTTCTGTCTCCATTCACCATTGTCTTTTTCCTGCCAGCCCCAAAGGAATTGCACATCGAGGTGTAAAGTTGCAAAGGCCTCAAGCACAGGTGGAAAATAAGAGCTGGAGCAGAGGGAAAGGCAAGTTCGAGCAGCTTCACAGCACCAAGATTCACTTTGCACTGAGGAGGAGGATAAACACGGCAGAGAATTAGCTCTTCAACATGCCAGCATCCATAAATCTGGCTAAAGACGTTCTGCTATGGGGGTGGAGTGGGGTAGGAAGACCCCAGAAAGGACTAATCCTGTTAAACAATTTGAGAAAATACAAACCACGTGACGAAATTGGATTACCCAAAATAATAGTTAAGCTATTAGTCATGTCTATTGTGTGGCGGGGTAAGTCAAGATGATGTAGGCAGGAAAAACGAAATGCAGCATCAATGCCAAAGGGGTAAAAACTCCCCGAGGAGAGGTGACACCTCCAAGCTCATCCAGGGCTGGGGGGTGACTCACATCCCCAGTATTTCCCCAGGATAAGCAGTTTTGGCAGCTGGCTGTCATAGTCTGAATGGTTTTAAACTTTCTCCACATGCATTAAAATCAGGAATTTAATGTTCATCATTTAACTTGGGGGGAAAAAGTACAATTTTCATATGATTCCGTGACTCTGGGGCCAAAGATTCTTAAACCTAAAGTCCTCTCCTTAGAGGGAAAAGGAGTTATTGCAAAAGAGGGTGAATTTGTGAAAGGGGAAGAGCAGAAGAACATCCGCAGTGGCAAGGAAGTGCCAAACAGGGATTAATGGGGACAGGTCTGGTGCCCAGCCCTGTCATGTGATGGGGTGGAGGAGGAGGGGGGATTTTAAACAGCAGCATCTGTTAAACCAGCACAGCATCTGAAGCGTCTGCATTCTGTTTTGATCTGCCATGAAAACAGCTCAATTTGCAGAAGGAATCACCCAGTCCATGAAGTTTGATGCTTTCCCTTTGAAACAGTAACAGGGCCTCTCTGGTTTCCTTCCAGGGGAGGGATGAAGGTCCTTACCAGCCCCTGGTGTGGGAAAGGAGCCGGGGGATGCGGTGGGATGGGCTTTGGCCAAACCCCAGTGCTAAATCCAGTGTCCATAATCCTTCCTGGTCTCCACACGTGGCCCAGCATTGGATGCACAAGCACCGGGCAGGTTTTATTCCCCACCATCCCCTGGCCAAGCCCAGCCCATGGGCTCCGAGGCCTCTCCACATCTCCAGAGCTGCGGAGCTCAGCACAGCACCAGCTGCAGCCACGGCAGTGCCGGGTCCATTGATTATCTGCACGGCTCATCAGCCCTCTCCAACTATTCCCCACGGTTGATCAGTCAAGTCATTGACAAGTTAACAGCTTTGTTTACTTCTCCCTCTCGCTCCTGCAGCCAGTTTGTTCCGATCGCTGTGCTGAGGGAAAGACTGTTTTGATTGGTTTCTCACCAAAAATGAACCACGGCGGGCTGGTGACACGGCTTTAATTGTGTCATCTGGGAGAGAGACACCTCACCCCACTTCCTTCAGGTTCCTTGGGCAGCACAGACCTGACCCCAGGGTGTCTCTGATCATCTCTCCTCCGGTACCCCAGTGCTCTCCTCAGAGCTGAACTCTCATTGAACATCCTCAGGTGTGATTTGGGGAGCTCTAAGCAGCTCCTCATGGATTTTTTCCACCCACGGGACCTGCTGGTGGCAAAGAGGAGATGCAAAACCCAGGCACTGCCCTTGAACACTGCAGCTGATGAGCAATCAGGCTCATCCCAGCCTCCTGGCTTGGCAGGAGTGGGAACACCGGAGCCGAAACGAGATGGAAAATCAAGCCAGAATTTTCCTCTGCAGTGAGGTGTTATTATTATCATCAAAATCCCAGAGTGTTTAAAAACAATCCAACCCCAGTAGCAGCAAGTGGTGGCGCGTGGCGAGCGCAATCAGATACCAAACGTGTCCTTGTCAGGGATAAAAGCCTGAAATTTGGAAAAAGGTTGCAATTTTTCTCCTTGTTTATTTGTTTTGGGAAGAAAAAAACATATGGAGAAAAGGAGGCTCAGGGGGACCTTCTGGTTCTCCACAACTCCCTGACAAGAGGGGGCAGCCAGATGAGGGTCGGGCTCTGCTCCCAGGGATCAGGGACAGGACAAGAGGAAATGGCTTCAAGTTGCCCTAGGGGAGATTTGGGTTGGATATTAGGAGAAATTTCTTCATGGAAAGGGTTGTCAGGCATTGGCACAGGCTGCCCAGGGCAGTGGTGGTGTCACCATCCCTGGAGGTGTTAAAAGAAACATGTGGTTGTGGTGTTTAGGGACAGGGGTTAGCGCAACCCTGGCAGCGCTGGGTTAGCAGTTGGATCGATGATCTCCAAGGTCCTTTCCAACCCAAACAATTCCGTGGCTCTGTGATCCCACTCCTCTTGCTCGAGGGCCAGCCAGGCCTCAGGCAGAATCCTCAGGGCTCTTTCCTCCTTGATGAAACCCAAGCTGGAAGGCCCAGCCCCGTAATTCAGCCGGTGGAGGGGTTACCCAGGGCCTGCCCGCTGATAAACGACCCCGCGCTCAGAGGGGGAGGCGGAGGTGCCGCGCAGGAACCACGCGAGGCCCACACGTCTTCATTAGGGAGGGAGCGGGCGGGAGAAGAGGAACAGCCCCATACATCACCGTTAGGAAAATTTACCCGTAATAAAGAAATAATTTGTGCGATGCATCACGCCGGAGCCGTGCGGGGGGTACTGTGACACCGCTCGGGCTGGGAACCTCACTCCATCATTTCTCACAAGGCTGTCACTAGCAGGAGACACCAGCACCAGCCATCCATTGTCCCTGTCCCCTCTGGACCTCCGAAGGATGCCGGAATGTCATCCTCAAAACACCGTCCCCTCCCCGTGGAGGATGCCAGGGCTCTGGGGCCTAGGGGGATTTGGGGTGATGCTCATGGCATCCCACCAGGGACTGCTGTCCTGTGAGGTTGAGAGGAGGGGACTGTCACATCACACACTAGGAACTGAAGGTACTGCTGGCAATAAAGCAACAAAACCCATTCTCTAAGCAATTTGTAGCAATTAATAGCCATTCCCAGGAATTAAATGTTAATTAATTCATTCCCTGAGCCATGCATTTATTTAAGGTATTTGTGGGTGTTCTTGGTGCTTTTATTAAGCAATTAAAATGCGTCCAAGAAAATATTTATCCATTTTAAGTAATTCTTAGTAAACACGATTTATATGGCAAGCAACCACTTTATTTTGCATTGTTAATTAAAACCGACGACACACTCCACTTCCCCGGGTTGTGCGCCACCAGAGCAGCCACTCTGCCAGGAGCTCTGGTTCAGGGCTGCTGGCAGCTCCAAAACCCTCTCAGGCTGGATTTGTGCAGTGCTTGCTGGGGCGTTTCAGAGTCCAGAGAGCCCCAGCAGCCCCGTGTTGCCCCCCAGGAGTTCCTGTGCTGCTGGAAGGAGCCGTGGCCTGATGAAGACCTTTCTAAAGAACATTTTGTAGAGTCCTGCAGCTTTCCCGGGGCTGGGAAGTCAATAGTTCGTTCCCACACGCTGAGTGTTGAAGGATTCCAAGCCCTTGTAGGGCAGACAGGGGGAGGTGTTCGTTCGGGTGAGCGTGGGCAGCGCTCGGGCAGATGAAGTGATGTTAGCAACGCTCCTCCACGGACTGGCACCTTGTGGGGTTTGCTGTGCCCTCACCGTGAGCGTGGGGAACCCTTCAGGGGCTCTACCAGCCTGGAAGCTCAGCCAGAAGCAGGATTCATAGGAAAAAGGGATGGAACTGCCAGGTAAAACCCCTTGTGCAGAAGGAGACGCAGCTGAGCATCCCACTGAGAGCCTGGGAAGAAGCACAGGTGTGTCATCCCAGATTTTGGCAGGTTTCCTTCAGAAACCAAAGCAGAAGAGGAAAAAACACTAAGACATGAAAACCAAAACAAAGCCCCAGCATTGTTTAGGAGCTGACAAATCCCAAACTGTCCTTTCTTATTTCCTTGCGTGTACTCTTGGCTGGGAAGCAATCGATGGAGTCAGAAAAATGCTATTTCCCTGAAGAATGTCTCCTTAGAGAAGTCACTCCCTCCCTCTTCAGTGTTAAAAGGACTCAGTGCAGGTATTCTATTTTTTGCTCATTCTTTAATCACCAGCTTTTCGGTGCTGACTGTAATAACCCCTTTGAAACTTGGATCAAAATATCTCTTTCCTGGTTGAAGTTTGTTTTCTTCCATCACCTGAGCAAATTCAATTTGCAGAAGATACTGAATTGGGAGGCACTTGGAACTCCCTCCAGAGAGGCCCAAGGAAATCAAAAGCATGTTAGAAATATGGGAAAGGAAACAACAGAATGAAACCCAGCCTGCAGGGGAAGAAATGCCCATCTGGGGACACGGACTGAGATGGTGCTTGGTGAAGAGAAAGGAAGAAAATGTGCACATCTCTGCCATAGAGCCAGGCTGGGAGAGCTGGGGGTGCTCACCTGGAGAGGAGAAGGCTCCAGGGAGAGTTCAGAGCCCCTTCCAGGGCCTAAAGGGGCTCCAGGAGAGCTGGAGAGGGACTGGGGACAAGGGATGGAGGGACAGGATAAGGGGGAATGGGTTCTCACTGCCAGAGGGCAGGGATGGAGGGAAGTTAGGAAGGAATTCTTCCCTGGGAAGGTGGGGAGGCCCTGGCACAGGGTGCCCAGAGCAGCTGTGTCTTCTCTGCCCCTGGGAGTGTTCAAGGCTGGGTTGGAAGGGGCTTGGAGCAGCCTGGGATAGTGGAAGGTGTCCCTGCACATGGGACAAGATGAGCTTTAAGGTCACTTTCAACTTAAACCCTTCTGGGATTATGATTCTATGATCTGCACTGGTCATGCAACATGGGACAGTGGGAGAAGGGGTGAATTTGGGTGCTCCAAGGTGCCTGTCAGTGGTAGAGGGCAGGAAGTGAAGAGACCCCACTGTCACCCTGTGGGCACTGGGATGGGTCCCACAGCATCCCCTCTGCCGTGCTACCCCTCAGCCTGGAGAGCCCAAGGGGGTCACAGGAACAGGTCCTGTGGGCAGGATCCCCACAGACAGACCCTCACCCCTCTCCTGGCACAGGAGGAGACCCCCCTGCCCACCCCTGTCCGTGCAGCCCCTGCAGACGAGGGTGAAAATCAGCGCAAACAGTGACAGGCGAGTTGGTGGCCAAGTCATCCGGGGAGAGGCTAAAGCAGGTAAATTTATATAGTCTGGAAAAGACCCTGGGTGGCACATTTGCAATCCTTAAATACCTTCAAGGGAACAACATAAATGAAAGGAGCCCCTGCTCTCCAGGCTGGCAGGACCAGCAGCGCTGGCTGGGAGCCAGGCTTGGTGCAGCACAGCCACAGAGACAGGAGGAAGAAATCACGGAGAGCCACAGCCATGGAGGTGGTGGATGGGGCTGCAGGAGCATCCTCCCATCTTCTCTGCTCTATTTTATTCAGATTCTGTTTATAAATAATAACTGAATGGTTAATAGGTGAGCAAGGCACATGATGGGCTCATCAAAACCCCGAGTAAGTTGCCTTCTGGCTGTGCATGAGCCCATCACAGGAAGCTTTACAAGAGGGTTATCAGCTGCCATTATTAAAACCCAATTTGACATTATAAAAGATCCATACTGCTCGTTCAGCCACATTGATTTAGCCATGTTAAGCCTTGGAAAACTGGAGCAAGATCCTTGATCTCTGCTGAAGCACGAAAAATTGCTGTTTGTGACACATCTCCGCGCTCGGGAAATCCAGTTTTGCAGAAGCAATGGGTTTTGAACAAATCCATGAAGCGCCGTGCCACGCTTGTTGGGGGATGTTTTCCCAAGCAGCTGCGATGTCAAACAGCTCTTGGAAACCTTGTCCTCTGTTTCGCAGCATCCGGGAGGATCTCACCTGAAGTCTGCCCAGCTCAAACCCACCTCCAGACACTTCTCCATCTGGTTCCAATTCCCTCTGGGAGTGCTGGGAGGATGAGCTGCAGGCAGGTGCAAGGACATGACCCAGGGAGCCCATGAGCCACTTTTATCCTCACGCTGAAGCCTCCTTCTTGTCCTTTGCACAGCAGGGAAGGTGGATTTGTGCAAAATAACCAGGGAAGTGCCTGGCACAAGAGAAGCTCTGGATTGTCCCAAAGGTTTGGTGCCACACCCTGCCCCACTGACTGCTGAAAGAAACAGCTTCGTGTACCTGGTGCTTCCCTTGAGCACCTGAGGAGCAGAACAAGACCCTCCAGAGGCTGGAAACTATGCTGAGAATCAGCTCATGGCTGGGAATCTCTGCAGGGACAAAGTAAAAGGAGCTTAATGGAGCAGAAAAATTCCTGATGAAGAGCATGAGGCATTTCCACGTTCACCAGCTGGAGTTTCCCTGTCCCTCCAGCTTACTACCTTCCTTCCTTCCCTCCTTGCAGTCCCTGAGATGTGAATTCAGGCCTTTTGGACCAGCAGACCAAACAGGAGATGACGGGAACGTGTCTCCTCTCTATCCCACAAGCCATGCAAAGCTTCGGGAATGAGGTACCAGACCTCTGGCAGATCCCCCCGTCCCTCTCCTGCCCCATCCCCAAGGAACCAGCTGCTGCCACAGCACTGGCAGACGCTCTCCACGCCGGGCAGCGGCATTCCTGCGGCAGGGAGGCAGCAGGGCAAGGCGGATCCATCGGGAGACAGGGAAGCGGGATGCTGAGGTCAGCCTTGCAGGCTGACCCTGGACGAGCCGCTTGGCTTGGGCTGCAATTCCCTCTGGGAGGAGAAAGGCGTCACCAAAGCATCACTGACCGTTCGGACCCTCGGAGCAGCACCTGGAAGGCTCCGCTTGTGCGGGTTTTCCCATACGGAACCTCCCTCATTAACACACCAAGTGCAGCCCTAGAAATAAAACCGGGATCTCCTGATTAATTACCGGGGGGGGAGGCCAGGGAGGAGGGAGGCAGGGGAGGGAAGCTGAAGTGGCCAGTCAGCATCTGTTGGAAGTGCGAAGATAAATGGAAGGCGAGGGCAGGTCAGCGCATACAAATCACTTCCATCCCCCGGGAGCACCTCCCAGAGCGCTGTGTCATCACCGGGGGGGCTGAGCAGGTCACTGGCAGGCAGCACTGAGGTTCACAGCAGCAGGTGCTCGGGGAATCGACTCTGGCAGCACTCAGGGTGTGCTCCAGCCTGCCATGGGCCAGCATTCCGCTCTCCCTCCAGCCCCACGGAGGCACGTCCATGCCTGTGGACCTTCAGCAGGAGCTCCCTGCAGCTCCACTTGTCCTTGGCTGCCTTTGGGGCAGCATTGAAGCAGTGAGGAACCATGGCAGAGTGACAGGAACAAGCAGAGGGAAGCAGGAGAGCCCTGGGAGGACCAGGAGCAGGTGCTGCCTGCCTTAAAGGGGACAGCTTTCCCAAAACCACCCCACCGACCCCGTGTGGGGAGCAGCCTCCGCTGCTCCTTCCTCTCCTCCCAGCTCCCAGTGCCTGCATCATTCCCAACCCACCCAGCACAACCAGAAAGGCAGCCCCAAAACAACAAGGCAGAGACTCCTCAGGGAAACCCTCTTCCCTCCAATTTACCTGTCAGTTGTTTGGGGAGGATTATTATATGTTTTTTCCCAGGCTTTTTTTTCCCTTCCCCAAGGAGCGGCTGGAGTTTCACGCTGCCTGACAGCATCTCCCGCCTTTCCCACCCGCTCCCGAGTGGCAGGTTGCCAGATGGTGCCCCATTAGGTCACATTTGCTCATTGTTTGGCAAACAGGGCTTAATTCAAGTGCTGAGTTGACAGCTTGTTCTCCAAGACAATTTGCGAGTTGCAGCGTTGCAAATGCCAGCTTGGCTTTTCGGGGGAATGTTATTTCAGCTGCCTTAAAGGGATAAAGTTCTCTTTGATTGGGGAAAAAAAAAGAAAGGAAGAAAAGGGGCAAAGTAGGGGGCAGCAGAAAATGTTTTTAATGGTTTTGATGTGGAAGGACCAGCAGTGTTGTTGGCAAGCGTTCACGAAGGGACTGTCATTCCCCATCAAAAAGAGACCCTCCATGCCCCATTCCTCCCATCACTGAGGTCCTTCACAATCCTAAGGAATGAGGTGTATTCCCAGTGAAACAGGGAAATAGAATTTTGGTTTCTTTTGGAAGGGTTTCAGTAGGGGTACACGTACACATCTCTTCGATGGCTCCTCTCCAAAACCTGTGGCTGTCGTCCCCACAACCCCGCGGAAGGGGATGATGCTGAGAACAAGTTCCTGTCCCTTCTGAAGCCAAGGGGACGTGACAGCCACACGTGGAGGTAGCAAGGGACACAGAACAGCACCACCACGATGCTCTGTTTTCTTCAACAGGTGGGCGAAAAAAGGCCAGGTTATAAAGGAAGCCTCCGGTGACTTCTATGAAACCATCGTGGACCACACGTTCTTCTTCGAGCCCGTCTCCTGCGAGGTCACCAACGCGCTGGGCAGCACAAACATCAGCAGGACCGTGGATGTCTACTGTGAGTACCCTGCTGGCTCGAGTCTGGCTCCAGGCTCAGCAGAGCTGCTGAAAATCAGTGGGAAGGAGACACAGCTCAGTCTGACCTGCCCAGGGTGGCAGGACATGCTGGGCTCTCCTGCAATGCTCTCGCGGTCGGACCTGTGATTTCCTTGCGAGATCTGGGGTGGTCCCTGGGGAGCTGGTGCCTCTGGAGTTGCAGTGATGCTTTTTCCTTTCTTAAAATTAAGAACTAAACACAGCTAAGAAGGAAAAAGGGTTTTACCTCGGTATTTATTGAAGGATCCTCAGGGACACTGAAATGCACATCGAAATGCACCCGAAATGCCCCCCGGAGAAATGGCCCCCCACGATGTGATGTGTGTGCAATTATAGGCCTTGCTAATTAGCACATCTATCAAAGATTGCCCAGGGAGGGACTCCAGCGAGACCCCTCAGCGAGGAACCTTCCCCTGGCTGGGCCTGGCTTTGTTTACAGAATGTGTTCTGGAGAGGCCCTCGGGGTCTGGGGTTTCCAGGGTGTTTGGGCTCTTGGCTTAACGGAATATTGGGTCTGAGGGAAGTGATCAAACTTAAAGAGTTATAACTGTGTGGGCTAAAAGCACTAAGAATACATAAAAGCTGTATAAGAGAGTATAAAAAAGCAGTATAAAAGAAAAAGCAAAAAACCATCATGGCATCAGCAGCAGGCACCTCCCTGAGGCTTTTCTTTATTTGGGGCCCATCAAGACCTACCACTGCTCCCTCTGACCTGTTTGGTTCGAGGCTTTCTGGCTGCCCCTGGCAGTAACTCCAGTTTCCTCTGTGCAGTTGGGCCCAGGATGGCGACAGAACCGCAGTCCCTCCTGGTTGACCTGGGCTCGGACGCGGTGTTCAACTGTGCCTGGACTGGGAACCCCTCTCTCACCATCGTGTGGATGAAGCGAGGCTCGGGCGTGGTAAGAACCGCTGTGGGGCCGGCGCGTGTCCAGGGCGTGGGGTGCTGCAGGGTGCTTCCCATGGAGCAGAACCCGTGCGGTCTGGGAGCTCCTGCCTGGGTGAATGCTGGCTCCTCCGAATGCAAAGGGGTCCTGAGGGTGGGGGAGTTTATTTCCATGGTGATGGACAGAAGGGTTGAACCAGAGCATCACTTAACAGCTCACTGATGGGGAGCAGTGCTGCAATTCAGCTGCACATGGTTCCTTCTGGGATGGTCCTGTGTGGGGTGGTCCTCTCTGGGATGGACCTCCCTGGGATGGTCCTCCCTGGGATGGACCTTCATGGGATGGTCCTCCCTGGGATGGTCCTTCCTCGGATGGACCTTTCTGGGATGGCCCTTCCTGGCTCCCAGGCCTGGGATCTCACATCCCTACGTGTTCACCCCAGCACTCCCTGCTGTCACCTGGAGCCTGCTCCAGGGAGGAGCGTGGATCTGTCCCAGCAGACTTCTCCACATCTCTTTTGTCCTGAAAATCGTAAGGAGCTTTGCCAATTGTCACCGCGGCTCAGTCAGCCCTGGGAGGCAGGAGATGCTCTGATCCCTCTTTACAGACAGGAGGGCTGAGCAAAGCCACGGGAAGAAGATAAAGGAGGGTTGAGACATGAAACTCACTCGGGAGCATGCACAGGTTTGGCTTTGAAAAGCATCTCCCAGCTTCACGTGGGCAGATCTGTGGCTGAGGAAACGCTGCCATTCCAGCTCAAGGCTGTGGTTGGAGAGCTGGACCCCCATGGAGGGGCTGAGTCCTCTCCTCCACTCCCCGGGGACCCTGAGGCATTAACTGCTGGGGTGTTTTTTCCAAACCATAATGACCTTGGTGAAGGCCATCTCCGCGGAAGAAATTATAGGCTTGAGAGAGCTGATGGCTTGAACCAGCAAAGGCATCCTGGTGGGTCAGTAATTCCTGGGTGGTTTCCCGTCCCACAGCTGACGTGGCTGTTTCTCAGGGTTTCACACACAGGCGGTTGTTCCAGTGTCTCAAGGGCTGCGGGAGCTGGGAGCAAGGGCTGCCTCACCCTCCTGCTCCAGCCCCAGCCCCTCATCAGGGCTCGCCTTCGTTATCCAGCAGTGCCCAGGCACAGCCCCCTTCTCCCTTTTTGTCTGCCTCCCTCCAGCTGAGTTCTGTCACATTGGAACTTCTTGGGGCAGAGTGAAGGAGATGATTGTGCACTTCCACTCTGCCCTCATGAGACCCCATCTGCAGTGCTGTGTCCAGCTCTGGGGCCCCCAACATCAGAGGGACATGAAGCTGCTGGAGCGAGTCCCGAAGAGGCCACAGAGAGGCTCCAGGGTTGGAGCCCCTCTGCTCTGGAGCCAGGCTGGGAGAGCTGGGGGTGCTCACCTGGGGAAGAGAAGGCTCCAGGGAGAGCTCAGAGCCCCTTGCAGGGCCTAAAGGGGCTCCAGGAGAGCTGGAGAGGGACTGGGGACAAGGGTCTGAAGTGCCAGGACACAGGGAATGGCTTCCCACTACCAGAGGGCCAGGATGGATGGGATATTGGGAAGAAGTTCTCTACATGAGGGTGGTGAGACCCTGGCACAGGGTACCCAGAGAAGCTGTGGCTGCCCCTGGATCCCTGGGAGTGTCCCAGGCCAGGTTGGATGGGGCTTGGAGCACCCTGGGACAGAGGAAGGAGTCCCTGCCATGGCAGGAGATTGGAATGAGATGGGCTTTAAGGTCCCTTCCAAGCCAAACAATTCCATGATTCTGTGATCTCAGGACAGCCCCTCCCGCTGGTGTAACCCAGCAGAGGTGGTTGTGCTGGTCACCAGCGCCACCTCCACCTTCCCAGATGGATGCTGGCAGAGGATGCTGCTTTGTAAAGCCATCAGCACCAGCCATCCCAGTGGAATGTGGGATCAGGGCTGCTTCTTCCTCAGCCACCTTTCCCACCACTTCTGGGCTTGAAATCCCTGAGTCAATCCCAGCAGCCTCCGCTGTGCCTGCGAATGTGGAGGTGCAAGTGTGGAGTGTGGTTCTCTCTGAGGTTTTTCTGCCTGTGTCACTGCAGCCACCAACATTTTTCTCTTGTATCTTGAACTTCTTGCAGAACTGGAGTTTGTAAGAATTCAAATGAATAGGAACAGGATTTCTAATTCCTCCCCCCCCAAAAAATGGGGTGTTTCTTTATTCTTTGGTCAACAGCAGTAAGTGATATTCCCATGCCATGCCAGACTTTGGGCTCACCCACTTGGCTTTCCCAAGGATCCTCAGGAGCTGGTGACACAGCTCTTGCCACTCAGGCCATTTGTTTTGCTTGTAATTTCTCATGGCCCACCTGAAAGTGCCCCCTCCTCTCTTTCAGGTCCTGAGCAATGAGAACAAGCTGATCCTGAAGTCGGTCCGCCAGGAAGACGCCGGGAAATACGTGTGCCGAGCCGTGGTGCCGCGGGTGGGCGCGGGGGAGCGGGAGGTGACGCTCACCGTCAACGGTACCTCCTGCTTCCCTACTGCCACTCCTTCCCTCCTGCTTCCCTACTGCCACTCCTTCCCTCCTGCTTCCCTACTGCCACTCCTTCCCTCCTGCTTCCCTACTGCCATTCCTTCCCTCCTGCTTCCCTACTGCCATTCCTTCCCTCCTGCNCGCCTGCTGCCCTCCCGCCCCTCCTTCCCTCCTGCTTCCCTTCCGCCATTCCTTCCCTCCTGCTTCCCTACTGCCATTCCTTCCCTCCTGCTTCCCTACTGCCACTCCTTCCCTCCTGCTTCCCTACTGCCATTCCTTCCCTCCTGCTTCCCTACTGCCACTCCTTCCCTCCTGCTTCCCTACTGCCATTCCCTCCCTCCTGCTTCCCTACTGCCATTCCTTCCCTCCTGCTTCCCTTCCACCATTCCCTCCTTCCTGCTTCCCTTCCACCATTCCCTCCTTCCTGCCTTGATCCTGTTGCTCTGACAGCTCCTGTTCCCAAACTACCCCCTCAGATCCTCCCTTTTGGAGCAAATCCCACCCCCAGCTGGATCAGGGATCCAGGCAATTGGAGTAAAGTGGATTTTGTATTTTTTTGCCTGGAAATGGACAAGTTAAAGCAAAAAAACCCTGAACATTAGCTCAGCCCCGCGCGGTTCCTTATTATCAGCAGGGGTTTATTGAGTAGTTGGGAGCTGGCAGCTTTAAATCTTTAATAGATTAATCTTGCAGAACCCTCGCAAGGTCGGAGAGTGCTGTTGTCTCTGTTGTACAGCTGTAGAGCTGGGAATTGAGTCTGGATCCAAGACCAGCAGCCTAATCACTCTCTCCAACCCACATGAGGATTCCTGTGAGGATACTTGTGAGGATACTTGTGAGGATTCCTGCCAGGATTCCTGTCAGGATCCCTCCATGGCTGCTTGGGGCTCACCCAGCAGTGTGTCAGGATGTGCCCTGGACTCACACCCAGAGCTCTGGAGGTTAATGATGCCCTGGCCAGGACCCCACAGCAGCTGGTAACGAATTTCAGCATAAATATGGCAGGGAAAGAGCCAGGCGGGCTGCAGATGGTGTAAGCAGAGGATGAATCTTGCGTTGTCTCTCACCTGCGTGACAAACTGTCAAGTTTCACTCCCCACTCGCTGTCACAAGAGAAGAACATAAACAGGAGGCAGCTCAGGCAGCAGCAAGCATTCATTTCAAACACAGATGATGCAGACGGTGGATGCCCCAATTCCCTGGAAACACTCAAGGACAGGCTGGGCAGGGCTCTGAGCAACCTGACTGAGCTGAAGATGTCCCTGTCATGGCAAGGAGGTTGGACTGGACAACCTTTAAAAGTCACTTCCCACCCAAACCATTCCACGATTCTATAATCCTAGAAAGGGAAGCCAAGGGCGAAGCAGCAGGGCCTGAAAACCAACCATTCCCTTGACTCGGCTCCTCAGCACCTTCATCCTCCTTCTCCAGCAGCTGCTGGGTTTTAATTACAATTAAATGAGCTCACAGAAAACAAAGCAACAAATTAGCACAAAGAACATGCTCCTTGCCTGACACCTACCAGGCGCAGGGGTGCCCCGAGCGCAGAGCAGATCTCCCGCAGGCTCGGGGCATTCGGAGCGTGCAGCACGGAAAAGCTGCTCTCCAGAGCTTTGCAGCTCATGCTTGGGGAAACTGATGGGGAGCAAATGAAATCCATGCATGGGGTTCACTGCTCAGCCTTGAGCATCTCCCAGGAACTGCCTGCCTGCACATCCCATCCCACGGGATGTGCTGCCGGGGGCTCGGTGCACCCCAAAGGTGACAGCGCTGGGACACGTCACCACAGGTGTTGGACCGAGGGAGAATCCCACACCTCTGGGTCAGGGTGGTCTTTTGACCCTCCGAGGGAGGAGAACCGAGCCCCTGAGCAGCATCCCCACATCCAGCAGGCACCAAGCACCGGGGCTTGGCAGCCTGTCCTGCAGCGGGAGCGGCGTTCCAGCTCCGGGGCGCGGCGCAGTGTGTCTAATCCAGCTAATGAATTCTGCTGGAAGCCTGTTCTGATGGAATTCAAGGGGGAAGTTGAATGCCTCATATTTGGGAGTGATTTTCGATCCAGAGGGTGATACAATTGTCTTGGTATTACCAGATGCCTCCCTCTGCAGGCTGGGATTCGTCGCAGAAAATTCAGGCAGTGAGAAGTTGTGTTCTGGGCTGGCTGCACAGCCCCTGGTCAGGCACGTGGGCTGTGGGGGGCTGATCCATCCCACCGAGCACAAAGACCCCAACTGAGGGTCACTCTGAGCCTGCTGTCCCACCAGCCCATCCACTCCCAAAACTGTCCAAAATCACGGCAGGACGATGTTGGAGTGGGAGAGCAGAGAGCATCCTCCTGCCCACCCCACCCGGCCGCACCAGACAGGGCTGTGGTTGCACAGCAGCCCAATCCCATGGCAGAGCCAAGGCCACCAGGCTGCAAGGAAGCAGATAGGATTCAGAGTCTGGTGAGTGGGAAGGAGGATTATGCAAAGCAGCAGCACTTGGCAGGGCCGGAGCAGCAGAGGCTCGAGGGAAGGGAGGAACTTGGTGCCATCATAAATCAGCAGCAGCTGGATTTACAGCCAAAGCCTCTCGATGCTCCTGACTGCACCCAGCCTGGTCCCAGCTCCCACCCCAGCAAGAGAAGCCCCCCAAGGTCACCTTGACAGGCAGATCACCACCAGCAGTCCCATCTGTCACTGCATCATCAGCGGCTGCTGAGCAGGGACCACCACCCCTGCCCACCTTGCTCTGCAAGAGAAGGTTTGTTGGAAGGGCTGGACGACTGCAGGTGACCAGTTCAGGATGTAATTTGCCTGGGTTTCACCCCAGCAAGGAAGCCAGGCATGCTCGAGAGCTGGGAGCAGGGCAGGGGCTGACCTGCCACCCCGCTTGGTCAGGAGCACATCACGGTGTCAAGAAGGGACAGAAACAACCTGATCTGGTGGCAGGTGTCTCTGCCCATGGCAGGGGATCTGGGTTTTAAAGTCTTTTCCAACCCAAATCATTCTGTGATGGTCCTTTGCAATACCAGGCAGAACCAGCCAGCCCAGGACTTCTGCAGGAAGCAAGGAGTTAAACAAAACTCTCCTGCCGAACCACTTCGAGTGCTTGGGAGCAAGGTTTGGATGGACTCGAGCAGACTGGAGAAGCCAAGGCCATCCTTTCATTACTGAAGGCTCCCACCTCAGACTTGTCTTTTGTGTGAGCCGCCAGGACCGCACAAATAAATTGGCACTGAGGTGCTAAAAATAACCTCCACCAATAGCTCCATCATTTATATCCATAGCAACATCGCTCAGAGCCTTTTCCCTGCCCGTGGGCTGTCTCACACTCAGCGCTGAATGCCAAGCTGGAGATTGGCAGCTTTCATAAGGAGCCAGAGCCTGGTGGAGAATCAAACGCCGGCCCTGAATGCGAAGAGGCTGCAACTTGGTGCTATTATTTCTGGGCATGTTCATCTCACAAATAGTCTTTAGTCATCCACTATTATCATGATGATAAGCCTTCGACTCTGAGCTCCTGAAGCAATAATAAAAGCCAAAGCCATTGGCATTTGTGCCATTTAAAATCCACTCGCCTTGGGGAAAATGATCCTTTTAATGATTATTAGGCCATTTTTCTCTAGCATCACCCAGTCTTGGAGCACTTCCAGAACTTATAAGTAACACACAACCATCAAAATGGAAAGGAGATGGTTCTTTTTATTACTATTCAGGCCTGGCCTGCAGATCCCATCACTGCTCTTGCCTCCGCTGGCTTTGGGATCATCAGGTGAGCAGGAGCATCGCTGACCACAGGAGGCTCATCAGGCAAAGCAAGGACTCACCTCCACCAGGACTCTTCGGAAAGCTGGGCTTTCAGACACGGATAGACGAGGACTCACACCTTGGGATCGTGCCTAGAACAACATCTTGAGCATTTAGAGAGGAAAACACAATGAAGTGTCTTTTTTTTTTGTGGCCTCCTTCGATCAAAAAGGGCACAACAGTTTCCACTACCGTACTGCTGTGCCCATTACAGCAAAACAAGTCCTGACCTTCACGCCCAGCTCCTGCTATTCCTGATGTTGATGGCGGCTCCCTTCCAGCAGTAATTTCCTGAGCTGCCAGCACCGTGGTCACTGGGCAGTGAATTGTGCTTCAATGAGCTTGTTTTCCATCCATCTCCCCTTGGAACTGCATAAGGAAGCAGGGACAGGGCTGTGCCTCAGTGGGGAGTGTGTGGGGAGTGCGCAAGTTTGGTGCAGGAAGGGGTTGCTGGGATAGTTCCAAAAGGCAGCTGTATGTCCAAATGCACAAGAGTGAAAGATTTAGCATTTTGGTACATTTTTGTGCATTCTGGAAATTTATGAATGGGTGATTTGGATGAAAATCAGGCAGGAACACTGAGGCAAATCTTTCTCCCCACTTTTACCCCAAATCCCTGAGACTTTTTTTAAAGGAACACGTCAGGTGCAGGGCACGGAGGTGGGGAAAATGAGAAAAAATCCACAAGGCTGTATTTACTGATAAAGCCAGTAACATACTCCAAACCAGGCATGACAATCCCGAGTGAGCACCTGAAATTCCAGAGCTGGAGCAGGGGGAGTTCTGCCAGCCTCTGTTTCCCCTCTCTCCCTGCCCTGCAGCCCAGTTGCCACTGTTCACTTTTCTGCCAGCAGCAAGCCACTCATGGAAATGCAAATCTGCTTTAATTAAGGAGGTTAATAAACAGCAATTAGGATCCCAGCTCTTATGCTGCTCCCCTGGGGTGATCAGGGCTGTTAGAAGAGTGAGGGACACGATGATCCCACCAAGCCAGGCTGTTCTCTTCCACCCACAGGATGTTCATCAAGGCAGGACAAGGACTTTTCCCATCCCTAGCTGGCTCAGCTGGCGTTTGGCTCAGGAAGAGCCTTTCCCACTCTTTCTCACCCAGGCTGGGCTCCTTTCATGATCCACATGCCGCAGGAGAGCCCAGCTGATGGGTGTCAAGGTTTTCTAGCAGAAACTTCTCCACCACATCTTCCTCAATGCCCTGGAGAGCAATTAGTTTAATGGTTGCTTAATGAATCTGGGAGTGCGCAGAAGAGGAGCACCAGGTGGGATGGGATCCTGCTTTGCTTCTGCAGCAAACAGCCCTTCTCAGGGGCCAGGCTCACTGAGGAGATGGGGACAGCATCATTTACACCAGGGATGGGGGGACCCTGGTGCTTTGGGGGGGCTTTGCACAAACCCAGCAGAGCCCAAAGCCTCCACTCGATGTTCTCCATCACAGGAGGGGACAGGGCTGTTGCTCCATCCCTGCCCCTTAGAGATGGACCCCAGTGTCCATCCGGGGCTCCACTAACACCCCCCATCCCCAGCAGTCCCACGGGGTGCCAGCAGCCTCTCCTGTCTCCACAGGGCCCCCCATTATCTCCAGCACCCAGACCCAGCACGCCCTGCACGGCCAGAAGGGGCAGATCAAGTGCTTCATCCGCAGCACTCCGCCGCCAGACCGAATTGTGAGTAGCACCCCGGGGCACGACGGGTGCCTGGAACACCTCGGGGTGCCCCGGGCTCACCCCTCTCTCGCTTGGCAGGCTTGGTCCTGGAAGGAGAACGTCCTGGAATCTGGGACCTCCGGGCGCTACACAGTGGAGACGGTGAGCACGGACGAGGGGGTCATCTCCACGCTGACCATCAGCAACATCGTCCGGGCTGATTTCCAAACCATCTACAACTGCACCGCCTGGAACAGCTTCGGCTCTGACACAGAGATCATCCGGCTCAAGGAGCAAGGTGGGCACTGCTGGGGAGCTGCTTTGGGCTGGTGGGCAGCGGGAATTAGCGCCTGGCCAGGCTGCGAGAGTGGGGAGATGCTGTGAGAGGCAGGAGCTGCTCAGGAGAGCTCTCGGGATGCCAAAGAGGAAATTAGGAAGGATGGTGATGAGGCTCCAGCTGTGCTAGCTGCAGGATTGCATCCTTAGGGCACATGATCTTGGCAAAGGGGCAGGAGCACGGACAAGCCCTGTAAAGTCTCTGCTTGATAAGGTATTCCTGATTTTACCTGTCCTGCTAAAGCTGCAGGGCACGGGCTGATCCTGCAGCCCTTAGTCCCTGTCCCACAGTGCAAGGTGGTGTCAATGCCCCAGGCTGGAGGATCATCTACAGCCTTGGAGAAACAGGAGTGGCTGCTCCCAGCAGACCCCACTGCTCCACGGTGATGGGAGTGAGCGGGAGGAAGGCGTTTGGGCTGGTGGCAACTCCCCATCCCAGCCACCAGCCACAGTGCCAGCATGTCATACAGGGCTGGGCTCACACACCTGGCAATTCCCAGGGGATGGCCAGGGAAATGCCACTCCTGGGGTTCACCATAGCAAGGGAGGGAGACAGCTTGTGTGAGGAATGCTTAGCTCCTGGAGGAACTCCAGTTCTCCTCTATTTTATTAAATGCCAGGGCAGGCAGGTGGATTGTTCTCATTAAGCCGTGATTTATAGGCAAGGCTGGCGTCCAGATTAAATCAGAGCTAAATGAACCCCTTAAAATTAGCCTTGGGCTCCTTCCAATGCAAACAGAGCCAGTGGTTTTTCCAGGTTGTCTGCCAGTCAGCAGGAGTGCTCGGCGGCCAGCCCGGGTCCCGGCGGAGGGTGGCCGGGCGGCCGAGCCGGCTCCGAGCTCAGGTCCAGGCGTCCCTGCTGGGCCCCGCGAGGGGACAGCCCTGCCTGGGCCAGGGGGACACCGCAGGGTCCAGCCCGGGCCAGCCCCGGAGCAGAGCGGAGCAGAGGGCTGAGTGCTCAGGAAGGCTGCGGTGGGCACGTGGGCTGTGCAAGGCTGTGGACACTTGCTTTATTTTCAAACAGGTACGGAAATGAAATCAGGAGCTGGTATTCAAGCAGGTACGGAAATCATGAGCTGACGGTGAATGTGGATTGTCCCCAGCCATTACCACACCTGGGGGCCCGGCGTCCTCCTCCTGGCCCGGCAGCTTTCCATAGGGCAGGCAGGGCAGGAAGGGGCGTAGGGAAGCCACAGGGCAGTGAGCGGGGCAGGACTGGGAAGCTGGAGTGGTGCGGCCTCCCCTGTGCCACTGAGCCACTCTGGAAACCAGCCCTTCCTGTGCCCCAGCTCCCCAGCCGCTGGGAGGGGGATGCTGTTACTCAGCCATGTTTGAAATGTTGCAGAAGTCCCAGGAAGTGCTACTTTGGGACAAAAACAGAGCAGAAAGTACACGTTTCTGGGGTCATTTGCAGACATCAGCTTGGTTCAGCATCGTGGGAAAGTGCTGGCCAGCATCCATTGGCACCAGAGCAGGTTTGGATGGATCTTGCAGCAGGTGCTCTGGGATGTGCTGCCCTTGTGGTTCCTCATCCTGTGCCCCAGAGCATGATTCCTGGGGGAGCCAGCAATCTGCCCCTGCTCAGCTCACCCATCCCTACAGGACAGTTTACCATCCCCACCATTCCTGTCACTGCCCCTTTGCAGTTACCTTTATCCCAGCCCAGGAGAGCCCTGGACTCTCTCCCCACCCCATTCCCTGCATGATTCTCCATCATCTTCATCCCCATCACCACCTGCTTCTCTCTGAGCTCTGCCCTGCAGATCCCACTCCCTCAAAGCTGAGAGCCAGCCAGCCCTCCCAGGGCCTCCAGGCTCCTGTCTCTCCACCCCCTTGCTCCATATTCCCCTGGGAAGGCCAAAAAAATCCCATGAGGAGCTACCACTGTTTGCAGGAGCACTGCCTAGCAGGCAGCCTCAGAAAATCCTGCTTTCTTCTTGCCGTGGCTCAGCTGCTGTGTTGGAGGATGCTGATTTTAGGGTGATTTTAGGATTTTAGGTCCTTGGGGCAGCTGGACCCAGCTGCAGCACCTGTTCCCTGAGCCCCAGCCCCGGGCAGCAGAGCACTGAGGGGATTTGCCTTTTCACCACCGGGGCACTCTCAGAGGTTTGGTGACGGATGGATTCAGTGCCACTTGAGTCATGTCACCAGTAGCCCAGCTTGAGTGACACATAAGGGACCAGCGAGCCCAAGCAGGAAATCCATGAGCCAGCCACAAAGTGAGAAACATCAGCTCTTTTTTGATCAAGTGTGAGCAGAGCCTAAACTCGATCAGCACCACGAGTTTATCACCCTGCAGTTCCCAAATTAGGGCTCAGAAGCCCCACAGCCATGGCTTAAGGGTACCATGAAGTGTCTTTAGTGGATGCTGGTGGAATGACAGCTGCCCCCAGTCCCACCAGTAAGGATGAAAGGCACGGGTGGGATCTGTGGTCTCAGGTGCAGGATGAAAATCATGGCCAACCCCAGCTCCACACCAGTGGGCAGTGGGAGATGGTTCCTGTATCACCCAGTCAAGTGATAATCCCTGGGCTTTGTTCTCAGCTGGGTCACTCCCTGTGTCCCCCGTGTCCTCAGACCTCTGAGGAGAACCACCTCTCTGCATGCATTTTTCCATAAATTCATCCCATCCATTTCCAAGGCAAGGGCTCCAGGGAGAAAACACCTTCCAAGGAGGTGTCCAGGAAGGTTGTGAGGACGCACTCACCCGGCTTATCCGGTCATCCTGGATAGGGCTATCCCTCTTTTGGTTCACAAGATCCTGCAGGGTGCTTAGAAAGAGAAGGAATGGGCACCTAGAGACACCTGCAGCTTTAGGGGAGAGGGTCTTTGGGATGGAGTTTCTCAGCCCAGCCAAGGAAGGTGATCTGTGGTACCCACAGCTGCGGTGTCCTGCAGTGGGAGTGCTGCCCATCACTGCCCCTCCTTAACCCAACCCAACCCAACTCTCACTGCAAAGTCAGAGCTGTGCCTGGAGGAACTGGAGAGCCAGAGCAGGGCAATAACGAGGCTTCGGGGCTCCACATCTGACCCTCTCACCATAAATGGGATTTCCCATCCTGCCCTCCCCACACCTCACCAGCTGCTGCCAGAGCCTGCATAGATAAATCAGCTTTGCTGCCTGAGCCACAGCCCAAAATCCCCGCCAGGAACTCGGTAGCAGAGTTCTTGAGGGCAGAAGGATGTGAGGATGCACGCCCTGCTCTGCCTCCCACAGACCCTGCCCACACGTCTCACCCCGCAGTGCTCAGCCCCGGCATGGGCCATCCCTCCTGTCCCAGCCTTTGTAGCACCCTCAGGAATCTGGGAAAGATGGCAGTCGATAAGCCACGAGAGAAGGCAGGAAATTGGGATATAAAATAGGCAGGGGCTGTGAATGATGGCTTGGGCTAAGTCATCCATCATCCTGCTCGGATGCCATTTCTCTTTCTTAATAATATTAACACACGGTCTTCTTTTGCACTTCATCCTTCAGAGAAGCTCATTCATTACCCGCAGGGCACTAACGAGAGCAGTTGCTAATCTGCTCCTCTGGCTCCCCCCTCCTCTCCTCCCAGGGTAAACTGAGGCACGGAACGAGCAGGGCTGTGCAAATTGCAGTGTCCCACGGGCAGCCTGTGCCGACATCACCGCGCAGGGATGAGGGAGCAGGGAAGGAGGCCCCAAAACCCTGCCCGGGCTCATCACTGAGCCTCTTGCCAGTAGCCAGGGGTGGGTCCCTGGGGGAAAAGCCCCCTCTGTGACCTTGATCCCGCTTCATGCTTCCTTCTCCTTCCTCTTGCAGAGTCGGTGCCGATGGCGGTGATCATCGGAGTGGCCGTGGGGGCCGGCGTGGCGTTCCTGGTGCTGATGGCCACCATCGTCGCCTTCTGCTGCGCCCGCTCCCAGAGGAGTAAGTGTCACCCCGGGCCATGCTGCATCCCTCTGGAAGGGCTGGGGGGAGAACTCTGGGGAGAGGGTGAATCGAGTGGAGCAGGGAGAAATCAGAGCCTGAATTTACTGACACAACTTAATTTATTAAATTTACTTCTCGGCACAAGCTGCTTCTCGTGTCGGCCCACCAACAAACGGCAGCCCTGTGGGAAAAGGGAAAGGTTTGTGGAAAACACGCCAGGGTAACTGCTGATCCCTGTTAGCAGCACAGGAGGTGCAGGGGACCTCTTAATCCCTCCCTTGGAGAAATCCTGATGTCCAAGAGGGAGAAGCATCCTCTCTGTGCCACACTGGTGCTTAAAAACCCTCCACAGTTCTGCTTCTGTTTTAATTCCAGTTTTCCTGACGTGCATATTCCTAGCTGGAATGACAGCCAGCAGAGGGGTTTTTCATGGGACTTGTGCATTTTGGAGTCTGGCTGCAGTGGGCATACAAGTCAAAGGGACTTTAGAGATGCAGGTAGAGGAGGAGGAGGGGGAAACGGCGTGGCAGTGTCTGGCCTCATTAAAAAGACAAAAGGGAAATTAAAGGAGGATTGCTGGCTCCATGAAAAGGCACCAAACCAGGAGGGAGAAGAGTGTGATTGTCTAGAGCATTCCAAGCCCCTGGGGAGAGGAGGAGATCCTTGGCGCTCCTCCCGGCTCGAGAGACGCGTGGTGCAGATTCTGGGATGCCAAACTCTCCACGTGTGTGCCAGAAAACCCAGTTGTTGTTCTTTTCTTTTTTTCCCCCCCTTGATGGTTTACAAAGCCATCAAAGACACCAGGCTGCTCCTGGATTCAGTGCAGCCACACACGGCTCCCCACTGCAGAAATGTGTTTAATTTTCAGCGTGATAATGATGCCTCTCCCTGTTTTATCCCATTTTATTTGAACTCTCACAGCCTCCATTAGCAAGAATTAACGAATTAAATGGGGGAAGTCATTCATCTTGCTTTTTGGGGAAGGACTGCTGATGGACAGGACCCAAGACCAGGCCAGTTTGATGTCGTGGAGGTCGTTTGGCAGCAAGGGACAATGCAAGCACCTGAAGGAAGCAGGGCCAAGCCGTGTTCCCATGCCTATGGGCTGTATTTTCCCCGTGCCACATCCTTCAGAGAAACAGAGAGCGTGTGGTTCATTATTTCCCTCCCGTTTGACGGAACCAGATGGTGCAGGGCTCTTCACAGGACACACGATTTCACAGCAGTGCCATGACAACCGATCCCAGACGCGGTGAAGATGCCAGGATTTAGACCCTCACAGGCTGGAGGCGTGCAAGGATGGGCTGCTCTACAAGGGGAAAGCCAGGAGGGGACAAGGCCATCCCTCGCCAAATGCCTTGTGTGATTTATCCCATTGGCAAATCAGGAAGAAGAGGCATTTTCCTCACCACGGCTGGGAAGATAGGTTTTGGAAAGAGGACACTGGGCAGGGTTTGAAGTCCCTTTCCTCCGCTGTGCTTTCAGTGCTGTCCCGCTTAGAAAAGGTTTTGGGGACTCTGATACACCACAGGCTGCTGGGTCTGGGCATCTTCCCTGCTCTGCTGCTCCCCTGGCACTGAGATTCCCTGGGGAGAGGTTGGCAGCATCCTCAGGCCAGGGCAGGGGTCCCTGTGCTCCCTACAAGGATTCTTTGCCATTCCCTTTGGGATCAGAATAAGCAGGAGATCACCCAGGAGATCAGTGAAGATCCCTGCCCTGATCTCCCTTCTCTCCCCAAAATGGAATGGGAAGGGAAGAGCCGGACCCAGCTGGGGACAGCAGCAAATCCAGGCTGCAGGGGGCATTCCCCAGCCTGAGATCCATGTGTGGGGTGCTGGTGGCACCGAGGCCCCTCAGTTCCCCTTCACCTGGCTCCAAAAGCCACTGGAAGCTCCCAGAACAGAGCCTCTCCTTGGGTTTGGGGGGAACCAGGAGCGGCTGAACCAGACCCCAGTGACACCCAGGGTGCAGAACCCTGCAGGGAAGGGCTCGGATGTGCCAGGTGGATGGGCTTTTACCCCAGCTTGGAGGTGCTGGTGCCAACCAGATGCTGTGGCCGGTGGCAGGAGGGCAGGAACACCAGGCTGAAAGGTGAGGAGAGGAATTTGATCACTGCTAGTGGTGTGTGATGTGCAGAGTTATTACAGAGATCAGCTCAGGAATGATGGGATCAACAGAGCGCCTGGATATCAGGAGGACTCATTTCCTGCCAGGATGACTGCAGATTCCCCTCCCAAGACAAACACTGGAGCCTTGTGCCACCACTTACAACAACAACCTGGTGCAGGCTGTTGTGTGGAGGGGACATGGTGACCCAGCAGCCACTCTGGAGAAGGAATCTCCTGACCCAGCCACTGACCACAACTAACAGCACTGGGGCAGGCAATTCCTGACCATGTTTTGGGAAAATGCAG
>VXBT01005746.1:47599-66641 GCA_013400235.1 Oriolus oriolus | reverse complement strand
CACGGGGCATCACTGGGACCCCACAAGCCCAGCGTGGGAGCCAGGAGATGGGGCGTCACAACAGGTAAGGGGATGTGGGGACACGAGGGCATGGGGACAGGCCACCCTCCCTGCATCTCACAGCCCCAAAACTCCCTCACACCCACCCCCCGTCACACCTCAGGAGCACCCAGCCCATCCCAGCCTCACCAGGACTTTATTGGGTGCCAGCATCAGCCCCAACACCCCCATCCATGGGTCCCCCAACACCTGCAGCCCCACGGGGGCAGAGGGGACCCTACACCAGCAGGGAGAAGGCACCAGTCAACCCCTCCATGGTGGGGGCACATCCCAAATGCCCACCCCCTGGAGCCAAGCACACGCCAGCCCGCCCAAGGCCCCTTGTCCCTGACACCAGTGGCATGCGGGCCCTGGGTGAAGGCTCCACCATAAATAAGCATTTAAATTAATTAAATTAATCTGCACCACCAAAGGGCCCTGGCAGACCCCGAAGCCAAGCACCCCAGGGTGCCCCGGCCCAGGGGGGCTGCGGGGATGAGTCCCTACGCCAGCGCTAAGGCACAGGACAGGGCCGCCAAGTAAAAAGGAAATTAAAAAAAAGGGGGAGGCAATTAAATATTTGGGGGGAGGTCCAGGGCAAGGAGGAGGCAATATTAGCCTCCCAAGGCTCCCATTCCCTGGTGAGAGAGGGGCCGGGACCCCCAAAATCAGCCCCGCAGCAGGGCCCTCGTCAGTGTATGAGGGATTTAAGGGAAGGAGAATGTCCAGGGCAAGGGCTCCTGCCCTGACTCACCCCCTCAGGCCTGCTGGGGGGGAGGACCCCCCTACCCCAAAAATCCCCTCCAAGTCCTTGGTAGCTTCAGTGCGTCAGTAGAAAAGGCGCCGGGGCACGGCCCCGCCGGGCTCCCTGCACCCCCCAGGAGCTGCCCCACCCCGGGGACCCGCGGTCCAGCGCGGCCCCCCAGCCCCGGCCCTGCTCCGAGAGTCCCAGGACGCGGTGGCGGCGGTGACAGGGATGCTCTGCCCTCGGTCACTCTGGCCATGCCAGCACAGTGTCCCCTCACTGCAGGGGATGGTGTCCCCTCACTGCAGGGGGAGGTGTCCCCTCGCTGCAGGGGATGGTGTCCCCTCGCTGCAGGGGATGGTGTCCCCTCACTGCAGGGGATGCCGTCTCCTCGCCCCGGGGGTGGTGTCCCTGCGCAGCCCCGCCGCCCTCAGAAGTAGGTGAGGTTCTTGACGAGTCCCAGCTCCAGCATCCGCTTGATGGCCACGGCCTCGTGGGACACGTTGTGCTCCGACGCCTGCGGGACAGGGAGCAGGGGGTGAGGTCAGAAGAGGCCACAGGCTTTGCTTCCACCCCTCCCACCTTGCCCACCCCACCAGCAGGGACTTCAGCCCCCCCAAAGCGGGGACAGAACCCTCCCTGCCCTATCCCTCTGTCCATGAGCCCCCCTCCTCACAAATAAACCGGGGATGGATCCAACTCTCCATGCCTCCAAAGACATTCAGCTACTGAGAGAAGTTGGATGATGACCATCCAAAGGTGGACTGCAACATCCATCAGTGGGAGTGGAGCAAGAGGGAAGAGCCTCCCACACCATTCGGCATCCTGGCACTGCTCTCCTGGGCTGCCATCTCCCATCCAGGGGCAAAAATGGGGGGAACATGGACAAAACTGTGGGGCAGACGCTTACGGCCATGGACTTGAGCGTGATCTGTTCGTAGTAGTGGATGGTTTGCTTCTTGTTGGCCGAATCAGGGTAGCCAAAGCCCGCGATGTGCACCAGGTCACAGAAGTGCAGCGCCAAGGTGATGGCCAGCAGCCCCGTGGTGGGCTTCTGCGGGACAGAGAGCCACAGCCCTCAGGGAGCTGCACGGGGACAGGCCGTCCCCTCGCAGGGGGTGCAGGGGGACCCGCCGTCCCCACCCCTTACCTGCTTGACCTTCCGTGGTTGCTTCATGGGGAGGTTGAGCAGTTTAGCAGCAGTTACTTCCATGTAGTAGGGGTTGAGGATGCGCACTTGCTCCGGGTTGGCGTCCCAGATCAACGGGGGCTGTTTCCAGAACCCTTTCCGAACCTGCAAGAGGCCAGATGTCCCCAAGCGTGGGGTGGCAGGACAGTTGGAGTCTGGAGCAGCCAGGGAGGGGTTGGACCCGGTTCCCCACCACGCTCACCCTCTTCTTGTCATTGAGGATGGCCTCCATCCACTGGAAGTCCATGGGCTTGAAGGGCACGAGCACCAGCAGCGTGTCAGGGTTGTTCTCGGTGCGGGGGTCGAAGTGGGCTGACTCCGGGTAGAAGAGGCGCATGGTGGTCTTGGAGCCCACGTCCTGCTCATAACCATGGACTGGGGCGTTGTTCAGCCTTTGGGACATGACAGGGGTCAGCCCCAGCTGCGGGTGGCACTGGGGAGGGAGCGGTGGGCCGGGCCCAGGGCTGTACCTGATCACAACATCGTAGGTGTTGATGGTGTCCCCCATGGAGCTGTTGCGGAGCCGGTGGCCGTTGCCCACCACCGCACACCTCCGGCACTTGAGGCTGCGAGAGAAAACCCTGTCTCAACCAGACCCCTTCCAAAACCGGGGTGATTTTAACCCCCGGTGGGGGTTAAGCCCATGTTGTCCAGTCTCCAAACCTTCCCATGCTCCATCCACCACCCCTGGGGTCGCAGAGGTTCATTTTGCCAAATCCTGGGCCCACAACAGACAAATTTCAACCACCCCCCAAGAGAACAATGATGAAGAAAAAGAAAGAAAAGCCCCTAAACCCACCCCGGTGTTACCTCTGGATGCTCTCGGGCAGGGAGTAGTGGGTGATGGACAGCAGGCGCAGGAGGACGTCTTCTGCAAAGCAAGGGCAAGCACAAGGTGAGGAAAGCGAGGAAGGCAGCTCCTGCCTGGCACAACACCCTGGGTGCTGCCCCATCCCTGCCGAATTTGCTCCTGCTGTTAATCCTGGTTTCAGGCAGATAATCTGTCGCTGGGGTTTAGTAAAATCTGGCCCACCCTAAACTCTTTTAGAGGCACCGTGTGCACCCAGGGCGAGGAGATACACACTGCAGAGTCTAAAAAGCAAGAAAATAGCCTGGGAATAGTCCCCAACAAAACCAACCTGCAGCTGTCTTTAGGAAAAGGGACATTGGAACCCCAGGAGCAGCAGCAGGACGGACAGACAGAGCCCACAGAGCACTGCTGGGCTTACCACTCCCCTTGGTGCCGTAGGGCAGCTCGTAGAGCGACGGCGTCTTCACCCAAAAATAGTCCTTCAACTGCAAGAAGAGCGGGTGGTCCCTCGTGTAGCTGCCAAGGAGCAAAGGGTCAGTGAGACTGGGATCAGGGATGGCACAGGGAGCGGGGTCCTGGCTCTGCATCCCCCCCACTCCCTGCTTCCAGCCCCAAACTCACTTCCCGATGAGCTGCGCCGCTTTCTTTTCCACCTCCCCCAGGGGACACGTTGTCTTGTTGTTTTCTTGCACAGGGAAATAAAAGCTGTGAAGGAAGAGGTTAATTAAATCAAGTGATGCCTGTTCCTCTGCACGGCCCTCCTGGCAAAAGGGGTTCCAGCACCCCCAGGCATCCCCACTGTGGGATTCAAGCTGTGAGAGAGAGATTTCCAGCCGGATTTAAGGCCAGCACTGCCTGGGAACTTGTCTGCTGGGCTTGCAGCCTTGCATCAGAAGAGGTCTCTCTTGCTCTGCTCATGAACCTCGCACTCCGCTTTCCCCGTCTCCACCAGCATCGCTGGCGCTGGGAAGAGAGCGGGGTTTTCCCATCCTCCCGGGCTCAGACAAGCACCAGCATCTGCAAAAATCACACAGAGCCCAACCACCACCACACACCGAGGGGGAACCTCGTCTGTGTCCCCCGTTCTCCAGCAGCAGCCGAGGATGCTGCCGCCTCCCCAGTCCCCTGGGATCCAGCCAGACACTGCTCTGGCATCCCTGTGCAGGATGGGCGGGAAGGAGCCGCCTCCCTGGAGTGAAGGAAAGGGCAGGAGGTCCTTTAAACTTGAGTAAGAAGCACTCACAGCTGTATGTACCTGTCTTCCCGGTAGATCGAGTACCAAACCATCACCAGAAACAGCGCCAGCACCCCGAGGATCTTCCCTCCTGCATGCCCAGAGAGGAGGGGGAGAGAAAAACCACCGTCAGCTGTGGGGTTTGGATAGCTGGATGTGGGGTCCCACAGCATCCCTGGCTAGGTCCAGGATGGCAGAGCCTTCTCCCCATGGAGCAGCCGGGGCTGGCTGGCACCGTGCCCCACAGGGGGACAGCTCCGAGATGAGCCAGGTGGTTTTGGCCCAGGTTTAAAAGCCACCGTGCCATTTGTTTCCTCCTGCCTGCTTTGCATCAAAGCCCAGGCAAATATCCCTTTTTCCATGTGCTTCCACCCCGTTTTTGTGCCACAAAGTCCAAGCGGTTCCAGGTGCCCAAGCCCAGAGATCAAGGTCCCCAAAACCACCCTCCCTGCCACGACTTTCTCTTGTGATACCCCAATACTCCCTCACTCAACTGGAACCACAGCGAAGCAGCATCCAACCCACAGATTTCCAAATGCAAATTCCCCAGGCCCCCCATCCCCGCTTGAACAGAGGCAGATGGGACCCCACTGTGGGACTCACGAGACTTGTTGATCATTTTTATCAGCAGGAAAGGGATCAGGCGCGGGCCGGAGCTCTCATCGCGGCTGGTCACCTGCAGCAGGAACACAGGGAACGGCATCGGATCAGGGCAAAACCCCTTGGAGCCGAGCCCAAAACCCCATCCAAGAGGCATCACCCCCTGCTTGCCCATCTGCATCTGCGGACAAGCAGGTGCAAGTGTTCCCCAAGGGGTTTATTTATTTAAATTCACATTTCTTTGCTGCCAAAAGGTTGGTTTAGAGAGCCTATCAAAGCCAGGCAGGCGGCCGCCTTCCCAAGGAGCTTCAGCCCTACAGGTTAAAGGCCAAAGGAAAAAAAAAGGGAATTAGAGAGGAAAAACAAGCCCCCAGTGGGGTTTCAACCACGAAATCCCATGGGGGGAGACTTTAAGCCCAGCTTAAGCATCCACCTGACACCAGCAGGTACAAAGCCCGGCCACCACAAAGCCAGTCAGAAAGGACAGGAGCAGCCGAGCAGGATCAAACCGAAGAGCGTCACGTACTTGGGGAACCTCCAACGCCTTGGATTCACCCATCCCGGCCCGGGGAAAGGAGGTGCCGCGAGCTTAGTGCCCACGCAAACGCTGCCCAGGGACGCGGGGCCGCTTTTGTCCTCCTCCGAAACCTCTCGCTCCTGGAACGAGGAGCAAAGAGCCCTGGTTGGAGCCATCCCGGGACCGGCTCATCCCGTCCCGCCAGGACACGGCAAGGACGGAAAACAAACTTACCGGGTGGGAGAAGCTTTGGGGTAGAGGGGAGGCTTTGCTCCCGGGGTGAATCCTGCTCTAAGCCAGGCTCAGATTTGGGCTTGGCTTTGGCAGCCGGTAACGGAGCTGCTCCGGGCTCTGACCAGGCACAGCTCGGTGTGGTGAATGCCAGCCAAGGGGAAACACACGCACCCAGGCTGGCCCATCCGAAGGCTTTCCATCAGAGCCTGCCCATCAAAGTCTCCGGGGATTAGTCACCACCTCTCCCCTCCCTGCCCGGGGAAGTGCCGCTAGTAAACCCAGCACGTGCCAACTGCCACGGCCTCACCCAGCCAAGGGACAGCCAAAAACACCGAGTTTGGGGGCAAAAAGGTATCAAGAATGAGGAGGAATGGGACCAAAGATGGTCCCACAAGGGCCGGGCTCTTGCCTTCCCTGTCACCGGCTTCTGAAGTTAAAAGGGCAGGAGAGCAGTTAATTAAAAAGGGAAGGAGGGGCAATTAAAAGGCAATTAAGGACAATTAAACCACATTCAAAGCAATGGGACAGGACACCAGAAAAAGGAAATTGTATCCATTTGACAGCAGAGGGATGGCGGCAGGTGAGGTGGTCCCCCCGGAAAGCATCTCTCTCCCTCTGGCCCGCTTCTCCGTCATAAAACATGGATAACTGTGCCCCACCATCACCGGGGGGATCCAGGAAGGGGAAGCAACCCCCCCATCCCGACTCACACCCTGGCTCTCATCCTGCATCCGTATTTCTGGCTCAGCAAGCCCCTCCTGCTTAGGAAGATGAAACCCACAGCTGGATCTTCAAGGGTGGGAGCATACAGGGAGGAGGCACTGGGAGGGCCTCACCCCTTCACATGTTACAATTGCTTGGAAAAAGTAAAATTAGGGGAAGGCAAAAAGCAGCTTGTGCTTCCTGAGGGGGTTTTGTTCTTAGCAAAACTGGCCACAAAAGCCCCGAGGGGAAATCCACCGCCACAGTTGGAGGCTGGGGATGCTGCTGGGGGGCCTGAGTACCCCTCTTTGCCCAGGGCTGGGAAACTGCTGGGCATCAGGACCTGATTTTAGCACCAAATTCACCCCCCAGCTTCATCCTTGGGTGCCAAAACACCCAACCAAGCGCACTGTGTCCCTTCCACCAGTGAAGACACTGGGAAAATCCACTCTGCCCACAATGTTTGCCTTTACATACCAGCTTTTTTTAAATAATATTTTTGACAGCTTTATGATCTTTTCCCAGGCTTGTACGCACAAGCTGGGCCTGATGCAAAACTTATCTCAGGCAAACACGGCGAATAATCCCCGAGGAGAAAGAACGTTGTTTAGTGAAGCGTTCGGGGAATGCGGAGCAAAACAGAGCACACCCGGCTGCCCCCGCGCCTGTGGTGCCTCTGGAATGAGCTCGAGCTCCCCACAGCCCTCCCAGATCCACAGCCCAAACCAGAGCAGCTGCCGAAAGCAGGAAGGTCTGAACACCCTGAGCCAGGCCCTGTGTGCTCCTCACACAGCTGCTGGAGGGAGCGATGCCAAAGGGTCCTGCAGCACTCTCAGAGCCCCTGAAACATCCCTGTCCCATCACAGCACCCTCAGAGCACCCTCTGAGCGTCCCTGTCCCATCATAGCACTCTCAGAGCACCCTCTGAGCGTCCCTGTCCCATCATAGCACTCTCAGAGCCCCTGAAACATCCCTGTCCCATCACAGCACCCTCAGAGCCCCCACAACATCCTTGTCCCACCACAGCATCCTCAGAGCCCCCACAACATCCCTGTCCCATCACAGCACCCTCAGAGCTCCCAAAATGTCCCTGTCCCATGACAGCATCCCCAGTGCCCTGCTGAGTGTCCCTGTTCCATCAAAGCACCCTCAGAGCCCTGCCCTGTCCCATCACAGCACCCTCAGAGCCCCCAAAATGTCCCTGTCCCATCACAGCATTCTCAGTGCCCTGCTGAGTGTCCCTGTCCCATCAAAGCACCCTCAGAGTCCCCCATAGCATCCTCAGAGCCCTCCCACAGCATCCCCAGTCCCACAATATCCCTATTCCTGCAGCATCCCTGGTCCCTCACAACATCCTCAGAGTGCCCTCCCACTGGCATCCCCATCCCACCACAGCACCCTCAGAGCCCCCTGCACTATCCCTGTCCCATCACAGCACCCTCAGAGCCCCTGCAGCATTCCCCAGATCCCCCAACACGAACCCCTCACCAAAGCATCCCCCCTGGGTCCCGCCCTGCAGCATCCCTGTTCGGCAGGGAGAGACTCGGCGCTCCTTGGGATCAACCTCCGCTCCCCCGGGGTCGGTCCAGGGCATCGCCTGCCCCGCCAAGCCCTGAGGCTGGGGGGAAAGTCCCAGCTGGATTCAGCTCCCCACACCTGGAAGAAGTGGCTGGAAAAGCCCCTCTTTGATGTCGGAGGACGCACCCCCACAGCACCCCCGGCTGCGATTATCGCTGCGCAAAGGCGATAAAAGCCTTCAGAAGCCCCACGGCCCATTCCCCCTCTCCCACTCCCTTCCCCACCCCGCGTTCTGGGAAAGCTCCATCCCAGGATGCTGCAGAGGCAGCTCAGGTCCAAGCCTTGTGGAGTTTTCCTCTCTGCCTCCGACCTGGAGCAGGGCTTTGCCTCCCAGTTTCACCACGTCCCCTGGGAGATGCCAGCAGCATCCATCGAGACCGACCCTCCTGCCAGGAGGGAAACTCAGGGAAGTTCATCCCATCCATTCCCATCTCCCCCCATGGCCTCAAACGGCTCCAGCATTTCCAGATTTAAGTCATGTCAATCCACAAAGTGGCAGCAAGCACCAGCCAAGCTGCTCCCAGCCAAAAAAATAAGGGAAAAAAGGAATTTAAAGGCATGGAACAAGCACGGAGGTGGGGAGTGGTTATAAATTCCCCCACACCATCCCAGCATGGATGGATGGTGATCCCAGGCCATCCTGGCAAAGCATCATGGACCAGCAGGCCATGCAGCAAAAACTCTTAGTACTTTTGTGTTCCCATGGTAACCTGTGGATTGGGAAAAGCACGACACGAGGCAAGGACACCTCTCCTGTGCTCCCACCGTCCCATCCCACGTGCCCACGGGACACGGAGCCACCCACTGCCTGGTCCAGCTTCCCTGCGGAAGAAGGATGCTCACTGAAAAATAAGCATCTCCGACAGTTTATCCCAAAAAACCCCCATGCCTTTATTTTTAACTGGAGGAGAGTTGGACAGCACCCCAGGAAGGGATGCACTGGCAGTGGGAACCAAAGGGACACAGACAGACAGACAGACAGACAGACAGCACAGACCCCTCCAGTCCCAGCCACACCATCTCTCCCGAGCTTTCCAGGCGCACGGAGCTCTCGGGGGCCAGCAGGGCAGATCCTGCGCTCCCTGGAGGGCAACAACCAGGATCAACCCCCATGGGAGCAGTTTGCAGCCCCGGGATCTTCCAAGCCCCCATCCCACGGGTGTTCCGGGCTGGGATTGCCGGAGGAGCCCGGCAGATGCCGGCCCGGCCGCGCCTGCCCCGGCACAGCCATCGCGTGCCGGAGCCTGAGCGCAACCTGGGAGGCGGCCGGGGGCGATCCTGCGGGGAAAGGATCCAACTGCAGGCACTGCCTGGGCTTGGCAGAGCATCAAAGACACCCAAATCCCCAGCCTGGCATCCCAAACCTTCCTTGCCCCGGCTGCTGCGAGCTCCCAGTGCTCGGGGAATTTATTTTCCAAGCTGGGAAGAAAATCCTTGCGGGATCGCAACAACCGAAAGGCAGCGGGGTCTGGATCTGAGCCCCCTCCAAGAGGCCTTGCATGGGATGGGGATGCTGGCAGGGAAACAGGGACACCAAGGGGGGACCAGGGATGCTGGGAGGGGACAAGGGATGCCAAAAACCGCAGAGCAGAGCGATGTCAAGAGCAGGAGCTGCAGTGCCGTGGGGATGGAGAGGACACAGCACTGCAAAAATCAGCTCCACTGGACATTGGGCACGGCCCCACAGAGGGCGTGGAGCCAGCCCGGCCGGTGCACCGATACCCACATTTATCCTATTTTAAGAGCCCTGCGAGTCACTTTAAAGGAATCTTTAAAGGAATCTTAATTGCCTCTTACTCGGAGAGGCAGCGCTGTTTCCTCAGCCGTGGTATCCTAGGCACACATTAACCCAGCCAGAGATCTGCGATAGAGGAAAACAACCCCTCGTTGGCATGTGAGTCTGAACAAAACATTTACCCATGACCAGGCTGCAATTTTCAAGGTGGCAACAGAGCATAAGCTCAGGTACAACAAGTATTTCCACAGTGGCAGGTCCTCGGGATAAATCCAGGCTGCTCCTGCCTTCCCACAGCACTGCTGGTTTTAATGTGCTCTGGAGCGATTCACACCAGCACTGCCTCCACCCTCTCCTCTCCCCCTGTATTTTTTTTAATCCTTGCAGCACAAGAAACACAGGGATGGGGACACAAACCCCTTCCTACAGCCCCAAAACACCGGCGGTGTGGGGACACCTGATCATCCCACAGCTCCGGGGTAACCCCGGGCCATCATGGAGCTACAGTTAAGCTACAATATTAGAGATTATACATTATTATTTTTATTCTATAGGTTTAATCACTCTTTTGCTATTTAAAACATTACAATAAAGACCCTTTCTTGCCGTCTGCATCTCGTTGCACCCTGGAGGTTATGGCCGAGCTGCTGAAGAGAGCAGAGCCACCCATGGGGTGACAAGCCCCTGCTGAGGAGATGAGGGCAGTGCTAATGTGACTTGGGGGATTTCATCCCTGATCCCCTGACATCGATCCAGCCCCACCCTTCTCCCACCTGCCCTGTCCAGCCCTCGTTTGGTGCCACTGTGCTGTGTTTACTCTCCGGCATCTCCATCCTCAGGGATCACCCAGGGATGAAGGCAGCAACAGCAAAAGCGGCTCGGGCAACACAGCTTTGAACCCGTGTTTTGGGCTAAATCCCCCCAAAAAGCAGCAGAAAGGGGGAGGCAGCGAGCTGGGGGTGCAGGCAGGGTGCAGGCAGCCTCTCCCTGCTCTCCCAGGAGCAGCAGGCAGAACACCCACAGGGAGCACCACTCCCTGACAGCTCTGGAAGGTAAAAACTAAACCCTGGAGATGGTCGGGCCCATCCCCAGCCCAAACTCAAGCAATGGCCCAGCTCTTCTGGGAAAAGGGGTGGGAAATTAAGTGATACCAAGCCCCAGGGCTGAGTTATCCTGCAAGCAGCTCCTGCTCCCAGTGGCTTTTGACTCAGGTGTTCCCTTTCTGGGGCTCAGAAGCCGCCTGCAGTCACTGTCCCCCTTGCAAGGCTCATGTGCAACCTCAACTCCCCGGCCCCGTGGCTTCCCCTCCGTTTCCTGTTTTGCACCAGATTCAGAGGAGTGGAACGCCCAGAGCAGCCCCACAGCCAATCTGGCCACCCCCAAATCCCCTGAATTCGTCTCTGCTCTTTTCTCCCATGCACAGAGGGAGATGCCCAGCAAATAACCCGGCCCATCACCCTGCACCCCCAGCATCGCCTCCGTGCTCCGTTACCGCGCGCAGGGAGGAGGATTCGCACCTCACGGAGACCTTTTCCTGCATCCCCCGCAGCGGGAGAGGCTGAAGCCGGTCCCAGCAGGGCGGGGATAAGCTGGCAGCAAGTCACGGCTACTTACGGCCCGTCCTCTTGGTCCAGGCGGAGCAGGCAGGAGCTCGGCGCGATCTACGGGGCCGTCCTCTCTTCCCCTAGGAGAGGGAGACGGGAGAACATCCTTAGGGCTCCGGGCACCCACAGCGGCAGGGCAGCCATCCCCTGCGGAGGATCCACGGATCCCCGCGGATCCCCAGCCGGCCCCGACGAGCCGGCACACGTCGCACGGATGTCTGAGCTCTCCGAAAAACCACCCAGCTCCGAAAAGCCACCCAGCTCCCACCCACCTCGGCCGGCACCCGCAGCCCCAGGGCCGGGCTCCCAGCCGCTCTTAAGGAGGAGGTGTGGCCGGTCGGAGCGCAGACCTCGCCGCAGCTTTCCCCGACACCTCTTGGCCTTTCACACCGAAATCCCCCTCCGTGAGTCACTCGGACTTTTAGGAAGACCCCATGAGACGGAGTGGTGCCCTTCCCCAAGGGGAATGGGAATGCAGCTTTCCTGCCCTCCTGAGCAGAGAGCACTCCTTATCCCCGCGTCTCTGGCGTCTTTTCCCCCAAAACTTTCCACACTGCACATCCTAGCCCAGCTCTGTAATATCCTGATGGTTTGGGGGAGGAAAAGCCCTGCCGAGAAACCACGCCATGCACAGAAACCCTCCTGCCGCTCAGAGAGAGCCTCTCTGCTCTGCATCCCAAGGAATGTTCCCGGATAGGGGAAACGAGCCAGCCAGGTGGAGCGAGCCCACTGCTGGCCCAGTCAGCTCTTCCCAGCCTTGCTCTTCCCCCTGTGCCAGCGGGATGGATGGGGTGTGGTGGGAGTCACAGCTCTCCCCAAAAAGACACACGAGAGGGAACGGCAGCTCCTCTCAGCGCAGCAAACGGAGATGCAGGTGAGGAAGACAAGCCTCTCTCAGCTGCTCTGTACGCCCTGGCAGGGAAGGTGCTTCCAAGGGGAAGCTGTGAAGGGTCGGAGGTTTCCTCACCTCTCTCCATCTCCTCCAGCTAGGAAAAGCAGAGATGAGGGAGGTGCGAGCCTTCCCCACAGCATGCTCCGCTCTTAATATCCCATTAATTTAACACAGAGGGTTACATCCTCGTCCAAGGGGTGGGGAAAGAAACCACCCAGCAGCCTGAGATGGTTTCTCATGGATGCTTCTCGCCAGGGATCAGGCTTTCTGCACATGCCCCGGGACAAGAGGGACGGCTGCATCCCAGTGTCACACCTTCCCTCTCCACCCAAACAACCTTTGCTTCCTCCTTCCATCGCCTTTTCCCTGGGGGAACGATTAATCCCTAGGGCTCAGGGCAACCAGCAGCCAAACCAGATGCACTCAGGGCCACAAAATTCACCTCTGGCACCCAGGTCTTTCCAGAATCCCTGAATCCACCACAGCCTCCGACATCGCTGCGTCTGACAAGGAGCCTTTTCATTTCGAGCTGTGAATTACAGGATCCACTGACAAGGTTAAACCCTCCCTGGGGAGCTCCTGCTCAAGCACTTCATGGCTCAGCATCAGCCCCTGCCCGTGTAAAAGAGGATGAGGATGCTCAGAGCTGCCTGGGGGTTCCAGGAGGATCCCGCAGCCCTGGATGAGCAGGAGACTGCGATACCTTAAAGCACATTGGCCAGGCAGGATCCTGGTGGATCCAAGGTCTTGCCCTAAGCCGGTCTTTCCAGCTCAACTGGAAGGAGCTGGATTGCTGCCGCTCTTCCCGGGGTTGTTTTCCAGCCGCCCAAGCGGTTTCCCTGCCGCGAGCCGATGCAATCGGTCGTTCCCAGCCCAAGGTCCAGAAAAGTCCCATCACAGTTCCAGCATCCACCAGGTCAGGAGCTGCCATCTCCAGCACTCGCCGCGGGCAGCTCAACCCATCCGGCAGCTGATCCCGGCAGGAAATGAACGTCGCGTATCCCAGAGCCCTCAGTGAACCCTGAACGAGCTGGGTTTTGCTCCTCTCCTTCTCCAGCTGTGCTGCTGGCCTCAGTTTCCTCTCCTGCCTATCAGTTTAATCACTTAAATAACAACTTCCAAATCTGAGCGGCAAAAAGGCACCTTCTGCCCACTCCCCAGCATCTCCCTCCGGGATGCTCACGGCTTTGGGCAAAAGAAAACAAAACCCCAACGGGCACATCCCTTCTGTGTTAAAGACTGAAGCCAGCCAGAAATGGCCCTTGGAGGGGCTCAGGCCCAGCGTAGGAGCATCCCGGCAGGAACGGATATTCCAGAGGCAGGAGGGGACACACACAGGGCAGGGATGAGCCTCCGAAGTCCTCCTGTCATCATCCTCCCCATCGAGGACCAAATCCCCCCAGGGCTGTTAAAACAGGGGAGGGGGAGATGGAGACTGAGAGACCTGCAGCGAGGCAGCCGTCCGTCCGTCCGTCCCTCGGTGCTCCATCGCCGGCGCCAGCCTCCCTCGGTTAAAATTACCTCCCGAGGGGGGAGAGAGCAAAAACCAGGCTGGGAGGGGAATAAAATCCAGGTGAGCTCATCCTCCTCCAGAGAAAACATCTCCAGTTGGCATCAGCGAGGTGTTTCCAAGCCCGGCACATCCCTCACGTCACCCCAGCCGCTACGGCCCCGGGAGCAGCAGCTTATTCATGCAGCAAGTATTTAGTGGGAGATAATCCAGCTGCTTCCCAACCATCCTTCGGCCGGGCCAAAGGTGTAATTCCAGTGTGGGAATTGCACTTTGGGAAGAGGTTTTGGTGAATGGTCATCCCAGTGGATGCTCCCTGTCCGAGACAGCACGGAAGAGTCACCACTGGAAGAACCCCCCACCCTCCACCCTGTGTTCCTTTAATTCTATTAATAATTTATTAAATGTATGACACTATTTTATTAAAAATAAAATAATTTAATAAACCTATTTCTATCAAATCCCTGAGAATGGGAAGAAAAGCAAAGCTGCCCAGCCAAGCCGGATTATCCAAAGCGGCGACCGACCTAAAAATAAACCACAGCTATTTAAGGATGAGCCTCCCACAATAACCACCCCCCACCCCAAAAACATAAAAGGAGAAAATAGACATTTTTCCAAGCTAGGGTGTTGAGCATCACCCACCACACAAAAAAGCCTATTTTGGGTTCATTTCCTAGCACAAGTCTGCACTTCCAAGAGAACAGCATCCCCAGCCTTAATGCTGCTGATTTCCAGACACCCCATGCAAATAAATAATTAAGATTTAAAGCTGCGTTTGCATAATACAGATAATCTGTCGATTTAACTTGTAAATGCAGGGGGAATTAAGCAGCGATGTTGTTAATTAGGCAGCAAAGGGGCCTGGGAAGCCCCAGCTCCAGGGCAGATGCCCATGGACCACGAGGATGCTGAAGGAGCAGGGGGATGCGGGGCTCTGGCAGCGGGACCGGGTGCCAGGGCAGGTGCCGTGGTGTCAGGGCTCCAAAACCTTGTGTCCATCCATATTTTAACTGCAAATCCCCCCCAGCCCTTCCTCAGGAGCTGCCCAGCCCTTCCCACCCTGCCTGCGCCACCCAAGCCCTCAAGGGCTGCCGTCACCCCACCCCACGAGAAAAAAGGCAGTGGAAAAGGAGCCCGGGGTGAGATTTCTGAGGGCAAATCTCATCTTTTTGTTGCATAAAGAGCCTGCTCTGACAGCCGGGCTCTTGGCCGCAGGAGGCTTCCCCACCCCAAATACCACACCCCGCCCAGGAGCGAAACCTGTTGAGCCCGAATATGCCCGAACAGACAGTTCTTTGTGATGCTTTTTTTTTCCTCTTCTATTTTTTGGTTTGGAAGCAGCACTGGTGATCGCACAGGGATGGGCCCGAGGACTTCCCAGCCCTTGGCGCTGCTCCTGACGCCTTGTTCGAAGGCAGCACCACGTTTAACCCCTAAAAGCCTCACTGTCCTTCACTTCTGACACCATCCCGCCTCCCACACCCTGGTCCTGTTCAGTCCTGCATCCCCAAAGCCCACTTGCATCCCCCCTCTCTGCGTTTTTCTCCCTCATTTCTCACTTTGCACGTCATTTTTCCCCTCAGTGCTTTGGCACTTTCCTCCGTTCCCAGCACAGACAGGTCTGATCCAACCTCGTGCCCCAAAATCCCACCCACAGACCACAGGCCAGGGGGGTCAGAGGAGCCCAACAGCCACAGAGCTGCTGTGCTGGGGGTTTAGTCCCCATCCAGGGGTGTTTTATGATCCACAGTGGGAATGCTGGGCTGGCTGGGTGCACACAGCATCAGCAAAGTCCCAGAGCAGCATTTAAGACTCCTCAGCTCTTGCTCAGCACTCTCCTGCCTCAGTTTCCTGCCATTTCGGGGCTCAGGGAAGCTCTGCCCCGTTGGCAACGCGGGCAGAGGGTGCAGCGAGGGAGCCCAAACCCCAAACTCCATCCCAGCTCATTTATCCACATTTTAAAAGAAATTCAAAAACCACCCGATGTCGCAAGCAGCTCCAACCCCGACGGAGGATCCACCCCGGGGCTCCGGCTTGTGCAACCCCGCGGGGCGGGTTCCAACCTCCCGCCGCTGGCATCAGGCTCTGGTTAAAAAATTAAGGCTCGGCTTACTCAGCCTGGCCGGATATCGGGATGTCGAATCCGGCCGGGAAAACTTCGGTGGGCTGGGGGAGACATTTTGCAAGGGGAAGAGCCGGAACAGGAATGGCATCTGGAAGCGATTGAAGGCAGGGAGCCTCTCCCTGGCGCAGCAGGGGATTCCAGCGGCGTGAGCTCAGGTTAAAGCCTCCTTCACAGAGCCGGGATTAAAGAGAAGCACCAAACTTCAGCACAGAAATGTGTTTTTAAACCTGCAGAAAACACGGAAAGGGAGCTAGCTTCCTGCTTGGTCCTATCCGGATGTGGTTTGGTGATTTAGGGTCGTCGTGACTTGTGATAAAAAGAAACCGAAACTCCAAAAAGGAGCAGAAATCTTTCCATGGATTTGTGGATCTGACTTGTGGCGTGGTGTCAGGAGTCCTCCTTCAGCACTACACCATCCATCCCTTGGGATCTGCATCCCATCTCCGAGCAGCCCTTGCCAGCACGAGCTGCATCCCATGATGGTCCCACATCCTGGAGAGCAGCCGCAGCCTGCGCCAGCCCGAAACCACTCCGTGCATCCGCCAGCTCGAAGGAAAACCAGCACAGAGAGTGGCTCCTTCGGTTTTTCCGTTCCCTGACAGCCAAATGCCTCTCTCCTTCCTCCAAGGAAACTTTCCAGCCCAACCCCAGTCACATGCAAGGGGTCAGCAGCTGGAAAAGCAAGTAGCAAGTACTGGGGTTTTTTAGCTCTTCCCTCCCAAGAAGACACAGGGTTTTCCTAGAAAAAGCTCAGTGAACACAAGGACCACAGCTGGAGGATGAAGAAGTGTGAAAGGAAAGTGAGAGGAACTTGAGAAACACCCAAAAAAAGAGAACCAGAAGTTGCAACGAGCAGCTCGAAAGCATCAAATCACTTCCTTTCCTCACTGCAAAACCAAAACCACTCATGCAGGGGTCCCTGGTGGCAGCCTGTGGGGGGGTCCCAGCCTGGAATGGGATCCCAGAGGGATCCCGGTGAATCCAGGATACCAGCCTCTGCAGGAACAGGACCACATCCCCCCTGCTCCTTACACAGCCATTGTGCTACATCCAGAGAAAAAAATGAAAGGCAGAAAATAACATAAAATAATATTTTTTTTAAAAAAAGCACAATAGGGAAGGCTGTGGAGAAGCGGATTCCACGCTGCCAGCCTGCATCAGCTCTGGAATATTCGAAGCTAAAGCAGTGGGACCATCACTTCATCAAAGAGAACAAGCAACAGAATACACGGGATTTAGAGATATTGCCAAATAATTAATTAGCAGGATCCAACCCGAGAACTGCTGCCAGCTGAAAACCCCTGAACACGGGCACGGGGAGGGCACTGGTCTCAGCATTCCCACAGCCCGCAGCCTGGCATCTCCCTCTGATGCTGGCTGCAAGAATGGGGAGGACACAAGCTATAAAACTACAGGCTTGTAGACATCAGTGCAGCTGCTCCAGAGTTCGAAATGGATGCTTTCCCTCCAGGAGGATGCTCCAATCCCAGCTGTGGAACACACCCTACCTGCAGATCTCCATAGTAGACATCCCCTAAAATCAGTGTCCACGGACAGTCCCTCCTCTCCTGTTTACACTTGCAGAGCCATTATTCCTCGGAACTCGGTGCCTTGCTGGAGCAGCTGCTATTACCTCCCTGCCTGAAGCTGGATGAGCAAGCAGCCCTCTAATGATGCAGATAATTAGGGACAGGGGTTAGAGAGAGTCCAGCAGAGCGTGTTGATCCCATCCAACACCTCATAGCAATGTGAGGAGTTCATCAAACGCTGGACACCTCGTTAGGAGCCAGGGTAGGAAGAGGATACTTAAACCATCAGTTCTGTCACTGATCCAAGGTCCTGCCCTGCCTGGGGTGCCTGTCCCACGGACAAGCCTGGGCAATCCATCACCTGCCTCCAGGAGCATCCAGAGGGAGAGCCTGGCAGAAAAGATGGGGGAATTCAGCAGAGCTTCCTGAAAAGCTCCACCACAAGACTTTAGTCAGTTTATTCAGTTTCCTGCCGTTTCAGGATGGTCCACGGTGGGAATGCTGGGCTGGCTGGGTGCACACAGCATCAGCAAAGTCCCAGAGCAGCATTTAAGACTCCTCAGCTCTTGCTCAGCACTCTCCTGCCTCAGTTTCCTGCCATTTCGGGGCTCAGGGAAGCTCTGCCCCGTTGGCAACGCGGGCAGAGGGTGCAGCGAGGGAGCCCAAACCCCGAACTCCATCCCAGCTCATTTATCTACATTTCAGAAGAAAATTTAAATTCTTTTAAGAGATGGAGATCAGACTGGCCAAGCAGCCAGCATCAACCCACCGGGCATCACCCTGCTGATCCGATGGGAGAGACAGCATCCGAGCTGAGGGACACAAGGAAAACACCCGGAGGAAGAATTTTCCTTTGTTCTCCACTCCCCAGAACAATAAAACACCACCGGTTCACCCTGCAAAGACCTGACATGAAACGATCAATGGGGGAAGGTCCAGCTGGTCCTTTTCCTGCTCGTCTCGGGGCAAGCATCCTCACCTCTCCCTGCAAACAATCCTGTCCCGTGGGAGGAGAGGGCTCTGGGCACGCGGAGTGGGACGGGATGGGGTTTATCCTGCACCAGCATGCCCAGATGCTGCTCCCAGCAGCTCTGTCCGCGCCAGCACTGGGTGGGGGATCGGCAGGGACCCCTCCTACCCCTTTGGGATCACCGGGCTACCGGAGCACATCCATCAACCAGTCAGAGGATGCTCAGGGATGGGGAAAAAAAGGCTCAGACCACTTAACAAATCCTCCTCAGCCCATCGTTCCGCACGAGAGCGATGCCGCCCTGAGCCGCACACGGGGCACGTCCTCCCCTCCCGGGGCCTCCGGGAGGATTCTCCCTTCCTTGCCCCGGCTCCCGGGCATTCCAAGCACCCAGACCCATCGCAGCGAGCCCACCCCGTGCCCTGGGGGGATGCCAGACCCTCTCTTCCCGGGGCTCCCGGGGTGGGATCTCCTTCCCCGGGAGCGGCCACGGGCAGGAGCGATGCCAAGGGCCGTTTGTTCCCGGCGAGAGGAGCGGGTTTGTTTTGCCGGGAGTGGGGAGACAGCAGATGGAAGGCACCGGGAGAGCGGAGGCTTTCCTCTCGCCGCTGCCCACACTCACACTCCAGGCACCGATTAATTGCGTTAATTAGAAAAATAATCCTAATGATTCTTTTCAAAAACCCACGAAACGTAGAAATAAAGCCACTTTCTGCCTTCCCGAGGTGCCGCGCTCGCCAGGACATCGATGCCAAAGGCGTGGGATGCAGCGGCGGGCTCCGAGCCGGGGTTACCGGGCAGTGCCCAGCGTGCACCCCCCGTGCCAACCCTGCCCAGGCGGGCAACGCTGCTGCCCTGCCCTGCGCCCCTCCAGCCCCGCCGGCCCCCCAAAAACACCGGGGCTTTGCTTCCCACCCTCCTCCTTTGCTCAGCGCCCCCCGACTCGCAAACCCGCTCTGGCCACGCGGGCCCGGGGGACACGGGGGGGACGCGGGGGGGACGCGGGGGGACCCCCGGGTGCAGAC
>VXBT01005746.1:21593-47557 GCA_013400235.1 Oriolus oriolus | reverse complement strand
GGCGGGGGGCGGACACGCTTGCGCACAGCGCGGGATGGGCGGCGGAGGGAGGAGGAGGAGGAGGAAGGAGGAGGGAGGGGAAGAGCATCCCGGGAGCTGAAGGCACCCGATCGCTCATCCCCGGCGCGGGAGGATAACAACGCCCTCCCCGTGCCCTTCGGACCCCCAAAAATCGTGGTGCTGGGGGCAACCCCCTCCCAAGGCAACCCCGCCAGAACTGGCTCACAGCAAAGCTCGTCCTGCTGGAGGCTTACACTGAGCCGGGGGTTGGCACCGTTCCCCGCTTGAACCCCCATGAGATGATGCTGGAAGCCCCATGAGATTCTGCTCGAACCGCCAGGAGATGACACACAAAGGCCCGGGGGGGTGGCTTTGCTTAAAACCATCAACTAATATTTAGTGTTTTTCTTTTTCCTGAAAAGAAATGAAACCTCACCACAGGAATGCCCCGTGTCAGGCCACCTCGCTCTCCCACGGGATTCCATTTCCATCCCACCCCACAATACACAAAATCAGCAGTCAGCCTTTGGAAGTTTTTTTTTATTCTCCTCAAAACGTTTTTTTTTAATTATTTCTTCAGTCTCAAACTCATCCCTCCTGCCTGGGGTGAGTTTTGGCACTCCCTGAGACAACATGTCCAGTGCCAATAGTAATCGATAAAATACCCGTGGAGCTGACACATCTGATTTTGCCACGGGAACTACATCAATATTTGAAGAGAATCCTTGCCTCGTTCCTCATCCTCCTTAGGCTGGGGTTTCCTTGCCATTAAGAACTGGGGCAGAGTTTTACCCGTGGTGACAGGCAAACTCGCCATAATTAGGTTTTAATTGCCACGGGCTTGTAGACAATCTGGGATAATTAGCGGGGCCACAGCTCGACAGGGATTTGCTTGAAGGTTATTTTGACCCTTCAGTCTCATGGGTTCCCCTGCTTGGTTTATTGCATCTGAAAATCATAAATGGCATTCCACAAAGCTCCAGCAATAATAATGCATCCCAAATGTCTATTTCTGCCAGGCCCCCAAGACAGAATATTAAAAGAGGCTGCAAAGCTTCCCAGGATCTTCTCAGTCTGCAGCAGCTGCGTCCTGCTGGTGATGGTGGATGGGCTCGTTTTGGGGTGATGGTCTCCATGCCCAGCATCCCCCCATGGCCCGGGGCAACATCAGCAGGACTGGGAGCAGAATAAAAGCCCTTGCAGAGCTGCAAACCCAGGAGCAGGGAGCTGCCTTGCCCAGACTTCTGTGCTGAGAGGTCACGGGGCTGTGGCTCGAGCATCACCAAGGTTTGGGGAAGCAACAGTGATCCCATACCAGGTGTTGGACACCGGCTGTGTCCATCCCACAGGAATCTCAGGACACCTCCTTGCATCCATGGAGGAGCCACAAGGTGCCTGTGTTGCCTTGGGTGGACCCAAAAACCAGCCACGAGCTTCCTGTGGCCACCACAGCCTCAGCAGACAACAGGGCTTTAAAACCCACCAGAAAATGGGAATATATTTGCTGCCGTAGCAGAGTGCCAGGAGCCTTCATGGGGTGATTAGTCACTGTTAGTGACTACACCCTGCCCTAATATTTAATTTACAAAGGATAAATTGCCAGTTGGATTAATTCAGCATGATGAGCGCCGAGTAATTTGGAGAAGAAAAGAGGGGGGGAAAAAACGCTGGCTGCTTGAGAAGTGAATTTGTAACGAGCTCTGCCATCACCCTTCGGAACTCACACCGACAGAGGGGTTTGGGAGACCGCAGTGCAGGACAGGACTGGTGTCCTGCCCCCCTGGGCATGGGCAGGGGCTGTGCCCTCCACCACACCACAGCCAAAATGCTCCCGGAAGGGTGACGAGGTCAAAGCAGGAGGCAGGCGAGCAGGATCTCTTCAGGAAGGAGGAAGGGGATGCCCTCAGCCGGGCTCGCAGCATCTGCTCCAGAGGGACAAGAATGCGGCCATTCATACCCAGCACAAGCCGGCTTTGTCCTGGGTCACCTCAGGCTCATCCTTCCTCGAGCCACAGCCTGGGAATGCCATCTGGCTTTGCAGGACCTCAGTTAATCCTTTGAAGGCTCCAGATCCATCAGAATGCTTCCCCCAATCCCTTCTTTTGGGACAGGCAGGGACAGCCTCTATCCCGGGCTCCATGCACCCCTCTGCTCCCCAGCGCAGCCTCCCAGGAAAATGACTCCTCCAGGGGAGCCAGGCAGATGGTCTGTGGAAGATGTGCTGCTTGCTCGTCTGTCACAGCCCTCAGAGAGTCTATTTTCAAGCCTGAGGGTGTTTTTTCAGTACCTGAGGACCAGGGAGCCTTCCTGGGAGACAGGATGGGCCTTTGTGCTGTTTAACGGTCTCCACTCCTGGGCTGGCCTGGGTGGGGACGTAAAACTGGGATGTTCCCTCACCAAAGGAGACCAAGCGCCCCCTTGGCAGAGAAAATGCTTTGGCGTGGACAAAAATTCATCCCTGTCTGTTGCCTTCCTTTTCACAGTTCTTCAATGTTTTTAATTCTGTAGTTAGAATTCTCACGCACTTTCTGTAAACATAAGCCATGTTATTGTAAACCGGCCGAGATGTTTTCATTCTTTCTCCTAAGGCGGAGAAGTTTGATTTCTCCTTTGACCTATGTGGTTGAAGGGTGGTAATGTCACCCTCCAATCCTTGAAGTTTTCTAAAAGTGTATAAAATAAAGAACCAGGCTTGGCCCGGGGAGCTCCTGGCTCATTTCCTCTCTTTCAGAGCTGGTGTCTGTGTGTTCCTTCGTGTCCGCGTGCGACACCTGTCCCTTAAGAATTTAAAATCTAGGGAAGGGGAGAGCCATGGGACAGGCAACCCCGCTGACCACGTCCAGATCCTAAAGCTCCCCAGCTCCCCAAATCAACTGGCCCGCTCTGCTCTGCACTGCTCAGGTAGGTGGAGCTGATGCAAGAGGAAAAGGCTCCCGCAGGTCGCTGCAGCTTTCTTACTATGGATTGCACTTCTAGACTCCAAGAATAATTTGGAAAATACCTCTAAGATCATCAAGCCCAGCTGTTAACCCAGGAAATGGGAATTTCTGCAGAGAAATAAGGGAAGGTGGCTGCACCCAGCTGCTCTGCCTCTCCCTGCTGCTCAAAGGCATCAGGGAGCTGCCTGACCTGAATATTTATAAATGGGATGAGCTGAGCAGAGCCCCGGGGCAGCTCCAATGATGCCACTTTGCTCCAGCCAGCTCTGGGCTGCACTGTGGCACAGCCAGCAGCCTGGAAAAAAATCAATCACATCTGAGTTTTCCCCCATCAGCAAAAAAACCCTCTTAGACCTCAGGGTGTGGAAAGGAACAAAGAACTGGGGTACCAGAGAGGCGATTCCTGCAATTACATCCCTGGTTACCGAGCAGAAACCAGAGCCCTTTTTGGCACCAGGAACTCATGAAGTTTTCAGAGGTTGGTGCTCAGTGGAGAAGCTGCCAGGGAACCAATGGCTGGGTGGCCGAGCGAGCTCCCTGCAGAGAAACTGGGTTTTCCACCACAAGGGATCATTGAACCCAAGTCCTGGCACTTTTCCTGTCCTGCCACCACCTTGGCAGAAGGAAGAGCACTCTTTATTTATTTTTGGGGGGCTTTAACCCATAATCCTTGCAAAACCTTAAGCAATCTCTGTCAGAAGGGGCTGCCCCTGTAGAAGAGGCTGTTTCAGACACAGATGACTAAGGAGCAGCAGAGGGGCGATGGGGATCAGGCAGCACACAGCGCTTGTCTCCACACAGCCAGACAGGAAGGGCGAGGACTCGGGTTAGTCACTGGAGTTCTTTGGAGCAAGGCACCCCTCCCTGCTCTAGGAAAGCTGCAATCCCACTCCCAGGGGTAAATCTGTAGGAAATACACTAAGCCTTCTGAGGACAGCAGGGTTTTTTGGACCTGTCCACCTACCTACCACCCTGTTTGGGCTGACATGTGGGGATGGGTGGAAAAGATGGATACACACAGGCGCTCCTGCCCAAACCCCTCTGCTCACTGCATCCCACAGGTGCCCAGTCTGAGGCAGAATCCAGCACACTCAAAGGGGTTTATTCAATCAATGATTTCTTTTAATGGACTTGAACAGACAACACGGTTTCCATAGCAAAGGATCATCAGCCCCACCTTGTACAAAAACAGAGTTAAAAAACATAAAAGGAACACAACCTTGAAAAAAAAGCTCGAAAATGGGTATTTATTTTAAAAAAATTTATACAAAACACCTCTGCCTCCTCACACTTTCCCTGCCTCCTGGAATTTCTTAAACAGGGGTTCGTCAGCCCGCAGGGGGAAGGTCAGAGCCCGTTTCTGGTAGTACGTGGAGTCCATGGCCAGGTTGTCGATGACATCAGCCAGGAGATGGGCCCTCTCCACGGAGCTGCCCGGCGCGTCGTAGCCCAGGGCGGTGAAATGCACGTGCAGGTGGTGGTAGGAGGGCTGGTAGTGCAGGTAGATCCGCAGCTGGGAGCCTGGCACGCCAAAGCGCTTCACTATGGCCTCCTGTGGAGGGGAAACAGAGAGCTCAGGACTGGCAAAACCTTGGAATGGATGGAAAAGAGCATCCCTGAATGGCAGGAAAGGCATAGGGAAAGGTAAAAGGGATTTCTGCTTCCTCACAGCAAGGGAGAGGGGGAAGTCTGGAAGGCCAGAGCTCTTCCCCACCCTCCACTTCAGCCTCCGCGGGGACAGAGCGAGGCCTCCGGCTGCCCCACTTTTATCTCTCCATGATGGGACGTGCTATCCACCCATATCATTTTCCCTTTCACCCTTATCGCTCCAACTCATTGGAAAAGTAACAGGGATCCGTTACCAGCCGGCGTAATTAAAGCTATAAACAGCAACGGCGCACTCCGGCACGCCGGCTCCGCTCGCTGCAGTCCCCTGGCTAATCTCTTAATTAATCTCCCACTTTCCCCAGTGCAATTACTTTCCAAATTCTAACGCAGTGAAGGAAGGAGAAGCTACTGCACATCCATCTCCCAGAAACACCCCGTGGAAAATCACATCAGCCGGTGAGAACAGGCAAGGGGCTGGGATGGGGTTGTTAATGTGAGGAGCTCACTGCTAATGGGAAGTGTGGAGCATCCCTAAAGCTCTTGGATATGGTGAGATCTGGGGAAGGTGCTGATGGAGAGCAGGAGCCAGAGAGGGCAACACAGCCCTGTTTCTTGATTTAGTATCTCCTGACGAGCGGCCTCCAGGCAGATGCTGTGCCAGAAAACCCAGGGAGTGCCTTTGCAGAGGCAGCCGAGCTCTCCCTGGCCAGGACAGCAGCATGGGACCCACTCACCTTCCCCTCCTGCAGGACGTTCCTGAGCAGCGGGAGGTGCTCAGCTGTGAGATCCCTCAGAGACTTGATCTCCCGGCGGTGCACGAGCGCGATCAGGTACAGGTCATCGAGCTGCAGAGACACGGCGTGGCCATGAAGGGGACACACACAGAGCACGTGGAGGCAGCAGCACTTTGGACCTGACACACCATTCCCAGGCTGTTTTATAGGGATTCTTGTTCCATACAGAGATGCTTGTCCTCAACACCCACACTGGGCTGAATCTCAGTACAGGATGTGCTCCCCCACAATCCCACTGCACCTCAAAGCATCATTTCTGGAGAAGCTGGGTTTTGTCCAGAAATGACCAGAAGAGAACAGCCTCATCCCAACCCATAAACAGTGGGATCACAAATACCTTCTCAGCTCTGGAGGCAGATGGAGTGACCAGCCCTCTTGTACTGTGAGCGCCGCACTCAGCGCTGCCCTTCCACCTTCACATCTCCCCGAGCACCTCAAAAATGCTTTCTCTGTGTGACTGAGGCTGGACACCAGGTGCAGGCACCCACCCAGATATGTGGGGTCACTAAAGCCACAGCCAGGAGCCTGGGGGTCTGCCAGCACCCCCCATGCACAGCCCACAGGCTTCTCAGTGACGGCTGATCTGCAGCATGCTCAGATGAGGATTTACAGTGAACCATGCGGCCAAAATTGAAACTGAAAATTTTTCTCAGTGACAAGCTCTCTACTTTTTCACTGTACAAACAGCTGGCCACTTCTGAGTTCTTTCTATAAATAACAATTTTCAAGACCTAACTGGTCACTGTACAAACCCAGGGCAGTTAAAATATGTCCCCTGAGCAGCTCTCAAACCTTTGGCCTCCCCTGAAGCGCTCAGCACGTTCAATGTTTAAACACAGCACAAAGTTGTGGATCATCACACTTCAAAAAAATAAAAATAAAAACCCCAGTCTCCTTCAGCTCAGTTAGTGACTTTCTAACATAAACACTGTAAAGCAAAGGGTCTGGCTATTTCGAGACCCAGCAGATCTCTTCAGGGCTGTGAGAAACCCAATGCAGCTCTTTGGAAATAAATGCTCGTGTCAAAGGATGCTCTCAGGACCCTTCACAGCGCTCTTGAAGCACAGAGCTGTTCCTGCACCCAGCCAGCTCACGGTTCCATTTGATTCCCATGCACAGCTCCAGAAAAAGATGGTGTATCAGCTTGTGCTCTTTGGCTCCGGGCTGGCTGGTGGGAGGAAAAGCAAACAGCTCTTCTCCTTAGAACAACATCTGCATGTTGCTGTTTGAAACAAATAAGCCTGTTGCTAAAAAGGCCTGGAATGATGTCATGCCAGGCATCACTTCAGGCAACGCCTCAGGGCTCCTGCAGATTTGAAACCAACTCAAAAGTTGTGAAAGAGAAAAAAACCACACCAAAAATTAAAAAAAAAAAAATTTAAAAAACACCCCAAGAAACCAACTCCAACCAGTGTCAGGGTTGGGCAGCAGCACCCAGAAGGCTGAGGCCGGCAGATTTCACAGCGCTAAAGAGAAATTTCCCCCCTATCTATTAGCCTGAAATAACTGCAGGTGAATTCACAGGATTTGTGGGGCAGGGACTAAAGGAGTGCGAGGCCACACTGCTGAAAGGACTTCTGAGAGTCCTGCTGGGAGCTGCCTCTCGCTGCCCTGACTCCATTCAGCAGCCTGGCCTGCCAGGCGGGATGTGGCAGAAGGAACCGGTGCTCCCAGGCAGCCCCAGGGCTGTCGGCATCAGCTCTGGCTCAGTGCCACCCACAGGCAAGAAGAAATTCCTTGGCTCAAAGGCAAAGCTGACAACCCTTCCTGGGACGCTGTCTCGCCTGCCTGAGACAGCAAAGGGCCCAGATAGCTCCAGGGATGGCTGGGGTGCAGACAGCAGCCCAGCAGCTGTGGAGAAGTCCAGAAGATCCTGTTCAGCATTCCAAGAGGCAACAGGAACATGGGGAAACCTCCCTAAGGACAAATCCTGCTGCTGAGGCACTCCCTGGCCATGCCAGCTGGCAGATGTGGATGCAGCAGGTCTCTAGAACAAATTTTAGCCCATCTGTGATTTTAGCCCAATCCCAATGTGAGTTGCAAAGCTTGGCTGCAGCACTCAAGGACTCCCACTGAAGCTTTGCTCACAGCCAGGAAAGGGACAACATGCTGCTTGTTTTAGGATCCCTAAATACTGCCCCACTGGGAGGGCAGTGAACAGGGCACATCCTGCAAGCTGGACATGTATCCCCATGCAAAATCTCATCAGAAAGAAGGCTGTGCCTCTGGTGACCAAGTGGAAATTTGAGCTCAGTTACCCCATCACCACTTGACAGGGGATTTTGGGAGTAGCTGACGTGCACAGAACTCATGGGGAGCAGCCACTACCCTGCAGTGACTCCCCGAGACAACTCGGCTCTGCACCACCAACAGCTGCCCCCTTCACAGACACACAGGATGGAGCTGCCCACCAGCAGGCCTGTGTTCCTATTTTTTCAAGTTTTAGTTTCCATCTCTAAGTCTTAATCAGATAGCAACTCTCCCCACGTGCCCCCTGCAGAAGTGTATAAAGATCAGAAACGTGATAGGGACTTTTTTTGATGACACCAACGTCAAGGGAGGGGTGTGTATGTGGAGTTTCACCTCCCCAAATTTACAGCATGAAAGGGAACCAGAGCCTAAGGAATAATTCTCAGTTTAGGAATACAGTCTGGTCTTAAAAATCACTTACACCGAGTGGCCACTCCCACAAGGGGTAAAGCAGCTGCTCATCAGCCAAAAACCATCTGTTTAACACTGTGGAGGAGAGTTAATTGCAGCAACCAAAGGACAACACAGCTGCCTGGTTTGCACCTCCAGTCAAGGCTTGCAAAAAAAAAAAAAAACCCAGACATGTTCAGCAGAACAAATACACGGGAGTTCAGTTCAAACACATCCTGACAACATTTGGGCTGATACAGGAGAGTGTAAGTGACCCTAATAAATACATCTCAGCAGCAGAGAGAACAGCCTGGGTCTGCAGCGTCCCCAGGCAGCTCGTGCCAAAAGGCCCTGGCAATGTCACCATTAACAACAGCGAGCACAGGACACAGGCACCTACTCAAGACTCTCTCAGGCTGCTCTCAGGAGTCTGGAAGTGGACATTTCGTCTGGGTTATCTTCACACAGGCAGCATTAGACGAGCAAACCAACCTGGTTTTGATTCCACTTTAAATCTGGAACCAGAACAAAGCCATTGGAAGGATCTGGGTTTTCATGGACGATTCGATCAGCCTCAGCTTTCTTCTCCAGGATATTATACACCCACTGAAAGAGAAAGAAAGACGTGATTTATAAATCAGCAGAGAAAAAAAACCCAACATCTCAGGTGCATTTAGCCCAAGCTCATGGATTACTGCACATTCTCTGCAACTAGAAGATATTAAAAAAACCCAATTTTATTTTAAGGTGACCAAATAATTTGTAATTAATTAGCCATAAAACAACCAACAAACTCTGGAATATTATGAGCACTTCAGTAAGAATCAGTGGAACCCAGCTCTTGTGGGGCTCAGCACACACCTCTAGCAGCACCATGGGGCTGTTTACACCTTTTTTACCCCCCAAGCTGCAGCAAAATCTTTACAACCAAGTCTGGGAAGGGAATTTGGCTGATTTTGTTCCTTATTGAAAGAGGAAGGAGCAGAGTTGGATGTGGCTCTGGCTGCTGGCAGCTCACTGCAGGGAGACGAAAGGCCTGTGTTTTTTTGGGCAGTGCATGTCTCTTGGCTCCCTGGCTGATTAGAAAACAGCTCACCACTCTTCTTCTTCCATACTTAAGGTTCCAGCCTCCAGCCTGCCTGTAATCCCTGCTCTGGTTATCCCCCCGCGCTCCTCCTGCAAGGCAAAGCACCATTCAGAGAAGAGTTATGGAAATGGAAGACGCCAGGGAAAAGTGACAGAGTAAAACCAGAGAAAAGCATCTTTGCTCTCCCTGGCTGTCAGTCTCAGCTCCAGCATCCTTCTTTACACCTCCAAAATGCATGTTACGCTCTGGGTTAAGCCTAGTTTAAGTACTGGACTGGCAAGAGAGTCCTCAGCCAGGTCCCTGGAAGGTAACACAAGGCAGCAGGAAATTGCCAAGGCTTGGAAGCTGAAAATGTTTGGAAACATCATTTTCCCCACTGTTGCCTTACTTTTCACAGTTCTTCAGTGTTTTTAATTCTGTAGTTAGAATTCTCACGCACTTTCTGTAAACATAAGCCATGTTATTGTAAACCGGCCGAGATGTTTTCATTCCTTCTCCTAAGGCGGAGAAGTTTGATTGATTTCTCCTTTGACCTATGTGGTTGAAGGGTGGTAATGTCACCCTCCAATCCTTGAAGTTTTCTAAAAGTGTACAAAATAAAGAACTGGGCTTGGCCCGGAGGAGCTCCTGGCTCATTTCCTCTCTTTCAGAGCTGGTGTCTGTGTGTTCCTTCGTGTCTGCATGCGACATCCCACCAAATATAGGTCTGAAATATTCTGCTTGCCCCAGGTGGGTAGGGAAGGTGCAGCCAGTTTCACAAATACACCAAATGAGCTGGGCTGGCAGTGCTGTGCACACCAGCCACTTCTGGGGAAATCCATCAAGAGTTTAATTAATCCAATCAACATTTCGGATCACTGTCAACTGACCTGAATACCTCTGGAGGGGAAAAACAACTTCTCTTCCCTTGATTTGGGATTTTTTGCTTAAATTGCTATCTTTTCTTCTTAGCATCATCTTAGAGATTGGATTCTTCAAGTGATTCTGGAAAGCACAGCACAAACTCACTCTGCTCTGTAACCCTGGGAGGAAAGTTCAGCAGGAAGCTCAGCAGAAACTGGACATTTGCCTTTTGCTGGGTTTTTTATGCCTGCTCTGATCACAAGTGCCAAGCTATCAGTGCCCTAAATAAGTTCACTGATCAGATGAGCTGAATTTTAAACCCAAGGCTGCCTCGTGATGGGCAGGTCCTTGGCTGACTGCTCCTGCTGCTGCCAGCACAAGCCCAGCGAGCAGAGCACATGTCCAGGGACTGGCACCACAATCAAACCATTGTCCTGACAGCACCCACACTTTGTACCCTCCAGCAGGAAACACAGAGGCCTCTGTAGTCCCCTGGCATTTCTGTCATCCTTCACATTTCCCCTTCCACTCGGCAAAACCAGTTGGACAAAGACAAGGAACGGCATTATTAAATCCCAGAGGTCAAGGACTGACCATGCTGCCCATGGGTCCTCAGCAGATGCTCCTGATGGTCACCAGGAATGTTTCCATGTACTGAAATCAGCCCACAAGCATTTGAGGGAAGAGGCAGAGTGAGAGCTCAAGCAGTTCCTGAAGGCAGCTGCTACACCAGGAAACTTAAGAGATTTGGGAGCAAAAGCACAGAGAAAATATTCCATGCAGGCTGTGGCCTGGTGGAAACACACACCTGCCTTTCTCCAGCTAATAAATGCTGCAGTTCAAGGCAGCAGGAAAGATGGGGCAAGGGGGAGGGCATCTAAGGCTCCTGGTTAGTTTTGGGAAGTTATTTTTAATGGAGAGCTGTAGCAGCCCCAGGATTTGGTTTATTCCCCCTTCTGCAAAGGCTGGCATGAATCAGTCCCTATGGACTTGTATTCCTTTGGTCTCTAAAGGAGAAAGACAGGGAGAGGAACAGTCAAAAAAGGGTAAAACCAAGGAAAAAGCTGGGGCTGCCTAGGGCAAGTAGGACATTGAAAGTAACAGTTTCACCACATGGAATATGGACTGAGGGGCTGAATGGCAGGAGCCACGGCAGGAGCAGTGAGCTGTGATGCACGCATCCAAGCGCAATCTGTGCTTTTCCATTTCCACAACAACCCAGAGACTCCCAAGAAGCCTACTGAACAGCACCAACACCCAGGATGCCACCCTTGGAAAGGAGGAAAAACCTCAGTGTTTCTCCAGAAACCTTGGGAAAAGCAACTTGGGAGTACAGCTCCAAGGCAAATGTTTTTCTGCTAAGATGGAAAAGGATGTCCCGGCCAACCAAATGAGAGGGGACAGCACCACGGAGCTGACAACACAACCAGCAGGGAGATGGGGCAGAACACTCCCAGCTCTCCAGCCTGGGCTTCAGAGGAGACTTCTGACAGCACAGTGTTTTGACAGAGGAGACCAAAGTGTCTGCAGGAGAGGGGGTGGTACCCGTACCTGGATGCTGAAGCTCTGGGACTGGATGAAGGGCAGGGTTATGTTCTTGTAATCGTCCCAGGTTTCGCGGATGAGGTGCACTTCCTGCCGGAGGTACTTCTGGATGTGTTTCTCCGTGGCAGGGTACACCACTGTGGCTTTGATCTCTAGGAACAAACGTGTCAACCGAGTTACCACCCACACTGCTTCCTTCAGCCCCCAACAGATGTGTTTTCCTTTCCAAAAAATGCCACACTAAGACACTTTGAAGAGAGGGTGAGGGAGAACGGACATGGAAAGCAAACAAGTGCTTTAACTGCCCGTGCTGCCGCTGCTTTCCTGGAGGAAGAAAAAGCCAACGGCACAGCCAGGGCCTATCTTTCCAGCTCAGGTGGAGGAGTTTGCTGTCTGAGTTTTTCCACACTCGCTCTTTCAGGCCTATTAGCAACATCAGGGCAGAGGTGGGGCTCCCAGGGCAGTGCTCATGTGCAGTCAACAAGCAGGACAGAAACACGACCCCAGGGACAGGGACGCATCTTCTCCATTCTTAAATCCAAAGCTCACAGGACGCACCCAGCAACTTCGTCCAGCCACAAACCCAGATGAACTCCAAGGAGCAGCTCCCTCCCAGAGCTCAGTCAGAGTGCTTGGCCTCGAGCCCCAAGTACAGGAGGCAAAGAAGTCAAGAGCACAGCGACAGATCCAGAGCAAACAACGTGAGCTGATGGGTCAACACAGCTCAGGATGAGCCGAGGGAAGAGGGCTGAGTGCTGACCCCCTGCCCACAAAAAGCATTTCACCGTTTACCCTGGCAAAAAGAAAACATTTTCTGTTTGCCTCGAGATTAGAACTTTGCTGCGCAATTTCTGTGGTATTAAATAGGATTCAAGTGCTCACCTTGTCAACCTGGCAGCTCTGATGTCAGCAGCAGTAAATCCTACCCACAGGGCTAAAACACTCGGAGAACATCCCACTTCGGCCAAGATTGGATGTGCAATACAGAGCCTGCCACAACTCCAAGGTGCTCCAAGGGCACAGGAGTGTCTCTGCCTTCCCAGCCAACACAGAGCTGCTAGAAACATCAGTGCAGGAAGGAGAAAAGCCCCATGAGCCTGGGCAAATCCCAGGCAGACCAGACTGAGGCGAGTGGCCGGGGCACTGTGAACGCTGCAGGCTGTGCCACAGAAAACCACGGGCTGCACACGCACCAGGGCACCAAAGTCGTGCTTCATGCCTTAAGTTTGTATGTAAGCTAGCTAGACACTGAATATAAACACCTATTTGTTCCCAGAGCCAGGATTTAGGATGGTTTCAGTCTTTTTTAGTTTTCTGCCTTCTGTTTTTTTAAGGTCAGCGCTGCACAATCTGAAAGACTCTGCCTTTTCATTCCATGCCAAACCCAGCTTAATGAAATCCACAGGAAAATGCTGGTAACATGAAATATGAAAATGCAAACCACAAGGGCAGTCTGGTCTGATTCCCACCGCACACATGTTCAAACAAGGTTGTTTTCCAGGACTCAATTAGCACTTCTAGCAGGATGATGTAATACCAAAGAAAAAAAAACAAGGCTGTAGCTCTCCTCACTTAAAAAGATCAGCAAAGCACTGGGGAGAAAACAAAAAAGGCAAAAGATAAAATACCACAGCCAGCCTCAGGCTGAAACTTTTACAATTTGATTTTATACCCCAAAAATAGAGCAAGGACTGCAGCAGAAGTCCCTCGGTGCTGGGTGGTGATATTCACCACAGGGTGTGGGGGTGCAGGGGACCCATAACGGCTTCCCGGGCACCTCCACAATTTGGGGGTGGCTCCTCATGGTGGGGAAAGAACTCAGGGCGCTTTAAATGAGAGATCATAGAACTCCTTAATGTGCAGCTGCAGCTGAGCAGATGTTTGGAAGACGAGGCAGGGGAGAGGCTGTGGTTCGCTCACAATTATTTCCCTTCTAAAGGCCTCATCAACCCCAAAATGTCCCAGCGATGCTAATTAGCATCAATCACTGCAGCCAGAGAGGCTATTTGATACCTGCTCAGAGCCTGACAGTCCTTAGGAGCCGCACACAGGATGCAAAGTCACAGCTGAGCCCGGGCTCGGCCGCAGGAAACATCCACAGCGAGACCAGGCTCGCCCCAAAATCTTTCCAGTGCTGGCACTTGGCCACGCTCCGGTTTCCAAGTCTGCTCCTGGCAGGCTCTGTGTGCACCAGAGCAGCACGTAGGCTCTGGGGCACCCAAAACCTGCCCTGGCCTGGAAACAGGGGTAAGGAACCGCTGCACACGTGATGTGGGTTTCTAAGCTGGCTGAAGCATCAGGGATTGTCTCTGCTCACATCTGAGTCACATCAGCCAGCCTGTTCCTGAACGCCAGCCCGGGGCCACCACGGAGCATCTGTGGTTTATTCTGGAAGACAGGACTGACCGTCGACTAACTGGAGGTTATAAAAAACCAGGAGCTTTAATTGAAGGAACCTGGATGAGCAGGAGGCAGAGAACAACTGTCCAGGCTGGTCACTCCATGAGGGGCATTTGAGGGGAAGCACCACAGTGCTGGGAAACTGCCCAGGAGAAAAGGAGGCTCACATTGACCAGGCACACACTTCTCCCCTCTCCTGCTAAAAACAAGAGAGGAAAACACAACCAAAGACAAGAAAAAGCAAAACACCACTTGGGGAACTTAAGGAAAAAGGGCTGTAGGCAGCTGTTTCCAGGAGGAGAGGATGAAACATAAGCAGAGAAAGCTCATGCATGTAGGAAAGGGCACTCTGAGCTCACTAAATGATGCCTCATCCCCTTCTGTGCTGCACTGTCCCCAGGCTCTGCCAAAATCCCCCTCCAGCTCAGCACATCAGTGAGGAGAGGCGTCACACTCTCTTCTCCCACCCCACTGCAGCATTAACACCTACTGCCAGCCTGTTTTAGACAGATTTAACCCTGCCAGGGAGCCAGGACAAGCACACAGGGCAGGCACAACCTCTTCCTCCTTTTGGGCAGGGGTGCTTTTTCCTCTCTGTGCCAGCAGGAAGCTGAGCTTTGGTTTATAAGCTCCTTAATCAACCTGACCATCAGGTGCAGGAAGGTGCCATGGCCAGGGAACAATAGACACATCAATATTTGTGCTCTTGCAAGTTTTCTTCTCCTCTGCAAGCCTCGTTCCTGCTGCATCCAGTTCCGAGCTGTCTCCCCATCATTAGGTGGGAAGACAGCGCCTTGGACGCAGCCCTAATTAAATATATAATGCCTTAAATAAATATATTAACGCACAACTCCCCCGCTGCATGAACAGTTCATTTGGATTTAGGATCACAACTGCACAGGGGTCACACGGGAACACCGGATCTCAACCCAGCCCCAGCCAGGTACGGCCCACGGCTTTGTCCCAGACAGCTGGGGCTCTCTTCAATGAATGAATTAAAGCTGCAGAGGATAAAGCCTGCAAGAGCTCACAGTCTCCAAGGCCAGCACATGCCAGGGCAAGCCAAGCGTGCTGCCAGGGACTCAGCCAAGGCTGCCTGGCCCCTGGGGCTCATCCCAGGAGGATCTGGGGGGCTCAGTGGACTTTAGCTGCAACAGGCACTGCAAAGAGGAAAGCTGCCGTTTACCACCCCAGCAAAACACAGAGCAAAGCGCAATGACACCGCCCACCATCCTCCAAACCACTCCACACGCTCCCACAGCTTCAGGCTTGAGCTTTTTATTTAAGTGTAAATGCAAGAAGTTTTTTTGGCTGGGCAAACCCCAGAGGCAGCCAGAGCATGGAAACGCAGGGAGAAGAACCAGCCTTCCCACTGCAGCTCCTGCATGTTTCTCCAGCTCCTTGCTGCCCGAAACCAGACTCTTTTTGAGACGTGGATTGCTTCCTGCATGACTGAAAACTTTCCTTTCACACTCTCCCATTTTTCCCACAATTTCTCCACCCCATGTTGGAGCAATGGAGCCAGAAGTTCTCCCGTTGTGCTTGTTTTAAGATGTTTTTAATAAGCCTCAGCCTGCAGCCAGGGAGCAAAGAGTCCTTAGAGGACTGATAAGAGCCCCTAAATCACACCAGCACAGCTTTGGAGAAGCGCAGCCCCACAGCAGCCAGGCACAAAGAGGCTGCTTTCTGCCACAAACATCAAGCTCTCCTTGGCAAACGGGTGTGAGGAGCTGGATATTATCAGGGAATGTGTATATTGAACCATCTGCCTTTTGCAATCCAACCTTCGGCAGCAGGAAAATGTTTCCCCTTCTGTGAAATCAGCATTGGCTCTCCCTGCAGGGGAAAGCCACAGCTGGGGGTTCCTCTCACATCTAGGCTTAAGCTGCCTCTTAAATCAAGGCAGCATCCAGAAAGTGGCCTTAAAGTAAGTTGCACGTGCCTGCCTTTGGTAGCAGCACAGTCACATCAGCTCTGACACGCTACCCCCCACAAATTCACAAAGTCCCCTCTCCTCACTCCAGGGGTTTGGGCTGCCCTTCAGACAAACTCTGACCACTGCGGGCTTGTTTGCACAAGTTATTTCCCATTTTAGCTTTGACATGTGCAGTAAAATCAATGAGATGAGCAAGACTCATCTGGTGCCGCCTTCACGTCGGTGTGCCCCCAGACCTAAAAATCTCATCACAGTGAAATTCATCTTCCCAGAGTGAAATGTCTCTTCCGAGGCCAGAGGGGAGTCATTTGCTCAAGTAACATGCTTTGGCCTCCCTTTGCCTCTGCCACCACACAAACAAGCCATCATTCCATGGAGCCTGTGCTGGTTTGACTGTGCAGAGGGAGCAGCACCCGACTCACTTCAACACAGAGGTGGGGAAAGAGTGAAGGAAGTCTCCACTTTCAGCTGTAAGAAACTCCAGCTGAATGGAGAGCCCCAGGGACCTGGGACCACAGAGGCAGCATTGAGAAACAGGCTCTGGAGGCAGCTCCTCACAGCGTCAGCACGAGTCACTCGCAGTCACCACTTCCTCTGTCTTGAGGTCTATCTCACCTCAGGAAGCAAGAGGCTGAGGACGGCAGGGCTCAGCTGCCCAAGGGGCTGTGAAATCCCCCAGGTGAATTTCTTCATCACACACCACAGGACTGTTCCATGAACTGCTTAATGCCAAAGTCTGACCTTTTCTACAAAATATTTTACTGTTTCTTATACCCCAGTGTAAATTTGCAAGGACCAGGAGATAAAACCCGGTAACTCTAACCCTGCAATCAAGGAGCCCACAGACCCCGTGCAAGGGCTCCCTGGGTCTCCACATTCTCACTCGACATCCCAGGTCAGTCAAACCCTGACTGCAGTTTTATAGGCTGCAGAAACCTCTTGTTGAGGTTTCTAAGCTGCATTCCTCACATCCTCTATGTCCTTGGGCTGTGACTCAGCTCCAAAGGGTAATTTCCTTCCCCTCCTGACACACAGGGCTGTTCTCCCAATGCCAGCCCAGCTGCCCACCAGCAGCTCATGCAATGTGCCCATCAGTTATTTGCTGCTAAGTGCTTCAAAAGAAGCCTCCTTGCTCTCCACTCCAACTCGGGGAGCCTGGACAGCAGCTCCAGGGTCTCCTGGATCTCCTGCTTGGGGCTGCTCAGCATCCAGAGCGAGTTGAGGGGTGCCAAGGAGAGGGGTGGGAAGTAAAGATGTACCACTGGGTAATATCTCTGCAAAAACTTACCTTTTAAAGACAGATTTAAAAGTCATTAAAAAGATAAAGCTTGGAAAAAGAAAGCCAGAGGCTTCTTCCCCATTCAAACAGGCAGGAGGGGTTTTGCTCCTGGCATAAGCCTTAAATAAAATAAGGAAATCTGTTCTCAGAGTAACGTGGAGTTACACAGCACTGCAGCAAAGTGCTGCAAGGAAGGCAAAGGCCGGCACGGCTGGCAGGGCTGAGCTGGAGACAGCCCAGGGGATTTCAGTCTTGCAATGCCACCTCGTGGGAATCACTGCAACTCCCGCCGGGCTGGAACACAGCAGGCGCCCAAGCAGGAGCTTTCCCAGCTAAGAAAGAGGAGCTTTAGCGCCTTCCAACTACGCCCGTGGTGTTATGGTGTTTTCCTCAGACTGAAACTCACTGTTGACAACAAAACCTTTAATTTTGAGTCCTTCACAGGAGAAAAGGAGTTTTGCACAACTCAAGCTGCCAAATCCAGACAGTACTTCCTCCCACACCGTGGGAACAGAGCTAAAACAAGAACGACTTTGGGAAGGCACATCAAACATCCTGAAAATTTAACTTGGGACTGCAAAAATATCTTACTTAAGGCATTCAGATTAATTTTGACTCTATTAAACCTGTTTGGCTGGTAGTGTATTTATGGAAGCGTTGACATGAATTTTATCACTGCATTTCAGCAATTTAAACACATACCAGTATTCATGTGGAATTAATTCTAGAAGGTGATTCTGCTCCACTCAGGCAAGACCTCAACTGCAGAGCTGCCTCCAGCTCGAGGGTCCTCAGCACAAGAAGAACACAGAGCAAGTCCAGAGGAGGCCATAGAGATGCTCTGAGGATTGGAGCAGCTGTGCCATGGAGCCAGGCTGGGAGAGCTGGGGGTGTTCAGCCTGGAGAAGAGAAGGCTCCAGGGACACCTTAGAGCCCCCTCAGCCAGTGCCTAAAGTGGCTCCAAGAGAGCTGGAGAGGGACTTTGGACAAGGGTCTGAAGTGCCAGGACAAGGGGGAATGGCTTCCCACTGTCAGAGGGCAGGGTTAGAGGGGATATTGGGAAGGAATTCTTCCCTGTCAGGATGGTGAGGCCCTGGCACAGGGTGCCCAGAGCAGCTGTGGCTGCCCCATCCCTGGCAGTGTCCAAGGCCAGGTTGGACGGGGCTTGGAGCACCCTGGGATAGTGGAAGGAGTCCCTGCCCATGGCAGGGGGTTGGAACAAGACAAGCTTTAAGGTCCCTTCCAACCCAAAACAGTCTGGGACCCGGTGATTAAACTGAAGTGCCCAAAGACCAGCCCTGCTTTCCAGTGGCAGCGGGAAAGCACCAGCACAGCAGGACACCTTTCCACTGGGGCCAGTCCCCTCCACAGGGCAAGAGCCTTCCACTGCAGCTCCCCAACCTGCCCATCTGTCCTTGTCATACTTGGTTATTAACAGAGTTTTACAACACCCAGATGTGTGAAATCAGCAGGGGGATGGGGCTCATCTGCCCCAGCACTCGAGGTTACCAGCACTTAAATCCTCCCCCAAATACAAGCTGCCTGTCCTTACCACGTGACAAAAAAGCCCATAAGATGCCACCCTGGGATGAAAAGCACTTGCATGTGCCCTGCAGACTGTTTTCAAGAGAAACATTCTGGAAGGAGACAGGTCTTACTGATGCCTTAGGTTTTAACTTTTATATTTTTCAAAATTCTGTATTCGCTGCATTCCCAGTGTGTGGCTCTGAGCTGCCTTGCAGCCTGTCAGCTGCTGCTCTCTCATGCTCACACAGACATAACAAAGCCTCTCCAGGCCTGCTCTGCAAGGACACCCAGCCCGTCCCAGGCCCAAAATGTGTAACCCAGCACCTTGAGAAGGGGGGCGAGCTGAGGGGCAGTTCCATCATTAGCTAAAGTTTAATTGGCCAATTTATGCTGATCTGCAAATGGACCAAACCTGTAACAGTGTGAAGAACTCGTGACTCGGGGTCCATCTCGGGTGCAGCCTTCGGCCTGCCCAGGGTGTGCCTCTGAAGGCCTTTCCAATAAACATCCACCTTTATTCCCTTCCCCCTGTCTAGTCTCTGTTTCCAGGCTGGCCTCTTTAGGCATCATTACCCAAGTAAGAGCACTGACAAACACCCACAGAGAGCCCTCACACCCCTGAGCCTTTCTGCACCTTCACATCAAGGTCATCAAGCCACGGCCATTCAGTGCCTCATCAGCTGAGCCACGTGTCCATGGCACGGGAAAAAGGGGATGAAACAGGACAGCATTCAAAGCCTCGGGGTAAGACATTGCCTTCAGCATGGCAACAACCCACTGACCTCCCCACCTGGGCCAGGTGTGCTGCTGTCACCAAACCACAACCAGGGTGGTGCAGCCAGGTCCGGCAGTGGCACTTGCCCATTTCACTGCATCCTTCCCTCCGGAATGGGCAGCAACCATACCCCAGCATCCCAGCCGCCCTCCCAGGATCCCGGAGAGGGGCTGAGGGCACTCACCACTCAGCTCTGGGGGAGGGCTCAGGTAGAACGTGCAGTAAATGTCATTGTGCATCTGCAGCTCCGCGTTCATGGGCTTCTTCAGCAGGTCCGGGATCTTCTCCTCCTGGAAAGGAGTCTTTTCCAGGATGACTACAGCATCTGTGCCCTCTCCGGAGAGGCCAATCTTCTGGAATAGGAATGGATAAAGTCATCAGCAAACACAGATGCAGCACTGAGTGGACAGTCTGAGGTCAGGGATCATGGCAGACACCTCGTAGCCCCCCAGTCCTCGTGCCCAAACCCCCTTGCAGGCCAGTCACCCATCCAAAAATAAACAGCACACTTGCCCGGAAGCGCAGCAGGAATTTGCTCCCCACCATGGAACACAGGTGGTTTATGGGGGAGTAGAGGATGTGGGCAGTGACTCAGCCCATCTGCACCTCCCCGGATGCTCCCAGGTTTCCTGCTGACCCACAGCACCAATTTCATCTCTGACACTTCCCAGAAAGTGGGCAGAGGCAGGCGTAGGGATTTGCATCATAGTCAGGGAGCATGTTCTGGGGCAGGGGGCACTTACTGCTGCCCTGCTCCAAGGAACCACAGCCCCTAATCCAGTGGCCTCAGCATGCTGTTTTTGGGAGGAGCTGGGCATGGAATATCCCCCAAAATCACTCCTGTCTGTACAAGACCCAGGTGAGACCTCACCACACCACCTGGGGAGAGCAACAGGGCTCACCTGGGGCTCCCAACCCTGTCACACTCACAGGGCAGAGCAGGAGGCCTGTGCCCAGTTCAGTTACTGAAGCAAAGAAGCAGCCTAGAACTTCCCTATCCTCATCTCCTGCTTGGATGCACATCTTCAGGAGACAGGAGCCAAGACAGCTGCATGGTTCCCACGCCATGCACAGGCAGTCTCAAGAGTTACTACAAATTTTCCTGTAACGGCTGTACTATTGACAGTCCCAGAGTCAGCACAGTGCTTGCAATCCAGTGCCGCTCTACCTACCAAGCACGAACAACTTGCTTAAATTCAAAAGCACCAAATCATACGAAAAAGAAAGAAGGTTGCAATAAGGTCTCCAGCCGCCTCCTTGGCCGTCAGCTTAGCCCGGTTTGGGCAGCGCCGGGATGGAAAAGCGGGTCGGGACCAGGCTGGGACGGGATGACCGGAGGTGACCGCGGGCTCCGGGCACGCGGTGCCGGGGGGCGTGGCCTGCACGGAGCGCGCCGCCGGGGGCGGGGCCGAGCCCTCAGCGGGGAAAATGGCGGCGGGCGCCCTCCCCCCCCCACCTCCAGTGCCCGGTACCTCCGCGTGCAGGAACACGATTTTGTCCCGCGCCGACTCCCGCAAGACGCGCCGCACCCGCAGGTCCGACAGCGTGAAAGCGGCAGCGGCCCCGCCTTGAGCGGCGGCCCCGCCGTTTTTCTCCTCCTCCTCCTCTCGCTTCCTCTTCGGCTGCGGGCCCTCCGCCATGGCTCGCGCCCGCCCCTGCACTGCGCAGGCTCGGCGGCTCGGGGCGCCCTGAGGAACCGCGCCCCCTGGCGGCTCGGAGGTCGCGCACCCCCCGCAGATCCTTCGCCCCCAAACGCCCGGACCAGGGATTGAGACAAAAATACGGAAAACCACCAAAATTTTAAACTTCTACATTTTCGTAATCGCAACGATTCCGTGCAAAGTCACTGCCTGCTTCATCTTGTCCTGCCCACAGCCCAGCAGGCACCTTGTCAGCTTAAGTGGGGGTCCCAGAGCCCTCAGGACAGAGAACGCCAGCGCAGTAAGGAGCTCTGGTGACCCCGAGACCGACCCAATGTCAGAGCTTAGTGTTTGTGTGATGGATGACCCCGGCCCTGCCGAGGAGATTTTGGCCACCGGGACGTGGTGGGCTCCAGTCCACTGTCCCTCATGGAAGTGGGGAACTCCCCATCCTTGGCTCCCAGGTCTGGTCTGAGCAGCTCAGGTTTGACCTCAAGGTCCAATGGGATATGCCAACACCCAGATCCAAAGGCGGCTCCATGATGCCCATGGGGATGCATCTGCCTGCTCCCAGCACTACTCCAACCTTTTTGTGGAGCTCTGGCACAGTTCCTGGAGGTCTGCAGAGACAGCAGATGAGCTCCATTAGCAACCAATTAATCAAAAAATCAACTGTTTAAATAAATGTACGGAATCTGGTCCCTTCCCATGGTCCTCACCCCAAGGGAGTGACGTTTCATCAGCATCCCACAGGGTACTCACAGCGCATGACAGTGTCTCTGATCTGCCTGAAGCTTTTCTCCTTCAGCGCCATGTAGATGTAGTAGATGTTCCACAGCTCCCTGGGATAATCCTTGCGATCCACGTCCTTCAGCACCGGGATGGTGCGACCGTTGGCCATCGGAGCCTCAGCCAAGGCCTGATGCATCTGGTACCTGCACCAGGGGTCCTGCAGGAAGCCGGGGGTTATGAGCATGACCCAGCAGTGGCTGTTCTGCACGGCGTCACACAGCTCCGTCACCACGGCGCTGCCCGCCGCCGCATCCCGCAGCTGCAGGAAGCAACGGAAGCTCTCGGGTTGGCCCTCCAGGTAGGACACCAGCTCCTCCACCAGCTCCACGTCCCCCTCGCTGTGGCAGATGCAGACGTCGTAGCTCTTGTCCCACCGGGGGCTGTCCGAGGCGCTGATGTCCGGTGCTGACACAGGCGACAGGGAGATGGAGCTGGTGGCCAAGCTCATGCCAGAAGAGGTGGAGCTCTTGGCAGAGGATGAGGAGGAGGAAAGCGAGGATGAAGCAGAGTGGCTGGACTTGAGGCTTTCTGCTGAGCTGGGCTTGGGCTTGTGCAGGAACCGCCTAAACCAACCTGCAGAGTGAGGCCACAGTGAGTTTTGGGGGGCTCAGCACCCCCTGGACTTCCCAAGCACAGCATCATTCGATCAGCAGGATGCCCCCAGATGGAAAGGGGTGGGTGAGATCTCACCTTGACCCCCAAAACCACCCTGGTCCCTAAAACCTCAGCTGCCACCAACACCCGAATGCTGTGGCATCGTGAGAGCAGCCCATGGGCACCCTCATGTTCTGTTGGGGAGGGGACAGAGCCAGAGGGTTTATTCCCAGACTCACCAGCCATAGTGGGCAGCACGCTGCTCAGCCACCGACTGCCTGCAGGACACCTCTCCTGAGAGCAGAAAAGAGGGATAAAAAAACTGAGAGCAAGAACTTCATGGCAGATCTCAGCCCCAAGCTCAGCATGGTCTGTTCCAGGAACCTGCACCTCTGGGGTGCTCTCTTATAGCCCCAAAATCACCCCCAGCAGGGTTTTCCGCATCTGCCTTCCCAAAATGTGCTGGGAAGGGACATTTACCTGTTACTGGCTCTCTCCAATGGAGATACACAACTGCAGCAAGCAAGGCCAAGAGATAATGGGGAGGAGAAACCTTCATGCCCATCAGTGGGGAAAGGATCCTGTGGAGGGGAGAAGTGGGAATCAGCTGGGATCACCAGGGGTGGACTGGGTGCTGGCAAACCAAAGGCAGTGCGGGTGATGCCCAGAGCTGTGCATCCTTGGTGCTGCCTGCCTGGGCATTCCTGTCTGTTCCCTGCCAGCTCACGCCATCCCATGCCTCGGCACTCTGCTCCCAGCATGGTTTAGGGAGCCCAGACTGTCCCTGTGGACACCCAGGAGCAGCAACATGGGAAACAGCTGATGTTTTCCACTGCTGGCATCACCTCTTCCGAAATGAACCACCCCAAGTCACGCTGAAGCCTTTCCCCTACTCCAAAAACAGGACAGGACTGCAGGAAACACCAGCAAAACCCCGGCACGCCCACAGAAACCACAGTGCCCAAGTGTCAGCCAAAAGCTCAAGTGTGACTGGACAAAGAACATGGACAGTGGAGGGGAAGTTTGGGGGATGCTTACCTGGAATGCAGGAGTCCAGCACCAGAGCAGGGAAGGGGATGCATCAGCCCCTGGGTTTGGCAAAAAAAGATCTTCTGGGATTACCTAGGTGGGAAAGGACAGGTGGAATGCAGTGTGTTCACTCTGGAGTCTTAACAGGATCTGCAGTGAATGGCGAGGCTGATCCATCCTCGCGGCTTCCACATCCGGGAGCGGTTCCCAGTGAAGCTGCCCTGGGGTGGAAATGAGGACAGGGGCACCCACCTTCTTCCCCAGGGACAGCGTGGAGGAGCTCCCCGAACACCCAGGTGCTCCCAGCTGCCAGCAGCTCCAGCCTCTGCCAGGAAATGTGAAAGCACAGGCAGGGTAAAAGGGCTGGGACTGCAGGGAGGGGAAGCCAAGCCCTCCCGAGGGCCTCCCTCCCACATCCGCCACACGCCGTCACTGCCTGGGTGTCAGCGCCCAGCCCTCACCAGCACCCAGATCTGTTTCCCTCCCTGGTTTCCTAACTAAATACAGACAGGTTTGCCACTCACGCTTAGTTTATGAGTTACATTTACCAAACAAGTTGTTTTTTCACCCTTAAATTCCACCTGTATTTCTCCTTTCCCAGGTCTCATTCCCCTGGTGCTGCTGGTGGTGGCAAACAACTGACACTGCCTTCATCTCCTCATTATCCTTGACCCCTCCAATGCCTGATTTCCATCAGGGAAAAGTCCCATGTCCTCTGACCCCCAAAAATGTCCCCCCTACCCCATTTAACCTCAACACCCCATGCCAGGGCCACTCAAGACACCCCTTCATCAATGCCACCATGATCCAGCTGTGCCTCAGGGCTGAATCCACCTCCTTGTTCAGCACACTGCTGTTTGCTTCCTCACCCCCACTTTGAGTCTCCTGGGAAGGAGGGCTGAAGGTCAGGAGACCCCCCAACACCCACCAGCACCTGTCAGGCTTTTCAGGACCTCATGCCCACCACCACTGTGTCCCACAGGTCTTTGAAGAGCTCCTGCGGGCACTGAGCGATCCCTCCATGCCACTACCTGGCTGTGGCTTCCACAAGGTATTTCCATGTCTACTCACCCACCACCTTCAGCAAAACAACAGACCAGGGCATGGTAACACAAAACCATGTGAAAAAGGGGGGGCTCCCCGATGGGTTTGACCTCTTGCCATAAACACCTCCCCATCCTCAAGGATGTCCTCAGCCAGTTCATGTATGAGCTCTGGAAGGCACCTTGGGGGTGCAGGAGGACCCAGCCCATCCTCAAACATGGTGCTGAGAGCCAGAGGAACCCGGGTAGCCCGTGCCCAAAAATGCAATGAATTCTCTAAGAGATACTGGGCTCCTCCCCACCCCCTGCCACCACCTCGGCTGCCTTTCTCTCCATCAAGCAGCAAGCAGGGGACAGCAGTTGGCCTCTTGGTGGCCAAATCCCAAAGGAAAAAGCCCAAGGCCAAGTGGTGCTGAGCCCCACAGGGACCCACAGGCTACCACCAGTCATGGGCCCAGCACTGCTCATCCCACTGGGACCCATTTTGCATTAGCCCCTGCCCCAGCACTGCTGCCACCACCCCAAAAATCAACTCCCCGCCCGAGGACAGGACCCAGAGGAGAGCGAGTCACCTGCCTGTGTGAGTCACCCCACCTGCAAACCCCAGAGCTGCCCCAGAGGGGGAACCTGAGCGAGGGTGAACCCACAAACCCTAAACCCCAAGAGGCAGCACCCTCTGGACCGACCTCCACCCCACCTCAGCAATAATATAATCGTTATTAAAGCAGTAATTAAGCAGGCACAGCTCTAGTCACAGCATGCCTTGACCCACCAGCAGCAGCACCACGCTGAAATCCCTGCAGCAGGAGTTTCAGGCTGGTCATCACGAGGAGCCTGTGCTTTACAGGATTGCCTGTGCAATTAAGAAAGGGTGAAGTCAGGGTGCTGCAAGATAGGGTCAAAAAAAGTGCTTCGCGTGAGAAAATAAGGGTAATTTTGTCCCTGAAAACATCATGAATGTTTCATTACGGTGCCAGTACAAAACAATGCGCAGCTACCCAGAAAACACAGAATATTTTTTCTCCTGAAAAGCCCTAAGCACACCCAAATTCCTCAACACAGATGCTTGAAGGCATCATAGCGGCCGTCCAGGCCCAGGCACCGCTTGTACCTCATAGGGCTGGAGACGCGGTCGCACATACACGAACCCGGGCAGCGGCAGCTGGCGGAAGAGAGGCCGCTGAGGGGTAGGGGGCACGGGGACACCGCCAGGCCCAGAGCGGCCCCGGCCCGGACAGAAGGATCCACTCCGCACCACCTCGCAAGCCGCCACTGCTCCGCGCATGCGCCCGCGCTTTTTATAGCCTCGCAAAGCCCCGCGAGAGCATCCCTGCCCTCCCACGCCTGGCCCCGCCTCTTCCTCTGCCAGCCAATGGAAGGGCGAGGCTGGAGGGGGCGTGACCAATCGTCACGTGGGGCGGGGCGGGGCCGGGCGCGAGGCGGCTGCGCGCGGCGCGGCGGCGTCTCCTCAATGGGGCCGCGCGCGCGGCGCC
>VXBT01005746.1:5588-21438 GCA_013400235.1 Oriolus oriolus | reverse complement strand
CCGGAGAGGGGCCGGGAAACCTCTGGCAGAGGCGGGAGGCCCGGCTGTGAGTCGCCGCCGCCGCATCGTCGCCCTCTATAAAAGCTCGTTTTTTATGCATGTTTCCCTCTGGGAAGGAGCCTCGGCGTCCTCCCCACCTGCTGAATTCCCGTGTTGTTGCTTTTCCCGCAGGTTTAGCGAGGAGGGCACAACGGAGAGGACAGGTAAGGGCTCGAGCAATCCCGAAGGTGTGACCCCCTCTCCCTGCTTCCCTTTCCAGGGTGAATCCTGGAAGGCCAGCGTGCTTCCGTGGGAGTCTGTGGGATACAGGGCTCAGGCAGGCTTTGCTGTGTCACTGCCTCTCCTTGCTCATGGAGAGCACGTGGAGAATCACAGCGTTGGATAAGAACCTCTGGTGTGTTTTGGCTCACATCCGAGGAGGCTGAATCTTGTGTTTTTGTGGCTTGGGCAGGAGCACGGCTTGTCTTTGGTCCCATTGTTCCTGGAGCCTGTGTGTTTCTAGGATGGTTTTGATCCAGCTCCAGCTGCAGCTCCCACATGGAGGGATAGGCTTGGGAATTGGCCAGGGACAGCTCAACTTTTAGCTGAAACATAGTGGCTTTTAAACTATCTTATCCCAACCCCTTAAAGCCGCTGAATTGAAAAAGAAGCTGGGAATTACACCCTTGCTGGTGGCATTTCTCAGCACTCAAAAAAGCTAAAAATAATGGATGAGCAGTAGGTTTGTACTTGTTTCTTTCGGGAATTTGTGGGGGCTCTTCTGGGGGAGCCCATCTTCCAGCTTGGAGCTGGATCACTTGGCTTTGATTTTAAACATCCAGGTATAGCTTTAGTTTGTGTTTTGGGTGCTGAGCATGGAGATGGTGTCAGCAGCGACTTCTCCATGAGGTGGTGGAGGAGCTGTTCCATTAATTCCCCGTTTTGGTTCTGCAGGTTGGGCTCTGGTGCTGACTTTGTGGTCGTGTTTTGCAGAGCCACAGTGAGCTTTTTGTAAATACACACCCTGTGTGAACCTCAGCCTTTGTTTGACACAGGTGGGGTTCAGGTGTTTGCTTTTACCTGGGAGACACCTTCATACTTCCAACGTTTCTGCACCTGGGTATGTTTGTGTCACACAGGGACTTGCTGTGGCTGGGTTTATCCAGTGTTGGTGACTTGGGCCCGGTTTAAAGCTGAAGTCTGGAAGGCTTTAGGATAAACTAAGGGATTTCTGTGGTGTGGAGGGAGAAGGAGAACGCAGCAAACCCACACAGGGAGTCTCTTAGTATCCCTGATAAAAGTGATGGAGACAAGGCTGGGACAGGGGAGCGGGGCAGCTGAGCCAGGAATCCGTGGAGTGTTGTGTTTACAGTCTTCAACTCCCTGTAGTCTACATAGCTGGAAAGTTCCCAACGTCTGAAGAAGGCTGGAGAGACACTTCTTGCCTTGTAAGTGCCTGTGGCTCCCTCTCCTCCGTGGCACCTGTGTTGCCAGGGGGAACCTGCAGTACCTGGTGTGTTTTTTTCCCATGGCAGTGTCATGCTCTGAGGTAATTCCATTTAATTTTGGCTACCTCAGCTGTGCCAGCACGATCCATCCCTCTGGGGAGCAGAGCTTCTACCCAGGACTAAAAAGTGGAGGTTTCTATTTCTTGGCTGAATCCCTGCGAATTCTTTGTAAGACCAGTAATAACTTCTTTGGAACTAGGCTGTATTTATCACGGGGTTTTTTGTTCCTTTATGGCTCTCTGCACTAAATAATAGACCTGAAGGTTGAAGGTCATTATATCAGACAGCCTTACTAGGTGATTATAATTCTGAAAGGTGTTTTATCCTAAGTTTAAAATTACTTTTGAAACGTCATTTAGAGACACTTAAGATGGATTTGATGGCTCCATTCCTGCTGTTAATAGCATGAGAATGTGCAGGGTGAGCGAGATGGGAGCAGTGGAAGTGAGATGGGGCAGGTGGAAGCAAACAGGAAGGGCTAGGTGGGAGTTTACAAACAGCCTCAATATTTGAGGCTCAGCTGGTGATTAACAACCCAAAGATAATATGAACTTAAATTATATCCAGTTTAGAAATGAGGAAGGATTTGCCTTCGGCTGTAGCTCTGGTGCTGCGGAAGGGTCGAGGGCAGACTCAGACTTCCCTCTGAAACACTCCAGTTATCCATTGTTAGTCTCTGGCTCATCTAAAGCCTCTTTGCACCATTGAATAAAATCTGGCTGGCTTTGTGAAAGCATCCTGTCCTTCCAGGAAAATCAGCTTATCCAAAAGGAGAGATACGACCCTGGGAAGGGAGAAGAGGGGCTTTTTGCCTCTTTATCCTGACCGTGCCTGGCTGCATTCACTCAGCGGGGATTTGATGGTATCCTGTGTCCAGCAGGTCCTCCTGTCTTCCTGACAGTCACTACTTTGGTCTTTGGAGATTTAACCCCCCAAAATAGTTTACCATGAGGCCTGACAGGTTGCAGGTGTTGAGGGGTGATGAGGCTGCGGAGGTTCATTGTCAGAGCAGCGTTGAAGTGCTCCCGGGCTCAGTGTGGGTTGGAAAAACACGGTGTAGGTACAGTGTTCACAAGGGTGTGTGGTGGAGGAGCCCTGTCTGACATGCATAGAGGGGGAAAACCAGGAGATTCTTCACTTCCTAAAGGCCTTTGACACTTTTATCCAAAATGTGGGCCCTACAGTGAGGCCCAGTAAGATAAAAAGGGAATTATTTGAAGTGATGAGCAGCTTGTGTTCAGTGATGTTTCAGGAGGCGGGTGGTGAAAACCAACTCTCTGAGGTGTTTTACTGTTGTTACAATGATTTATTATTGAGCAGCCTGGTGTGGTGGAAAGTGTCCCTGCCCGTGGCAGGGGGGTGGAACAACACAAGCTTTAAGGTTCATGTCCAAACCAAACCATTCCATAGTGCCATTGTATAAAGCTTTCCGAAGGGGTCAGAAAGAACAGGCTGCACACATGGTGTACCTGAGCGCCTGCCGGTGTCACTTTGCCCTGTTCTCATCACCTAGCATTGAAAGGTGGTGGTTTCCTAGAATATTGGCTGGTTTCTCACACGATCCATGCCAACACTTGCAGCACAGCCCAGGTGTCCTAACTGGAAAGCCCTGCCCTGTGTCTCCTGCTTTGCTGCCAGGGAGCAGTCACAGCATCTCGTGTCTAGAGCAAGCCCTCAGATCTCCCTGAGATGGCAAAACCTGCAAAAACTCTGTGATTTTGGGTCAGCAGCTCTTCCCCAGCATTTCCTCTGGCCAAAAGCCCTGTGTCTAGCAGAGTTTTTGCTGGACTCTTCATTACAATTGGCAAGAAAAAAAGCAGAGGAGGGTGAACAGTTCTGTTCATTTTCATTTCCTTTTTGTAGACTTATTTGGGAGAAGTGGAGTGGGAGAGGGCTGCATGCTGGCAGACCTTTTGTATTTTATGTCACAGGCTGTTGAAAGAGTTCTCAGACTGCACTTCCTTCCCGTGGGCTTTAAGGTCATTTCCCAGTGCTTGCAGACGCATGGCGGGCTGGGAAAGCCTTCTCTCATCACCAGGGAATGAAACGCTCTCCGTGGATTTTTGGAGCCAACAGAAATCTTTTTGTCTTCTCTTCCCTCGCACTGTTTCCCAAGCAGCAAGTTTGCTGACGGGCCTTGTGGGGAAGGGGGGAGTGCTGCTCCAAGATCCAGGCTCTCTGGGAAAATGAGTGGCTGAGGTGAAACGAAGGATCTGGCAAAGTGTGTTTTGCTGAGGCAATCGCACCTGGGCAAAACAGCCCAGGATTTTATGGTAAAGGAGGTTAAGGAAGTAGATGAGACAGTGGGGCAAAGTTCAGAGACAAAAACATGCAATTCTCAGCCCAGAGGTGATCTTGGAATGATAACAAACCTGGGATTTGTCCACCTGTGCAAAGCTGGTTCTGTGAAACGCTGTTGTCCGGGTGGTGTTGTCCATGTGCAGTGACTTTGCTTGTGGTGATTTGTCTCCTCCAGAAACTGGATGGCTTCTACGGTGAGCCTGGGCAAGGAAACGTTATTGGAAGATGGAATGCCACCTGCAAAAAAGCCCAGGTAAATTTAATTATACTCCAGTGAATTTCTTCTAACAAGAGCTTTTTCCTTTGCCTCGCATTTTCTACAAGGATTGTGACCCTTGGCGGCCGCAGCTGTTTCGCTTCCTGATCCCGGAGCTGCATGCTGGCTTCTGGCCGTGCCCTGGGCTTTCCTGCTGTTTGTGGAACAAAGGCCTTTATGCCCAGAATGTACTTTTTTGGGGTTTTAACCCTCAGCCAGGGGATGGGGTCTCACTCAAAGCTGTGTTTCACTGTCCTGTCCACTCGCAGCGTCAGGTCGGACACGGTGGTTGTGCTTCTTCGCTTGAGTTGGATGGTGGTTTCCAGGAGGACAGGGAGTTACTTAGTTAGTATGATTGAGCTGCATGTAACAGCTAAATAATTCACTCTGAGGCTCCCTGTGCTTAGAAACAGGTGGTCTTATAGTTCTGTGAGTGGAGACCTGACTGGTAGATAATTCTGTCCATCCAAGACTGGGACTGTGGCTGCTGCAGGCTCAAAAGTTCTTGTGAACAAGCAGCTAATTCGTCTGGGGAGTTGTCTCCCACTAATTTGATTTATTTGCAAGTTCTGGAGGGCTGCAGGGCAGTTCTGTGTGGTCTTGAGGTTGATCAGTGACCCTGGAATGTGCCGAAAACAGGCTGGGTGATGATTTTTTCCTTGCTCAGGATATCAGGGCAGAAACAAGTGCATTTATCAGCAGGGAACAGAATGCCTCTTTCAGAGATGTCACGCAGGACATTAAGACTTGGGTATTTGTTATTATTTTGGATTTCAGTCCCTTGATTTCCCATAGTGTTTTTATACTAGCTCGTTAGCATGAACACTAATTTATTCCTCACGTGAGGCTTGCAGTCCTCAAATTAAACCCTGTTTATCAGCACTAACAGTGAAGCCCTCCTCAAGGAAAGGCTTAGGGAGTCTGTTTTCTTATGCAGGAGCTGAGGGAAGGCACAGCTCCATCTGTGTGGTGTTGGTTTCCTCTCCCCTTCTCACTAAATATCACATGTTTGCTGATAAAGCCCATTTCTTCCTTACAAGCTGCTTCCTCGGGCTGCTGCTCCAGTCCTGGGGAGCTGCAGCAGGTCCCTGCTGCAGAAAGCAGCTGGACACCAGGCAAGGCAAGGCAAGGAGCAGCACATCTGTTTTATAAGTGATAAAGGTCCCATTTAAAAGCACTGTGCAGGTGTAAAGCCAGGAAAACAGGGAAGAGGGGAGGAGGAATAAGGAGAATACAGCCCTGCAGCCCTTTCATGTGACTCTGTGTCATCTGGGATCTTCCGAAAGATTGGCCTGGAGCATCCTGCTGACATTGCAGGCATCACACAGAAGGGATCGCTGGTACAGCTGAGGGGATTCCTCAGCAAACTGGGGCTGGGGCCCTCCAGGGCAGAGCTAGGAGGAAGCCTTCTCTTGCTTTTCTCTGTGCTGGGATGAATGGAGCTGTTGTCTCCAGGCCCCTGTTCTGTGCCCTGTTTAAACCAGGTCGTATTTCTGACCTGCATGGGATCTGACACACGTTTTGTCTCGGGATGTAGAGCGTGTGTGTGTCTCGTTCTCTAGTGCTCACCACACCTTTCTCATGCCCTCCAGCCTTCCAGGTAACTTTTATTAGTAGACTTCCCTTATTCCAGATTTTTAGTGCATTAGCTTTGCTTCAGAAGCACCCCAGGGCATCACTAACTTCCCCAGTAACCATCCCAGTAACAAATTCGATTCCCAGAAATGTAATTATGGACCTTGTATTGGGAGCATTTGTGCTGCTGATCCGTGCAGCTGCCTGCTGTCTTTTAAGGGTACCAAGATGCTCCTCTCATGCTCCATTTATCAGAGAGCCCCAGTGGATATGTGATTCAAAATTTAGGCACGGGGTACCTCCCTCTCCCTCGGTCTGCATGTGCCACCACCCCAGACACCCTTCCACTCATGGTGGTGCCAGCTGTGCTCCTTTCTCCTCTTGCAGGAAGCTGTTGCCAAGCCTCAAAACCAAGAAGCCTCGGGAACTTGTTTTGGTGATTGGGACAGGAATCAGTGCTGCAGTTGCTCCCCAGGTCCCAGCGCTGAAGTCTTGGAAGGGGCTGATTCAGGCCCTCCTGGATGCTGCTATTGACTTTGATCTGCTGGAAGATGAAGAGAGCAAACGGTTCCAGAAGTGTCTTCAAGAAGACAAGAACCTGGTGCATGTTGCCCACGACCTTATCCAGAAGCTGTCTCCGGTCAGTGTGCTTGTACCTGCCCTGAGCGTAGGATTTGGCTTTTGGGAAGAGCCAGATTTGGTTCTCCAGCAACGGTGTCCCCATCCCAACAACTCCTCTGTACAAGGAACCACAAGTGCGGTTACTGTGCCAGGTGCTTGAGACATAACCCTGCTGTGGACATGGGTTTTGGGTATTTCACCTAGACCAAGCTGATCAGAGGGATGGAGCACCTTCCTATGGGGAAAGGCTGAGAGAATTGGGATTGTTAAACCTGGAGAAGAAAGCTTATGGGGTGACCTAATTGTAGCCTTCCAATACCTGAAGGGAGCTGACAAGAAAGATGGAGAGAAACTGTGGACAAGGGCCTGGAGTGACAGGACAAGGGCGACTGGCTTCCCACTGACAGAGGGCAGGGTTAGATGGATATTGGGAAGGAATTGTTCCCTGTGAAGGTGGTGAGATTACCCAGAGAAGCTGTGGCTGCCCCATCCCTGGGAGTGTTCCAGGCCAGGCTGGCGGGGTTTGGAGCTTAGGATAACTTAGGATAGTGAAAGGTGTCCTTGCCCATGGCCCAGAGCGGGCTTTAAGGTCCTTCCCAACCCAACCCAGTCTGGGATTCTGCGATCCTATGACTGTGCACCCACCTTGGTGCAGCCAGAGCTCTGTGTTTGCCCTGCAAGGACCCAGGGCTTTGCAGGGTGTTGGGGAAGCGTGGGTGGTTTTTCATGGAGTCATTTGGCGTGAGGCGTTAAGGGGCCGGGCTCTGATCTCAGTCTGTCTCCCCTTCTCAGCGCACAAGCAACGTTCGCTCAACCTTTTTCAAGGACTGTTTATATGAGGTGTTTGATGACCTGGAATCCAAAATGGAAGATTCTGGGAAGCAGCTGCTTCAGTCTGTGCTTCACTTGATGGAAAATGGGGCCCTTGTGTTAACCACAAACTTTGATAACCTGCTGGAGCTGTACGCAGCACACCAGGGGAAGCACCTTGAGTCTCTTGACCTGACTGACGAAAAGAAGGTAAAGGATGATTATTTCTTTTGTCAGGAACTGTGGTGGTGCAGGATGTGCTTTCTGAGGGCATTGTACTGATTGTATTGGTTTAACTGGTGGCAGAGAAGCTCCAGGCAGAGGCTCTGACTGTTCAGGGCAGCTGGCAGAGGAATGAGGAGGAATGCTCCTTTCTGGAACACTGGTTTGCTGGCTGCCATCCAGTGCTCAGGAGGAGTCCTTAAGCCTGCTATTCCTTTGATCTCCGTCCTTGAAACTTCTGGCGTGGCCTTGCTTCCACATAAGGCTCGGGCTGATGTTTCTAACCAATATGGGAAACTCCATGCGAGATGCAAAGCTGAACTTTCTATTTTTATAAGGTGCTGCAAAATGCTTTTTGTGATGGGCGTTCAGGGCTGCAGCCCTCGAGGCTGTCCTCTTGCCCAGTGTCCTCTTCGTGCAATGGCTGCAGTGGCTCCTTCTGCTGCACTCTCAGAGTTACTCTCTTCATGCAAGCATCCCTCCTCCTGCCCCAGTCAGGCTGTGAAACCCTGAGCTCTTTGCACCTGCCCACCTCATCTGTCCATGGTGGGTTATACTGGTGGGGAGCATCTCATCCTTCTGTGTGCATGTTAAACACACCCCGTTGTGGGTGTCCTGTGCAGTCCTTGGTCTCTTTTCATTCTCATTTCTGTGCTTCCCGTTTCCTGCGTGACCTCTTAATCTACATGGCTGGAAGTACTTACAGTGTTACAAATAAGCGTTCTAATTATTGCAAGCTTAAACGAGCTGAGGTCTGCAGGAGTAAACTGAGAGCCTCAGAAGCAGCTGTCTGAAATGGAGGTCAGCTCAGCTGGTGGCTCCCTCAGAGCCAACAGGGGCCACAAAATAAAACTTGGTAGGCTTGAGAAACACGCTGATGTAGGATTTGTAGTTTTTTACCCTTTTTCTGGTCAATCTGGCATATTGATTCAGTCTTCTCATCACATTCACCAGTCAGCTGAAGTGTTGACCAAAACAATCAGCACGGGCTGTGGCTGCAGGCCGCGGTGCAGAGGCTGATGGAGAGAATATGAGGAAGAAGCAGCCTCTTTGGAAGCGTTCCCCAAAATGTCACCTTTAGCAGTGCTGTGGTAGCCAGTGTGATGCACGGACCGACGTTGCTGCGGGTTTGTGTTGTGCAGGTGCTGGAGTGGGCGCAGGAGAAGAGGAAGCTCAGTGTCCTGCACATCCACGGCGTCTACACCAACCCCAGCGGCATCGTCCTGCACCCGGCCGGCTACCAGAACGTGCTGCGCAACACCGAGGTCATGGTGAGCCACGCTGGGGCCCGGGCCTTGCGTAGCTACGGCTCCCACTTGGGTCTGCTGGGCGTAGATTGAGTTCAGACTGAGCTTCACGGAGGGTGGGGGAGAATTAATTAGTTATGGGCAATAGGAGGGGTGAATTCCCTAGCTGCTGAGGTGCCAGAACACCTCCCACACTTGCTGAAGGATGGCATTGCTGCAGAGCCTCGTCAGGGATAGGGCAGGTGCTGTCTCTTGTGAGGATGAAGCTCACCTTGACCAACATCTTATCCTTTCTTAAAGCGAGAGATTCAGAAGCTGTATGAAAATAAGTCCTTCCTCTTCTTGGGCTGTGGTTGGACAGTTGATGACACCACGTTTCAGGCCCTGTTTTTAGAGGCTGTCAAGCACAAGTCAGACCTGGAGCACTTCATGCTGGTGCGGAGGGGAGATGTGGATGAGTTCAAGAAGCTCCGTGAGAACATGCTGGACAAAGGGATCAAAGTGATTTCCTACGGAGATGAATACGCCGACCTGCCCGAGTACTTTGAGCGGCTGACGAGCGAGATTGCCATGCGGGGCCGCACAGGTACGGGGCCGGGGGCTGGGGGACCCTTGGCTGTCACCAGGGAGAGCAGACAGGGTTGGTGGCCCCTGTTCTCCAAACTATATAAAGATTGCTCAAACCTTTTTTTTAAAAAAAAAGCTGGATTTGAGGGTTACTTTTCTGAAATCACTGGATGCTCTAACAGTTTAAACAGCTGGGCTGCTTCCCACGCTTGCAAACTTTGTTTTTCTTGTGCAGCTGTTTGTTCCCTTTTTAGCAAAGGGGCATTTTAGTCTCAGTGACCTTTGTGCTGCTCAGCCTGAGCCAATGATTTTATACAGGAGGTATCACTAATAAATTATAAAAACGGGGGAAAGTGGGTTCACTGGCCAGAGCCTTCCTGGCAGGTATTCTGAGGGTTAACCTAGCCAGGAAAGCCTGTGTGAAACCACCATGTGGGCAGCTGGCTCTCCACCTGACACTGGTCTCTGCTCTGCCCCAGGTGTGCCCAAGGAGGGGCAGCAGCTGAACGGCTCTGCCGCTGCCCACACTGAGGTACAAGGTAAGGAAGGCTCTCTGGAGCCGAGATGCTTCACCCTGTGTAGCTCCCTGGAGTCCCAGGCAGGTTTTCAGCCTTTGCTTCCACGCAGGATGCAGCCCCTGAGCCTCAGCCCTGCCCCAGGCCCTGCGCCATGGCAGGGGCTCCTGGGACAGGCCCAAGCCAGGCCAGAAGCCCTCAGGTGGCCGGACAGCCACCGCTGTCCCACTGCTGTCCAGCACCGAGCCAGGACCCTTCCAGCAGGGAAGAGGCCAGCACAGAGCCTCCACGGATCAACACCTGGTCTAACACTGCAAGTGTGGTTTTACTGGGGCTGCATGTGCCTGCGGAGCGCGGTGGCCCCAAGGGAGCTGCAGCCTCCTCTAACTTCATACCTAGTGCTTTTATATTCTGTATTTCAATTAAAAATTGAAACTTGAGCTTTTTTTTTTTTTACTGGAAGCTCTAGTTTTCTAGTCCTGTCTTTTTACTGTACAGTATTTTGTATGTTGAAGTTGTATTAAAGGCCTGCTCACTGAACTTTTGGCTGCTGTATCATTTACAGGCTCTCTCACACCTCACACGGGTGGGAGTTCATCTCTCCCAAACCCAGTAGGAAACAGGTCCTGGCTAGAGGCAAGTTATTTATACACAGAGAACAAATTATGAAGTTTATTTTATATAAATTATGTCTCTTAGCAGACAGCATTCAATTTATTGCACTATAGCACATCTGCAATACAGAGCTACAAGACACCGTCAGAGAGGTTTGTATTATTCAGTGTAGCACTTCCAACCGGGATCAAGAGGCACTCGGAGGGGGGAGAAAGGGTGCAGGAAAGCAGCAAGCAGCCACCATTTTCTTCCAGTATTAATGTGGTTTGGTTTTTGTTTTCCTTTTTACTAGCAAATAATGCCAAGACCAGCGGGCAGGAGCCAGGCAGGGCACGCTGCCTTTCCTCCTCTGGACCTGGCTGCCACAGCTCTCCAGCTCCTGCCCAAATACGTGGTGTCTGGGGACCCTGCTCCAGAGTCCGGGTGAGGACAGATACAGGGGACTTTAAGGCAATTTAGCATGTCCCCTCCAGCCCAGCACAGGCCATCACCTTTTTTTGGTTTATCAGCTTCGGTGGAGCTGCCACGAGCAGCGCCATCAACAGCCAGATCTAACGCTGCCCCTAAGCCCAAGTCCCTCCTGCCTCCTCCTTAAGCTGGTCTAAAAATCAAAAGCAGCTCAAAAAAAAAGCCTTCAAACCCACCAAAAAGCACAGCAGATCCTGGCACCGCCGTGCAGTATGAACAATACAAAGCTCTGGATTCGGCCTCCCCGCAAGGGAGCCTGCGTCACTGGACACAGAATGGAGGAACCCAGGGAAGGGCTTTTTGTGGATAAAACAGGGTTTATCCAAAAAGAGTGCTCCTCGTGCTGCTATTCCTCCATTCTGTTCTGCACTACACGGGAAAGACTAGTCGGTGACAGGGTAAAGCATGTTCTTCTGGGACATCTGCACACAGCGATTTGGTGTTTAGGCCTTCATGAGCGCTGCGACCACGGCCTTGGCGTTAAGGCTTCGCAGATCACAGTAGGTCTGTCCGGTACCAACGAAAACGATGGGCTTGCTCGTGATGTAGGTCATGGAGATGGCGGCGCCCACCTGCCGGGGACAAGCAGCACCATTAAATCCAGTGCTGCCCCTCAGGGAGCTCGTCATCCCCCACGTGTGGAAACAAGACTTCTAAATTGGGGTTCAGTGGTTTAAACACAAGAGGAAAGTGCAGGAGCGCCCTGTGTTTGACAGTTCCTGTCTCTCCCCTCCAGTCACCGTCAGGAAGCTCTGTGCAGAGTCACCTCAGCAGCCTCCTTACCTTGTCATCGATGGTATCGAACTTGGTGAGGACGATGCCATCGATGAGCCGCGGTGTCTGGGCCATGGAGTGATCAGCCAGGGCCTTGTTGAACTTGACCTGAGGGAGAAAAAAGATCCGAGAAACGCACTGGTGGTGCTGCCACCGTCCAGTTCTCTGGTAAAACCTACCAAGGGGTTCTTTCCCCCTCCATCTCTCAGGAACAAAGCCTCCACGCTCACCAGCTGATCCACAGCCTCGTTTCCCACCAGTGCTTCCCCAACGAACAGGACCAGGTCGGGAGCATTGACAGCGATGAGTTTGGCCAGCGCGGTCATCAGGGGCGCGTTGTCCTGCATGCGGCCCGCCGTGTCCACCAGCACCACGTCAAAGCCCTGGTTCCGAGCTGGGGTGGCAGGGAGGCAGCGTGAAGGACGGCGCTCCCCCAGCTCAGCCACACCCGCCCCCGGCCCCGCGCATACCGTAGGAGATGGCCTCCATGGCGATGCCCGCAGCGTCCTTGCCGTACCCCTTCTCGTAGAGCTGCACCATGGTGCGCCCGCCGTGGCTCTCCGGAGGGTGCAGCGCGTTGAGGCGGCGCGTGTGGGTGCGCAGCTGCTCCACCGCTCCGGCGCGGAACGTGTCACACGCGGCGATGAGGACGCTGAAGCCGTTCTCGATGAGCCAGAACGAGATCTGCAGGGGGCAACAGATCAAAACAGCCCGTTAGTAGCTACACAGCCTGATGCCATCACCCTGATCCTGTGATCCGGGATCCTGTCCTACCTTGGCCAGGTTGGTGGACTTCCCGACGCCGTTGACGCCACAAAAGGTTACGACGTAGGGCCGGCGATGGCGCTGGGCATCCATGACATCGCGGAGGACGTCCACGCGGCGCTGGGGCTGCAGGATCTGCACCAGGGCCTCCTGCAGCGCTTGCTTCACCGTCGAGGTCACCGCTGGGAAGAAGGGGATGGAAAGAGGACATGTCACGCGTGGGGAGTACTCCCGAGCTCCAAACCACACGCAGGATGCCACATGGACACTTACTGGTGAACGTTCCCATCACCTTCCCTTCCAGTTTCTTGGCCACAGATTCGCAGAGCTGCACTGCAATCTCAGCTGCCACGTTTTTAGCTTTGAGAAAGACAGAGCAAGGAGTCAGTGCTGCTGAGAAGGTTACGCATGTCCCACGTCAGCGTCAAGGGAAGGATGGAGTCAGTGTGCTCCTGCACACAGTGTGCTCCCCATTGGACCTGACTGCTCCCTCATTTTTGCTGCGCTGTCCAGGGCTCCCCAGGGGCAAGACAGGAACCCACCACAGTTCCCGTGGCCAAGAACATGCCAAACCACGGGCATTACCCACACTGGGGCCCACCCAGCAGAGTACGCGGAACTGCCACTGATCCCTGACACCAGACGTACCAATCAAGTGATCCTTCATCTTCTCCAGCACGGGGTCCATGTCCTCTCTTGTCAAGCTCTTGGAACCCACCAGGCCCTTCAGCATGCCAAACATGCCCCCCAGGCCACCCTTCTTCACACTGTGGAGAAGCAGAAGAGTTACACTGAGGCTTGACAGTGAATTGCAAAGGTCAGATGCAGAAGGGCCTACCCTGAGCAGACAAACACACCAGTTTGTCCTTCCTGCGTTACTGGTTAGACTGGAACAGGAGTTATAGGAGAGAAGTCAAGAACCATGTGACAAGCAGGGGCTGTGGGAGCCTCTACCTGGGTTTCGAAGGGTTCTGGACAACTTTCTCCTCTTCAGCTTCGTCGTCACTCTCATACTCCAGGTCATAGAGGCGGCCAGGCTCCCGATTTTTGTCTCCCAGGGCCTGCAAGGGGAAGAAGCGGCTTTATGGGCTGGGTGCCACAATCCCTGTTTCACGTTTCTTCAGGATCCATTCTCATCCAGGCGCGGACACTGGGCGGGGTTCATAATGCCCAGCTGATCCCAGAGAACGCACGACAGCAGACGGAGCCACCTGACTTCTCCTTACCATGTCAGGGTCAAACTCCTCCACGGGACAAGCCTCCGCGCTGCCGTTGGTAGCGGAATTACTGTAATCGAGTACTTTGGCATTAGAGTTCCCCAGGTCCCACACCCGGGGCTTCTTCCCCTTCTCCTTCTGTGCGTCGGGCTTTGGAGATCTGATGGGACAAAGACCAGAAACACGTTGTGTTCAGTGCAGGGAAGCAGCAGCCATCGCCTCCTGAAAGCCTGGATTACCCAAAAAGGTAGAAATTGACTGATCTGATCTCCAGAGTTTATTTATCTGAACTTTAACCCTGTATGGCACCACTTCCCCTCAAGCCAGACATCGATGCACTGCTGCTATTTGCTCACTAAAGACAGGTCTGGACCTGTCCCAGGATTTCTGGATCTCCCAACAAGGGAATCAGGTTCTATTACCCCTCCAGGACCCCCAGCTGTCTTCTCCCACTCTTTTCAGCAAGCAGGGAAATAAGGAAAAGGGAAATAAAGTCCAGGAAAGCGAGGTCTGCCTTCCAGGGGTCACCAAAAGGAGGAGGGATTCAGCCATGCCCTAGTTTGAAGCATAGGCAGACTGACTGTGCCCTCATCACCCACCTGGACTTCTCCCCAGCTTTCATGTGTCTCCTAAAGAATTCCTCCCGGTTCTTCTGCAGGATTTCATCCTTGGTCAGTTCCTCCTTGTCCCCTGCTGCCGAGAGCTGCTTGTCACCCGCAGATGCTTTACTGGGCGCTGCCACAGCTTCAGTTCCTGACAGGAAGAGCCCCAACACAAGCTCAGACCAGCTCCAAGTGGATGGGGAAAGCCCAGGCTGCAACGCATTGCTCTGGAATATTTATTTCCCTCCCATTTATCTTCCCCATCAACTCACCATCCTTTTTGGAACCTTTGTTCTTCTTGTTCTTGACCTTCTCCTTTGGTTTCTCCCCTCGGGTTTCAATCATACACTTGACAGTCTTCTGGGATTTCAGAGACTGCTCAAACGTCTTCATTACCGTGGGAGCTCGGACTTTGCTGCTCTCCTCTGCATCCCTGCGGGGAGGTGACCCATTAGCCTGGATTTCAGCTCTTCCCTGCTCCCATCTCTGCTCAAAGCAGAAATTTAAGACAAAACCCAAGCTCTCTACCGGAGGAGGCGCATGAAGTCATCTTTAAAATCAAAGGTGCCATTTAGGAGGCCCAGGGCACCCTTCTGCTGGAACTCGTTGCGGTACTTGTCTCGGAACTCCTTATGGACGTCGTCTATCAACTTGTCCACGTAGGTTAGAGTCAGGATCTTCTGGAAGCCCACCTGCCAAGGAGCACGGCCAACAGACACTGCATTTCCAGCTCATTCAACAGCAGCAAGGAAGCAAAAACCTCTGTTTAATTCAGAGTTCTTTAACTTGGACAAGCTTCAGGCTGTGCTGCACTTTCTGCTCCACCTTCCCAGGCTTTTAAAATGTCCCCAAAAAGGTAAAAAACCACCCAACGTTGTGTTCACCACAGGTGACCCCAACACACACAGGCTGTCTCATGGCAACAAGGACACGTAGAGCAAGGGCAGAAAACCTGTACTTATCTGCGGGTCAACAAGGAAGGCTGTATGGATTTATGGAGATAAGGTGCCAGGAGACTGAAAAGAGAGCATTAAATGCTTCCTAAAGTGAAGGGAATAACACATTTATGGCTTTTTTTTCAATAGATCTGGCCAAACTGAAGTTTTACAAGGCTGCAGCTTCTATTTGAGGTTTGATTAGTTTTAATCCTGTTGCAGATGATTAAAATAAGCTGCTACTGCAGCAGCATTCAGCTGACAGACACCCGTGTCCCCCCTCTGGGGAGAGCCTGGCTACACCAGGGTCACTGCTCAGCATCCCCCCAAAACCCTCATCACACCCCCTGACCCCCCAAAATCCCAGAGACAGAGGAGCCAAACGAGTCTGGGAGCCGAGGTCCAGCCCTACACAATGCAAACAGCTGTTTGCTCAAACCTCAGCACACCGGGAACCATTCCCCCTCTTTTCTGCGGCAATCCCCTTCCTTTGGGTTTGGGGGCACGTGGGGAGCTAGAAGGACTCTCCTGCCATCCCAGGAGTGCTTGGGGGGGGTCACTTACCACAAACACCAGCTCAAACTGGTTGTCCAGTTTGTACTTAAGCGTGAGGGCTTCATGGGTGAAGGAGTTGTTGCCACCTCTCTCCTGCGGGAGAGGACCTGTCAGAATTGGGGTGCCAGCAGCACCCATCATCCCTTCATCCCCATCACCCCCCTTTCCCAAAGTGGTCCAACATTCCTTACACATGATCCCACACTCCCTGGCCAGGAGGATCCATCCGTGCTCCTGCAGCTGGGTGATGCCACCCACCCCCGAGCTGGTCGTGCCCCCTCTGCCCCATCCCATGTAGGCAGTCCTACCTTCTTTCCC
>VXBT01005743.1:7820-23287 GCA_013400235.1 Oriolus oriolus | reverse complement strand
TTTTTTTTTTTTTTTTGGGCAGGCTGTAAAAATCTGCTGATCACATGCAGCCTCTTCATCGTGAGGCTTTTGTAGTGGATGACCCAACATATGGCAGAGGGAAAAAAAAATGGGAGTTAAGGAAAAAAAAAAAAAAAAGGGAAGGGAAAACGTGCCCCTCCTGTGATCACTTGGATTTTTGGCTGCTTCGATCACTTGGTGAGAGACAGGGGGAGGAGAAGGGGGGAAAGATTGGAGAAAAAAAAAAAAAAAAGCTGTGCTGAATTAAATTTCATTTCTAGGTGTTTTTTCAAACAATAAAAAAGAAGCAATGAGGAGTTGTCAGGTGTGAACTGCAACGAAGTAAGAACCACCGAGGAGAGAAAAATGAGAAAAAAACCTGCCCAGAGGTAGAAGAGATTGGAAAAACAGATCTGTTGGAATAATCCATGAGAGACTGGATTAAGCTGGTGACACAGGGACCTGGCACACAGAACATTTGGTTCAAACATCGTTTTATGAAGTGCAAAGTTTACCACTTGCCAAAGCTTTGAGGCAGGGATTGAGCCCTCACCTGCATGGGTGGGCAGGGACCTGGCCAGGCTAAGGAAATGGATTTTTAGTGGCCCCAAATGATGCAGATTTGTTTTAATTACCATCTTTATCAGGGATGTTGCTGTTGAGGATGGAATCTCTTAGAGAAAAATCAAATCTCTTCAGTTCTTTCTCCCGGACTCCACAAGAAAACTCAAGAGGCCACTTCAGCACCCAAAGAATCACTGAGGTTTTTATTTAAACCAGCTCAGAAATTCCCACATCTCCCTTGGGCTGGGCTCATTCCCTCCCAAATCCCAGGACACGGAAAGGCACTTTTGGAAATCCTGAGCTGAACAAAGGATTGATTTGGTTTCTTCTTTCCAAGTTGGAAACATCCCTTTCCCACCTTTTTCCCCTCCCCGAGCTTTTTTCCCTCCTCCTTCCTCTTTAATTTTTCTCCTCAGGTCCGGATATAAAAACCATGGAATTTTTTGAGGATCCTGTCTAGCCTGGGTGAGACCAAGTGGCAGAAATTCCAGCTTGCAGGAGTACAGACACTGTGGTAACATTGACAGCCTTCATTTACATAAAAGAATACTAATTATGTTGTATCATCAACATCTGTGATTCTGCTCACTGCCATATGCGACAGTGTGGGGAATTTAACCCTTGAGCCTCCCCAGCACATGAGATCTCTACTTTGAAACAAAAAATGGGCCTTAAAGACACAATTTTCCAGCGATTCGTGGAACGGCCGGTAGCTCACGGGCTCTGCCAAGTCTGAGCACACAAAATTTTCAAGAAAACACTGAATTTCTCCTCAATTTCCAAGGAGGAAGAGCTGCTGGGTTCAGCTGGGTGCCAGGCTCCCAGGAAAATCAATCCCACAGCAGATCCAGGGCATTAAGGAATCGTGTTTGACAACGCAGGAGGCTGTCAGGAGATAAATCAGCAGCCTTTTGTCAACTGCTTTGGCTTTTCCTGCGCTGGGCCAGGAGATTTCCTGCTTGGAAAGGGGAAGAGACTCCGAACACCTCTGGCAGCTGACAAAGCAGCTTTGTTACGTCTAAATTCAGTCATTCTCAGCACAAAAGCATCTTTGATGCTGCATTTGATATGCCCCACCTGGTTCTCTTCAGGCATCCACAGATAATTCCCTTGCAAATCCAAGCCCTAATTCCATGTGCATCTCAAAGTTAGGAAGAAATGCCGTTTATTTTAACCCCAAACCACTTGAATGAGAGGTTTTTTTTTCCTCGAAAGTGAGGCTTCTCCACCCACCACGCTTCAGAGTTCTTCTTCCCATTCACGATTTCTCTTGCTGACTCATTTGTTTGACTCTTTCCATGAAAAAAAAAAAAATAAATAAAAAGGGGATTGGAATCAGCTCTCACATGTTCCGAAGGCAGCTGGAGCAGCTGCAGGTCCAGCCCTGCATCCCCCCACGCACCACGGAGCGAAATAAATCCCTGGAAAAGCCGGCACGTGACTCAGGAGAGAAGTTTTCCTCTCTTTTCCATGTGTACACAAACACTTTGCCACAATCTCCTCCCAGGAACAGAGAGCTGCAGCTCCCAGCGGGGAACGACAGGGCTGGGATTAAAGGAGAACAGGATCCATGAGTCAGAACCTGTAAACAGAGGCACGAGGTGGGGAGGGAAAAACAAACCTCGCCAAGATCACAGGGCTGGAGCTGCTTCAGAGATCCCAAATTGCGGCGGTGGATGGGATAAGCCGTGAGCAACGCCAGGGTTTGAGGATGGGGAACGAACACCTTGGATTTTAAAAGCCTTGGAAACAAACACTCAAGAGCTCTGAGCTCTTTGCAATTATCAGGTTTAACTCTTGGGTTGGCTGTTTTTTTTTTTTTTTTTCCCCTCCCATAAAGGTTGATGTCATTTTAAGGAATCTCTATAAAATCCTCCTTTCTCACCTACTTAGATCTTTTCCAGAGAAGGGCTGGGGAAGGAAAAGAGGGAGAAGGAATCACTCGGTTGCTGCTCCGCATGGAGCGCTGCAATACACTAAAGATGAGTAAAACTGAAATAAAATAACAGGGAGCAAAAGGAAAATAGAGGTATTAGTTTAGCTAATAACGTTTTAGAGACTATTTGAAAACTTCTCACCTTGTAAATCACTTAAACACTGGGGCAAACCCCACTTTCTTTCCTTGCATGGCTCATAATCCTGGAAAAAACTCATGGCAAGAACCTCTAACAGCTTCCAGAACCAAATGCAGCAAGAACAATTTGGCTGCTGACCCTAAAAGAGTGTTACAAGAAACCACACGAGTTCATTCTGCTCCTTTGTGCCATTGTTGCATGTTTGGAACCTGATTAAAGCCATCTGCAGGGATCTGTTGACAGCAGCTACTTTCTTTTTCTAAATAAATCTGCAAGAAGCCAAAAGAACCAGCTCAGGGGCCAGGAGAGGTGCTGGATGTTTGACCTTGGAATGATGCTTCTTTTATTTGTCCAAGAAGTGATTTCCAGAATAAATAAAAGAGTCTTCAGTGCCAGCACAAACTCCTGGAAATCATCTGCCAGGACAGGTGGGAAGCTCAGGATTGAAGGATTCTTTCACTCATTCCTGCATCCATCCCCTGGGAACGGCAGAAGTGAAGCACACAGCAGCACTGGGAACTGCTGCCACATTCAATAAAGCACATTTGCCTTTTTTTAAATCATTTTTTTCAGCACCATAAGAAAAAAAAATCCTTGGATATATTTGGTTTCCACCAAAATTACGTAAGGAATATACAGAATTTGGTCAATTCATAAGTGACAGGACAAGGGGGGCTTCAAACTGGAAGAGGGAAGGTTTAGGTTGGATATTGGGAAGAAATTCTTCCCTGTGAGGGTGGGGAGGGGCTGGGATGGAATTCCCAGAGAAGCTGTGGCTGCCTCACCCCTGGAAGTGTCCCAGGCCAGGCTGGAGCAGCCTGGGATAGTGGAAAGGGGCCCTGCCCTGGATGAGCTTTAAGATCCCTTCCCCAAAACCATTCCGGGATCCTGTGATTTTTTATGAAACAGGTTTCAAAACCTTGGATGCAAAAACGCCAAACACTTCCCACCCTCCCACCTCAACCAACCACATTTTATGTGGAACTCTCCGATTCCCGCTGCGAACACTGAAAAATGGAAATACGGGGATATCAGAGAGATCTCCAAGAATTCCACAGGACGACTCCAGAACATTCCTCCCCCGATTGTTGGAACCTCCCTGTTTGTGAGGCACCAGTTATTGAAGCAGATGTGTAATGCAAACTTGGAATCCGAGCTGCGCACAAAAACAGGGAATAAAATCCCGCTCCAACATCCACGGTCCAGGAGCCGTCCCAGGAGGCGGCCCCAGCAAAATCCTTTATTTATGGAATTCTAGAATTAATTAGGTTGGAAAAACCTCCAGGATCATCAACCTGTGACCGATCCCCAGAGTGCCACATTCCTTGGATACCTCCAGGGATGGGGATTCCAAACCTCCCTGGGCAGTCCCTTTCAATTCCTGACCACCCTTTCCATGGAGAAATTCCTCCGGAATTCTTCCTTGCTTCTCAAAGACATCAGAAATGACAATTTTTCAAGGAATAAAACCTTCAAATAATTGGTATTCTGTTAGAAAATAAAGATTGCTGCTCCAAGGAAGGAGTGTCACCACCACACCCCCCATCCCCTGTCCTTAGAGACCCTCGAGGTCCAGAGTTACTCACTCAGAGCACGGAAAATACCCAGGAAAAGAGGCAGAAAGCTCATTTTTCTTCTCCTTCCCCAAAAATCCATCAAGGTTTCTCCCTTTACTCCTCTCGTTCAAACCCTGCTGGGTTCACACTTTCAAATTCCATCCTTGAGGAGCAACAATGGCCAGGGAGATTTTTTCCAGGGAGAATTTTCCAGTTATTCTGGAGCTCTTTTCCTGAAAACTGTCAGCTTTCTATCCCACAACTGCTGCCTTCCCTCTCTCTCCCTCTCCAGAGATGACACAACAGCCAAATTAAAGGCAAATTAATATGGAAAAAAAAAGAGGAAGACACAGAGGAAGACAAATCCTCCACCTGGATCTCCACCAAATCCTGAGAATTCCCAACCTTCCCGGGCCAGGAGGGAAGTCAGGATCCTGCAAGAGCCACGGAAGAGTTTCCTGCTGGATTCAGCTGGTGGATGCAGACACTGGAGGACTCCACACCCCACTCAGCTGCTCCAAACTCCAGCTCTGGGCACGAGGGAGCTTGAGGAAAATGGGATTTTCCTGCCAACTTCAGCAGCAAGTTCAAGTTTATGGACTCCTCTCCAGTTAATTCCAACTCTGGAAGTGTTAAACTCTTCCGGGGAGCTCCCAAAATCCACTCTAGGCTCAGACACGGAATTCTCAGGAATTGGTTTGCAAAGAAATAATGAAAAAGAAAAACCCCAACCAATTCCCCCCCCCCCAAAAAAAGTCAAAAAACCCAAAGCACTCAGATTAAGAAAATCCTATTCCCTGCACTGGCAGCATTTTTGGTGGGAATAAACAGGATTTCTGCAGGATTTGGTTCTCTGAACCTGTCAGGAAGCCGAAGTTGGTGGATTTTGGCCCATCTTTGACTTTAAGAGCACAACAAATATCCAAATAAAGCATTTTCAGGTCCAACCTCCAAATCAAGCAAACTGCTCAAGATAAATGAAGTGCTCAGGGAATGGAGCCCCAGGGAAGGAGCAAGGATGAAAAACCTCTTTTCCCTAAAACTCTGGAATTCTGAGCGCTTTAGAAGAAAGCTTTAATGTCTTCAAGACTGCTTTAAATACGACGTGGGGCCTCCTGTAAACTGGAATGTGCCGTTACCTTACCTACAGAAAAAAAAGGGAATTAAATATTCCCCATTCCTAAAGCCTGGAATGGATAAAATAACCCAATCCTGAATTTTTCTTTGCTGCTCCCACTCATCGTTCTTGGGGAATTGTTGAGCTGCACTACCCAAAACCACCTCCCTTTGCTTCCTGGTGAACTCCAAGGAGTCAGAGAAGCCACCAAACTCCTTTGGGGTTGGTTGGGAGAGAAATTTACGACTCCACCAAAAGACTTGGCATCTTCCAAGAGCTGGAATTCCAGCTCCACACAAAGGGTTGCACATGTGTCTTCTATCTGACATTCCTTCCCGATGAAGATCCCTGGGAATGGAGCAGCGGTTCAGGGTTTGGAAATAATCACGGAGAGGCAAAGAGGAGGTGAAAGGCTTCAGTCCACGAAGGGATGAGTTGTTCTGTGTTTGCACTGCCATGCAAATCCAGCCACACCAGTTAAAACTTGGAAGTTTTTAAAGTTTTAAGTATTTTAAAGATGAAATTTGAATATTGCCATTGAGCCAAGCTCAGTTTCTCCTCTAGGAGATGAATAAAAGTAAGTGACTAAAACCTCAAGTACCTCTATTTTTAATTTCCACCTCTTGACTTTGGCTTTAAGACTCAATTTACAGGTGAAATATCGTCTGTCCATTCTTTAGGGTCCTTAAAAACAAACAAACAAACAAGATCCATATCCTACAGGTCCCTGAAAATGTGGGAATTTCTACTTAATGACCGTGGATGTTAAAAAGCATTATTAAAATGCTATTTATGTTGTAGTTCGTGGCTTTCTAGAAGTTAATTTCTCTATTTATTCCAGCACATAAAATCCCTTCTCCCCTTTCTCCAGCCAGGTTTTATTTTTTGGATTGGCTTTTGGAAGTGTCAGTAAGCTGGGAAAGACGATCTGAACACAGATCTAGGCATCGAAACAATTCCTGAACAACTCCAGTCCCCCTGGACCAGTCCAAAGGGAAGGAACTCCCAGCAATTCCACGTGGGAAGAAGCCCGAAGCAATCACAGCAAACACACACAATCGGAATTATCAGCCTGGAGCAGCAGAAAGAACGGAATTAGGACAGGCTGAGAGTTGATTCTGTCTGATAAAAAGTTCTAATTTCACTTTACAACCAGCTTGGCACAACCCAGGAATTCCCAAAGAATTCTGTGTCGACAGCAGAGGGTGATGTCCCGTATCCTGAAGTTTTGCACCCAAACATCCGTCCTGGAACAGCTCAGCCAGAGCAGGCAGGAGCGGAGCTTTAACGGCACAAAATCAGCGGCACCGACTCCAAATCCTTGGGAAATTCACTTTTTTTGTGCCCCCCATCCCCAAACTGTCGGGATTTGCACCGAACCCAGTATCTTTGCTTCCCTTCACACTTCCCACTGCCCAGGGATCCTGCTCCAGGGCCAGAGGCCCGGGCTGTGCCCATGGAATAATTAACCAGGCACAGGTTAAACCAAATCATCCCAACGTGACAAAGCAGGAGCAGAGATCAGCAGCCTTCCCTTCACATTCCCACTTTCCCTGCCTTATCATTCCTTTTCATCACAGCCAGCCACACAAATCCTTAGGTTTTCCCAGCCTGCAGGAAGCGTTTTTGCTTTTCCCCACGCTCTTTAACCATTATTACCCCACTCAGCACATCCCATTTATCACCAACCGGCAGCAAAACAACACAGCCAGAGTTGAGGCTCGCAGCAACAGTTCACAGATTATGTATTAAAAATTACCAAAAATCACACACTCAGCCTTTTCACAGGGAAAATCCGACTCCAATCCCATCCAGCTTCACAATAACAACAACAAAATCCAACGTCATCTTGCGACTCGATCACCTTAAAGGTCTTTTCCAGCTTCAACGATTCCACGACTGCAAAGGCAGAGCCGGTTACATTCTGACCTCGAGCACCTTCAGCATTCCCAAACCCGATTAATTCTGTATCAAACCCCAGGGAATTTCAATAAAACAAACCCCAAGCCCCTCCATGGCACAGGGGTGAGGGGAAGTTTGGCAGCTCCAGCACCTCGGAGTCCTCTCGCCGCCGCGAGGATCCGCGAGCAGCCGCGGGATTCGGCAGCGGAATCCCAGCCTCTTCCAGGATCTCTTTGTGACGGACACAAAGAGGGATTACGGCACGGAGCGAACACTCGCTAAGTTCTGGGGAGTCCTCTGCTGTTCTTTTTGGAACACGATTCACATCGATCCCGACGAAATCTCCGCCGGATTAGGAACGAACCCATCCCGGAGGATGCGGGAGCGGACGACGCGGGAGCCATCGGTCACGCCGAGGTGTCGGAGCCATCTCCGAGGCAATAAAGCACCAGCCAAGCCCAGCAGGCTGTGCCTTATTATCTCTCCCCAGCCAGAAGGAACAGGCAAAGAGCATTAAAGAGAAGGGCACGATTCCACAGGCTGGGCTCGGAGCAGGGAAGGCGCCTCCGACGCGTTCGGGATCCCCAGACAAAAATAACGCTGCGTTTTGACAGCCCTCTCCATCATTTGCTTTTCTTTCACTTGCCAATCCATTATTAGGGTTTTTTTTTTTTTAAACCCCAAACGAGCGAGGCAGAACAGCAGCAAATTTTCTGTGGGTTTTGTAACAGCAGCAAATTTTCTCTGGGTTTTACAAACGCTGTGAATTGGTAAAAGGGAGCAAATCGCAGCGATTTATCCAATTTATCCAAGCGCAGCGAGGACTTTGGGTGTTTTATTTTCCTGACCCACAAACCCCAAGATGCTCGATGGTATTCATGTAGAGGATCCAGAAGAATTGCCACATTCCCACATGGAGAGCGCTGCTGTGTCCCCAGCTCTGGAAACAGCAAATCTCTGAGCCCTCCTCTCGGACCCTGGGGCTCGACCAAGGGCTTCTGTGTTTTCTTGCCAACAAAGAATTAAGGGATTTACACATCCTCTTCCCCTGCTCAGCTGCTGGGCCTGTTTTGTGCTGGGAAAAGCGAATCTATCCAGCAATCCCTGCTCTTCCTCAGTGTCCAAACAGGGACCTGGAGAGGCATAAATAAAACTAAGATTTGTTTTTTCAGTCCCAGCCTCACGCAAGGTTCGTGCCTCTTATTTTTTTGGTACAAAAGGAAGAATTTCACTCGTTCAAATCTACCTTTCCCTCCCATTTTCCTGATGGAATTATTCCTGATTTGCATATTAGGAATCCTGTTCTGGCTGAAATCCTTTTTTTTTCCTGAATTACAGGCAGGATGTGAGTGGTGCCTTTGTCCTCCCCACAAGCCGAGGTCGGAAGCAGGACCCCGATTTGTGAACTCTCAGGTTGTTAATCTTCCTTAAGAACTGCAGATCAACCCAGGCCCCATTCTGCAGCATCTGTTATTTTAATAAATTATCCTCCTAAGAGGTTAAAGTTCATCCCTTCAATTTGTCCTGAGATGAAACAACAACGGGACAAGGAGAGCAAGGAGGGAGAGGTGAATTTGGGTTTGATGCCACAAAAAGCTGCTCCCAAACCCTTCCAATTTTAGGATAAACAGGAGATTTCTTTCCTTACTCACTGACTCATTTCCACATTATCCAAACCAGCAGGTCCAGCCATCCTGGGAAGTGCACGAAAAGAGCAGTGCAAATTCCAAAGGAGATTTTTTTTTTCCCCCCTTTGAACGCCACTTGCTGTTTCCACTCTCCATCATGAATATTTTATCACCTCAAAATAAACTCTGGTGAGCAGGATCTTCATCCCTGCTCTGATTCAGGTGAATTAACTATTCTTAGTTAAATAGATTTGCTTCTAGTCTTAGTCTGATGACAGATTAACTCCTGACTGGTTGGATTATGGATTTACCTCTGGAACTAAATCACTTTTGAATCTGAGTTATAGCTATTAGTTCTTTATAGCTCAGCTGAACAGCTTTTAGTGCCTCCTTTGTGTTTTTGAAAGAATGATTAAACATCATTAAATCCAAGCTCAGGGCTCTTTCTCACAACTCCAGGGAATAAACAGCTGATTTAAGTGGGTTTTTTTAAGAATAGTAGGGTTTTACATGGATTTTTGCAGCATAATTAATGCCATTCTAAGTCTAGAATGGTTGTCCTTAAAATTAAAACATGTTTTTTGTGCTTGTGTGGTTTTAAAGGACATAACCTCCGCTTTGTTCTCCTCACAACTCTCCAGATCAACCTGTTCTTCCCACATGGAATTCCCATTATTTTTCTCCAGCTGCAGAAGACACAAAAAATTCACAGAATCACAGAATATCCTGAGCTGGAAGGGATCCACAAAAATCATGGAAGTCCAAATCCTGCCTTCTGTACAGCAACCAATAGACATTTAAGCATGGTTTGCTCTCAAATGAAACATGAAATATTCCAAATATGACACCAGAAATGTCCCTGCCACCAGAAGCAGCAGCCTCAGAGAGGAATCTCAATAACAAAAATAAACCCACCTGGAACTGCCATGGAAAGTCACTGGATGGGAGAGCTGGAGCATGGATGCTCAAATCCAGGATTTAGACTCCCTCATCCCAAATCAAGGGGTTTTTAAATAACCCAGCCCAAACTTTGGTGAATTCATTTTTAAGCAGCCCCCTGAGCCAGCCATGACCTCTGAATTATTTAATTTCTCACCGTTAATGACTTAAAAACCCCTCAAACATCCAGTTCCACCAACATCCCTACAGACACGTGCACACACACAAATATATATATATATACACACACACACACACACACACACACACACATATATATATATATATATATCCCTGGATTTGTGTAACTCAGTCCGTACCCCCCTCCCTCCACCCAGAAACCCACTGACTACTAAAACCCTGCAGTGACTATAAATGCAACCAAAATTAATTAAAAAAAAAAAAAGCCATGAACTCCTCATTCCATGAGTTACATCTGAGTGGGGGGAGGTTTTCATGCCCAATTTTATTTGCTGAAGTTCAGTGCATGAAGAAATGATTTGGTTCTGGGGGGGACCCCAGTGCAGAATTGATGAATAAAAATATAATAATAAGATAATGCTCGAGGTAGGAGTCAGCCACAAATCTCCCTCACTTTCTTCATACACGAAGCACTTGTTATTTAACCTGCAGCACGAGGTGCAGCTCCAAACCAGCTGAAATTCCTGGATAAAGTCACTTCCAGCACCAGGCAAGAGCTGGAATGGGTCCAGCACATCCAAAGAAAGGATTTACAGGAGCACAGAGTGACAGGACAAGGGGGAATGGATTTAAACTGACAGGGAACGGGTTTAGGTTGGATAATAGGGAAAAATTCTTGCCTGTGAGGGTGGAGAGGCCCCAGGCACAGGGAGTTGTGGCTGCCCCATCCCTCGAAGGGCCCGAGGCCAGGTTGGAGCAGCCTGGGATGGTGGAAGTTGTCCCTGCCCACGGCAGGGGTGGCACTGGATGGGATTTAAGGTCCCCTCCCCAACCCAAACCATTGTGGGATTCGGTGATTTAACACAAACCCCAGTTTTGTCAGGAATTTACTGGAATGGAGTCAGGCTCAGAGACACCGAAAAAAAAAAATGGGAACAAAGCCCCAGCAGCGCAGCCCCACAAGGCAGCACCGAGTGCTCTCTTCGGGACACTTTTAGGATTTCCAGCTAAAAGCCACTTATCACTTCATCACCCCACCCTGGCCAGCTCCTTCCACACCGCTTTCATTTCAACTCCAAACCCTCCAATTGTCTTCGGGAGGCTTTTCAAAGCCTGGGAGAGAGGGGCAGAATGGAATTAGAGGACAGTATTTCTTCATCAAATCTAAAGCCGCCCACTGAAAGCGAGTGGGAAAATGCGGTCCCAAGGCAGCGCTGCTCCATGGAGGGGATGGATTTGCCTTTCACAGGGAATAAGGGATGGGAGCCGTGGTCACCGTTCCTTAATCAGCTCAGCTGATCCCCTATAGAACATCTCAATGCGGGGACACAGCTGTGGCCCATAACTCTTGGCTTGATCTTCCATGGTTTGCCTGAAAAGCCTGAAAAGGGCAGAAACGCACTAAAAAAGCTTTGCTCCAGTAAATTGGTCGTTTGAAAGAAAAAAAAAACCAAAAAACCAAAACAACCCCATCCCTGGCTGCACCCAGAGCTGGGGGAAAACCAGCTTCTTTTTTTTTCAGTGCACACGGTTAGGGGTTGAGTGTGAAAGTTTTTGTGATCGCCACCACCTCCCCCCCCAAACCATTCTTGCCTTTTAAAAATCCCAGTTATTTAGCGGTTCCAGCCTTCTGTGGGGATTCCCGTGCCTGAGGATGTGCTTTTTTTCCTTTGGCTTTTCAGTCAGCAAACTCCCTAAAACGCCGAAAAAACACCTCCTTAGTCAGAATCTTTCTTTAAATAGTCCATTTGTCATGACTGACACGTTACACAAGACACATTTCAGAGGAACTTGGAGCTGTCAGATCCCTGGATCCCAGCTCTCTGTCTCCATTTGGAAAAGCAGCTGAAAGCTGAATTACAGAGCCAAGCAGAGAGACAAGAAAAGTGCGAGCACCGTGGGGAGGAACAAGAGAAGCTCCCGGTTTTCAGCTATCTTTTACTTCCTCAGTAAAGCTCTTACAAAGCCAGACTTCTCCGTGAATTACAGCATAATTACCTAATTAAAGGAACTCACCTAGCGAGCGTTCTTTCAAAAAAAAAAAATCTCAAGGTATGTCCCAACAATTTGCCGTTTTCTGAGGGATTTCAACTGATTTGTCACGAATTGGAGGTGTAACAGCTCTCACGTGCTTCTCATTATCATCTCCCAAGCTAAAAGCTCATTAACAACAATTAGGGAAAAAATATAAGCTTGGCAGCTTTGTGCTATTTTATGCCTACTTCAGACACTTTTTAACGCTGCTGCAAAAAGGGATTTTTCTTCCTCTCGCACCCAGCAGAACAGTGGGTTTTAATCTGTATTTTCCTCAGTACACCAGGATATCAATTACTGCAAATGCACAAATAATCAGCTTTAGTTCGCCCAGAAATTCCATCCCGAAGACACTGGCAAAGGACAGAATCTCACTTCCAGTTTTACTTCCTCTCCCCTTTAATCTGTTTTGTTTTCATGGGGGTTCTCTGGCTGCCCTGTGCTGGAATTCCCTGGCTTCTGAGCCACAAAAGCCTCACCTGATCCATCTTTGAGCTAAACTCTCCTAAAACCCCAAAGTGAAGAGCATTTGTGGGCACACAGGGAGACATCAACCAAAAACTGAGATATTCTCAGCTCGAAATGGGATTTTGAAATGATTTCTGTTCCAACTATTTGGATTTGCTCAGCACCCTCAGGAGCAAAGACTCGTTCAGGGTTTCACACTAATGAGGATCCTCTTCCTTTCACTGGCATTGAAGGGGGGCTTTTTTTCCATACAAGAGCCTGTGGTGAAGTGTTTGGGAAAGGTGAAGGGTTTGGGAATAACAGGCTGCTGAGCCAGGAACATCTCCCAAGGTTTCATTCCCCAAAGGAGAAAAAAAAAAAAAACAAACCCTGGCAAAAAAACCCCAACCCTTGATGAAATATTCAAGCTGAAAACCACAAAGGTTGTTAAACAAAGGGAGAAAACTTCTCATTCTCACCGGAGAGGATTCCTGCAGAAAATAAAGGATTGGGGGTGGGGGGAGAATCTTTGGAACAACCCCATCTTCCCATTCCTCCTCACCTCAACCGCTGCTCCCAGTGACAGGCAATGTTTTCAGACAACTTATTTACTATTTCTCTGTTTATTTATAACCATTTTAAACCAAACCCCTCAGTTTTGTTTTGCCTCAGAGCTGGGGTCAACTTCAGATAAACCTTTCACACTTCTCCAAAGCTAAAAACACCCTGGAAAGAATCCACACTTACACAGCAGCAGCTGAATTTTGTAGTGGTTTTTTTTAGAATTTTGTAGTATTTTGAAGTATTTCCGTTCGTTAACTGTTCTAAATCAATCCATTAACATCTTCTGAGGGCTGAGAAAACACTAAATTTCACTTTACGAGTCCCAGCAGAAGCCCTGTGACGTTTCAGCATAAAAACAGTTAACGAAGGGGAAAAAGGCCAAGCAAAACAGGATCTGAAAGACATTTTCAGTCCTTTATACTGAATAAACCACTTTTGCTGCTGAGAAAGTGCTTCTTGTCACATGTTTGGAGGTGCTGAGACAAACCAGGGCTGCTTAAAAATAATAATTAACAAGTTGAGTGTGTTTTTAGGGCTGAGGAAAACAACCTGCAGCGTGTGATGTGGGCAGAGCTGCACCGGCCACAAGAAACTCTCCGCAAAAAAAAAGACACCCAGAGCAGTGACAGAACCCGAATGTGCCTCTTTCTGTCCCCACTGACCAATTGTCACCATTCCCTTCCCAACCCACGAGGCTCGTCCCCAATTTCTCCATCCTCACGAGGCCTCCTGTCAAGCCCAGGGCTTTTGGACCACATGCAGCCGGAATCTCGGCGGGAATTGCAGCAAGAGATTCCTTCCTAACAATCCTTGGACACACAACAGCCAAACAAATCCCCAGTTTTGGCTTTCCTGGCTCTTTTCTAACCCCTAACCCGTTGCATATGTGACTATTGTCCAAGCCCTGCTCCCGAACAAGCGAAATTCTCTGTAACAAACCCAACTTGCACAAGACCCAGAATTACTCCACGCTGGAAAAAAAAATCTGCCAACTTCAAAACACCCTTTTCCACTCGGAGTCAGCTCGTATTCATCGGGAGAACGATCAGGGGAGGGATAAATGCACATTTATGGTTTGCTGAAAGCTCGGAGACATCAAATGCTGCTCACGCTTGGCACGTCGCTCCCAAATATCTGCACCCAGCCCGTTCTCAAGGCAATTAAAACCACCAAATAAAACCCCAAACGCTTTTGTTGCCTTCTCCTTTTTGGGTTTTTAAACGTCATCCAACCTCTCTGACCCTGGAGAAACCACAGCAGCCCCCGAGTGCAGCTGCCCAAGGCAGAGCAGCCAAAATTCGATGAAAATTCCTCACGGGGCAGCTCCCGGCACTTCACAGCAACACTCATTTAATCCAAGTTTAATCCACGCTGCTCGCATCCACACGGAGTTTTTAATTCACAATTCCACTCATTTATCCCCTCTCGTCCTCCAGCTCTTCCACCCATCCTCATTCCCACATCCCAGCCACGTTTCCTCAGCTCCAGCAGCAGCTCAGCTCTCAGCCCCCTCCCCAACACCTTTTTTTTTGCTTCCAGCCCCCCCAAACCATTTCTTTTAATCCGCTATTTTCTGCCTTTCCTCCGGAGAAAGAACGGCTGACTCTATTCCGAGAGAAAACCCCCGCCCAAGTCCATCAGTTTTCCCTGGAATGAGGAATCACCACCTCATTCCCTGGGCTCCACGAGCATCTTCCCTGAGCATTTTCCCCGAGGCAGCGGCGCGTGAAAGGACCAAATTTTTGCATCGTTTCACAGCAGACGAGCCCAGCGACTCCAGGCATCTTTTTCCCTGACTAAAAAAGTACGGCAAGGAACTCCGCAAAGTAAAGACAACTTCCCACTCTCCCAGCCTCAGATATTTCGGGATAACGGGATGCTTTCCCCACGCTGTTCTTCCACTGGCAGTACCTGGAGCTGTTCTGACACAGGCACCAGGCTCGTTCCCTCCGTAACGCGATTAACGGGCGCTTTTCCTAAAATTAGCAGCTTTTTTCAGCGCTGAATTCGCGTTTGGAGGGGCTCAGTTATCCCTGATCGGTGATTCCCGTGGCTCCGGGAGCCCTCGTGGCAAAGGGGGAACCCCCTCGGAGGTTGAAAAAGGGGGATTTTGAAGCAGTTTTGCTGCCTGGAGCTGACTCTCACCGCCAACAAACCCAACCCCAAGCCCACCCCGGATCAAGTTCTGCTCTTTCCCCCTCTTGGGGACACAAACCCACGGCTTTTCGGGGTTGTTTTTTTTTCTAAATAAACACAAACCCGCACCGATTTTCCCCGTTTTCGTGCCCTCTCCCCGCTCCGCACAGGGGTTCAAGGGGAGTTTTTAAAGGGGTTTTCTCCCCCTCCCAGCAGAGCCACGACCTCCAGCACCCCCTCACGGTCTCGGGGAAGGGGGAACGTGTGGGGAGAGGGTCCCGGGAAGGGGGGGATTTGAGGAGGTGGAAGGGGATCTGGGGTTGGTTTAGGAACGGGGTCTCAGGGAGGATGGGGGGGTGGGTCT
>VXBT01005734.1:531-17823 GCA_013400235.1 Oriolus oriolus | reverse complement strand
AGAGAAGCAAGTGATGCACAACAAAAAATTGCTCACCACCCATTGACTGATGCGCAGCCCATCCCCCAGCAGCAATTGACCTCTCCTGGCCAACTATCCTCAGTTTATAGCTGGGTATGAGGCTCTATGATATGGAATATCCCTTTGCCCAGTTTGAGTTAGCTCTCCTGGCCATGCTGACCCTTTGGCTTCATGTGTACCTGCCTCCTGGAAGAGCATGGGACATTGAAAAATCCCTGATTAGAGTGCGCACTGCTGAACAACACCTGATACATCATTCTGTTATCAACATTATTCTCAGACTAAATCCCAAACACAGGACTGTATCATTTATTAGGAAGGAAACTAACTCTATCCCAGCCCAAACCAGGACAGTGGAGTGCAGGATCTTGGCATGTCTTCTGCTGCACTGCCCAGACCAGATGAGATATACACACTGGCCAAGGTTGCTAATGATTTGTAACACTTATTATAAATTATTTTTATTTATCTCTTTCATGTATCTTTTCTCCCCATCCTCATTAGCACTCTGAAATGCTCTTCATTAGGGATATTTTGTAGGTTTTTCAGGGCAGTGTCTGAGATGTCTATGACAGGTTACAAAGCTGTTTAAACATCACTGTTTATAATTGTACATATGCTTATGAATAGGCCAGAGTCAATCGGATGTAGACTCAATTTATGCACAACATGGCTTAGAAATCTCCATACTTCTTTCTGAAAATCTTGTGTTCTCTACAAATGCAGATGGAGGGTACCAGATGTAAAACAGGAGCAGAACAACTCTGCCATCATACCTTGTTGGAGAAAAGCAATGTGAATTCTTCCAGCCATTTTATTTCATCCATTCTTGTCTTGTTATGTCTTTCAGAGCTTTGCTTGCATTCCTCTTTTTTTTTTCATCCAATTTGTCCTGTTTCTAGTCTGTCATTCACTTTTTTCTTGTTGTGTTATTTTTCTTCTTTTTTCTTTTTTTCCTCCCAAACTACTCCCTCATTGTCAGTTTGCATCCATCCTCAGCTCTGTAAAACAGAGCTTTCAAAGTTTGTGCAGTTAGCGCATGTTGCTTGCTCTGAGAGAATGAGGGACACAGAAAGCAGTGACTAATATCAGAATCATGAGTGAAGATATGTTTTATTCATAAACCCTGCATCTCCAGTGAAATTAAAAGCAAAGCAAAGGGTCGAAGCTCTGAACCCTCTTTCCTGGAGCCTGTAAACCAATAAAGGCTTTATATTAGCTATCGATATCTATCTCTGACTTGGCTTAATAACATCTTATTCCCTGTTTTCAGCAGCCATCAATAATATTTCTGCCTGCCCGCTCAGGTCCCCATCTCTGCGTGCAATTGCATTATAAGGGTCTATAAGCCCAATTTGCTTCACATTCTTATTTTTGGAAAAGGCTGGCTGGCTTTTGTAATGAGAGCAGCTGCCAAGAAGGCTTGACAGAATTTGTGGCCCATCTGGCTTATAATCTTCATTCAATATCGCAGGAGCCTAAACTCCCAGACCAACTGATAAGTCAGAGCGTATAGGCAAGCAGTGGCAGTAATCTTCCTTGTGATTTCTCATTAAGAACAGGGACATGTCAGTGAATCTTTCATATCCTGGCTATCATAGTTTTGTTTGGTTGGGTTTTTTTTTTCTTTTCTTTTTATTTTCTTCCCCCTAACAAGACCAGTGTTCTTTCATTTTTAAAAATTACATATTTAAAAAAATGGCAGTTTAAAAAGTACTTAGGTTCCCTTGTATCATGTTTAAGAAACTAGGAAATCAATGATTTGATTCTGCCTTTAAACTCAACAGCAATTTTTCACTGTTCATACTTCAAGTATGTGTGCTGACACATTCCTGTCAGAATCACGGGGCAACAAACGATCCTGAGAAATTATCTATCTTATTTCCCTAACATAATGTGGAATTTGTTGCATCTCCAGGATCCTCAGACATCAGTCATCTTTTTATCAGACTTGGACTACCTCATTAGTGCTTTAAATCCTCAGTATTCAAAGGTTTTTTCTATTATCTCAACTTCTCCACAACTTTCAGTTTCTACTCCAAACACTGGAACAAGCTGACTATCCTGCATGCAGCGCTGCCACAAATTCCCTCACTTCTTGAACATGAATATCACCAAATGTTTTACTTTTTCCTAATAATTTGTGTTTTCCAGAACACTGTTCCTCTTCACACTCAGTTCCCTGTGTGGAATACTGGACAACATGCAGAGATACTTGCACCACCCATGTTAGGGAGGCCACTGAGCTCCCTCAGCTGTCCCTTTACATTTCTTCCAGCCTCAGCTGTCTGAAAGCTAAACCTTACTTTTAAACTTACCACTTTAGCTCTTTCTAGGAGCCTAAACTTCCTGCAGATGTCAGGGATGGATAGCTTCAGAGTTCTAATCATCTCACCTAGTTTAGAGATTTATCTTCAGAAGGTCTGAGATGCTTTTTGAGAAAGCAGATTTCCTCTGTTGATTACAGTGGGGACACGCTATGACCAGAGGCCCAACTTTTACAGGACTATCAAGATCAATTCCTCTATTAGCAGAGGAAATGAATAATGCATTTTTTTTTTCTTACAGCTCTGCATGTCACATCTAATTTTTTGATTTCTTGCGAGATGAGAAGTCCACATTTTTTGTTCCCCTCTGCTAAGGCATTCATCACCCTTGAGATAAAAATTGAGCTTATACACTGGTTATCTCTGATATGTTGGAGTTTTTTTTATTGTACATACTTTTCACAGAAGCCTCTGAGGTCTCCTAGAGCTTTGCCGCATGCACCTGATGGGAAATAGCCCAGGAGACATTAAGGCAAGGGACAAAAGATCAGATGGATAAACACAGGAATAAATATATATTCATACAATATTTTTCACACATTCTTATGACACAATTTTTTAATGCTGAAAAACTCTTTTAAAGAAAAGAAAACAGCATAAAATAAAATACGAAGAATTGTGCCTCACTTGGAGGAATAATTTCATAATTATGAGGATGAAGAACACTGGAAAGTCATATGACCTGGCATCATGAAAGAGAGCAGATAGTTTAAGAAATTGAGGAACCTATTTTTCCAATTTTTTGGTCCTATTTTTTTTTTCTCCCCCGAGGTCAGACCTAATTTCAAACATATTAGGCAGCATTGTAAAAGTAACCACATGGACACTGCACTTTAAAACTCATTCAACTGTGTGGTCATCTTCTGTTTCATAGCATAAGGTTTTATGGGATGAGGAAAGTAAAAGTCCATTAGGAAACTCTGCCAGCATGGCAAGTAATTTACTTCACAGGTGGGTCTGCTGATTTTTTTAGGGCTCATTGCAGTTTGGATAAGGATGCTGTTTAACTTCTACCACTACTGATCATACTGCTACCGTGTCATGAGAATTACAGGATAAGAAAAAGAGTCAAAAAAACTTTTATTTCATTTTTTGGTAAAATTGTTCCTTACCCAAGTAGTTCCCCATGATCTCAGTTACAGTGGATGGATATGGCAAGGGTTCTTATACTAATTTTCACACCCGTGGCAAGAAGTACTTTTGAAGTAACACATATTAGGAAAAGCATAGCTGAAGTTGGAATTAGGTAGCTAAAGGTAAGCCACAATCTGGAAGCCACAGATTACCTGCTTGCAGCAGAGAACCTCAGCTCATTAGATTGCTAACTCACAAACTCATTAGCTCTCTGCTCATTAAATACTTAGCTCCATTTAGTTCACTGCTCATCTTTTTGTTCAGCCTATTATTTGCTCCATGCACCATGTATGACTCAGAGTTGGTATAAAGGAGTCAATTCCAGTGAAAATCAGCAAGGTTTAGCTATAAAACTTGCCTCTGCTCCTGGGCCTTGTTTTTGTTTGTTTGTTGTTTGGGGATTTTTTGGCCTCTGCATTGCATAAAATTTATATGATGAAAACATTAAAATAAAAGCAAGCAAAAAACTCAGTCATCAACCTTTAGTGTACTTGGAAAAAATAATATGGCAGAACAGATTTGTTTCCAAATTTAATCTTTGTGTTTTTCTTCATCAAACTTGAAACCATATTTTCCTGAAATATTTAAAACTGCAAATTGGCTAGTGTGTGAAGGACTGATGTCTGTTCAGTTCAGGAATGCATGTTGCTGATTGGCAAAAGAACTCCAGCTCTTGCTTATGACATTAAAAACCTGAGTATAGTTACTGCAGTTGAAGGGATTAGTCATGCGCCAAAAGTGAAGCAGAGTATGCTGCAGAAAACTTAAAATTGAAAGGAAAATCACGACCTGTCAAAAAAAAAAAAGTTACACTTAACTTTTCAAACTAAGATCACAAATACCAAAAATGTGGCAACCTGTGGCCTGGAAAGCTAATTTGTGCTTATGGTTCTTCCCCAAAATCAGATAGACTGAAATGTATTGTTATTTATATAACATGAGTTTCCAAGTGGCAGGTGAGATCACTGTCCCACCATCCCAGATTTTTTAAAGAGCTTACTGCTCTGAAGGGCTGAAATTACTGAAAGTCAGGTTGGCAAAACATGGGAAGGACAAATTTCCCTACCTTAGTAGATTCCATTTCAGAGTTCTGGGGTGGAAACTTGCGTTTTACACTGAGCAACCACCCACCAATCTCTAAGTCTTATTGTCATGAGAGCAACCCATTCTGCACAGCCTTTTCCAAACAGAAACACACTGGATACAATTCCCATTTGATTTTGTGGCGCAAAAAGATAGGAAAATAACTACTTACCTGAATTATGACAAAATAATAGAATGGTTTCGGTCAGAAGGGATCTTGAAAATCATCTAGTTCTACCTCCCCCACCATGGGCAGGGATACCACACGCTGGACCTGGTAGCTCATGGTTACATGTTTGATAATGAATTTTGAGTACTACCATTTGCCAAAATGGTTGTAACTGCTTCTTCAAGAGAAAAGTGCCATAGAAATACTGATGTAGCTGAAACCATCATTTTAAAATTTTTTTTCTCTGTCTGAGCCTCTAGGAAGGACATCATTATGGTTTACAGAAGAATCAGTTTCCATGCTTTGGGGTGATGAGATTTCAGGTGTTGCACTGTTCTGGTTAAATTTCCTAGTGTTGCTCCTACTGTTTAGACTCCAGACTGCTGTCAGTTCAGCAGAAAGGTAGAAAATGGTGACAAGGGCAAGAAAGTAATAAAAATAGCACCAAATTAATAGTAAATCAAATTATTTTCAAATCTTCCCCGAAGGATCAGTAGTCGTCTACATCCCTAACAATGTAAGAAGCAGAATGAAATTGGAGGGAAAAAGGGATGTGAGATAGAAAAAAAAAAAAAAAAAAAGTTCTATAAAAATTCAGCTTCATTAATGGGAGATACTGCAAGAGGGGAGTTCAGGGATTCATTATCTCAAAAATAGCAGTCCAAACTGACAGGAGTGGGTGAAAACTTCCTGACCCCATGGACTAGTGGATTTCACAGTTATTTGTATTTGTCTTTTTAAAAGTTAGGAGGTGTGGGGGGAAAAAAAAGGAAAGGAATAGCCTGCTCTCTGAAGCCTTGGGGCTTTTCTGATACCGTGGAAAGGAAGTGGAGGGAAAACGAAGCATAAACAAGCTAGAGCTCCTGCCCACAAATAACCGATAGAGACTAAAAATACTATTACAACTGTACAATAATTTAAGGTCATGGTATTCCCTTTTCTAAGCCTGTGAAAACCTGACCCACATAAGGCATTAAAATTCATAACACATGAAAATTAGGAACTCCTGGAAGCAGTTTCTCTTTCTATAAGTACAAATTTTCACTGCCTACGTCTAGCATTTAAAGGAAACCATCCAGATAATTAAAATGCCTATAAATGAAATGTCAGAGTTAAATGTTTTTCTTCTTTTCTTTGCCTTTTTTTAAGGGGAAAAAAACCCAAAAAGTACTAATGCTTAGGGAAACTGAAACCTTTATTCTAAAATAACAAGCTTAAATACCACTATCTTTGTAAAAGAACAGAATAATTACAGATTGCAAAGTTAAATGGGTCCATAGGTCTAGCCATTTCACTGCTCAATATATAAACTTTATGAAGGAGGGGAAGTTTATAATAAGTATATATATTGTTTTAAATACTGCCATCATTTCACTATTTAAAACGTGAGTCAGAGTGCATGTAGCTGTCACTCTAGTGTTCTAGGAAGAAATTAATCATATACAGGGAAAAAATTAATAAAAAAGTCAGTGTTTGGCAGCCTTCAGGTTCCTTTTCATAACTCTCATTTTTCTCTGATAGATGGAACTGATGAAACAAGGAAATAAATCATGCACAATTAAAATGAGTAAGAGCTGAAAAGACTCTATCAGTGATTATGTTAAAGAAAATGGGAGGTGGAGGGAATTCAAACATGGGTTGGATTCCCTCATTAATCATTCATTGACACTGATACCTGAATTTTAATTGAAATCTCCCATGTGGTTGGCATCTGTCAGGATGAAGCAGGTTTTCAGCAGGAAGAGGGGAAAACTTTGTTTAGAGCTGGATTTCAAAACTGAGAGGAAGCAGTAGGAGCCCTTCTTATCTGTTGCCATCATGGTAGCCTGGGAACGATGCTGGAGTCTTGGAGGGTTCATCTTCCCTTTCCATTATGAATGGGAGTCAAGTAATATACAGCATTTTGTGTCTCCTCACTCTGCCAGGTAAATGGGTATTTTACTTTTTACATTGTGGAAGCTATAACACACTCCCGGAACCACAGCTGTGAAGAGGAATGGCAACATAATTCACCAGTCAAAATATCTCTGAGGTGTTATCATTTTAATCAATATATTAAACCGTATTTTTAAATTTTTATTTAAAAATCAGGGCTTGAGGTGGGGAAATAACACTGATAGAAATTTTTCACCACAAACCAAATTTTTAGCATTATTTTTTCTGCTTATTTATACAATTTAATTGCTATCCATAAAGAATGTTGTGAAAAGTAAAAAAAGGGTCTTTTTTTAAAGGAGAATTGTTCTTGTTGCTGCTAAGGACAGTGACACTACAAGATTTGCCAATGATAGGGTCTTTCGGGAAAACATCGTAGTCTTGTATGGTCATATGAGAAAATCAAAACAAAATGAAACTCTCATAAGTTCTGCTAAAGAACTAAACAGCCAGGCTGATAGAGTTTAACAGATTCATTTCTTCTGTGGGTAAGGCATGGCCCTGATTGACCAGTTGGTTCCCTTTGTGTGGAGTCTCTTGGTTTTCAACTTCAAAACACTTAAGCCATAGCTGGCTAATTTATTTTTGCTTCCTCCCTGCTGCTTGATGATGTAATACTGTGAAGAAAGAAGGTAGGAAGCTAATCCCAGTTCTGGTGGGATATCTGCATGAAATGCTTTTGGGTAGCAAGGCTCTAGTAAGGAAGTCACTCTTCAGAATAATGTAACATTTTCTCATCTAGTGAGTGTTGGAGGAGTTTTCTACCATTTCCCCTCCTCTTGTATCAGAAGAAAGGAAGGATAAATGTAGCTGTTGTGGTTTCCACAGAAACAAAAGAAAACTCCATCACCTGACTACAGTATGAAGTGAAAGAGTAATTTATGCTACAGGTGGTACTGGAACAAGTCTCAAGTTACACCAAAGAATACAGAGGCTGAGATTACCACGGTTGACTACTGAGATGTGAAAACTTAGTTCTCACCAGAAGCTTAAGGGAATTAAGCTTCAAAGCCAAACACATTCAACAGCTTTACTAATCATCCATCAACTATAAAAGGAAAACTGACCTGGCTGCTGAGAAACTAAGCTAAAAGTAAAAAAAAATCCAGTTCCCTTGCTTAACCAATACCACTTCTTCACCATTTTCCAAGCATTCCAACTGTAAAATGGGGGTAGTCTTAGTCATACCACAGTGAATATAAAGGAACAAAAAAAAAGATTTTTCTTTCACAATCTCAACTGAGTCCATGAAGCAGATGGGACTTTCCCAGGGTTGAATTTGACAAAGAGGGCCTAGCTTTCAATCTGAACTTTTTTTTTGTTGTTACTCTTAGATGTCTTGGCTGAGAGAACATTTTAATCCCTACTATTTTTGCATAAGAAAAATAGATACAAAGGAGAAAGGACTTTCTTAGGGTGATGAGCAATAAAGAGAGAATACAGCATTTTGTCTGTGCTCGGAAACCTACAGAGAAAGCAGCACTGAAAGGCTACATGGCAATAATATGCAATAATACAAAAATATTGCAGCTCTGGGTGGGAAAACAATTAGAATTTGGTATTTGTGATCAGTATCTCAGTATTTCCTGATGTTCTTTCATCAGAAAAAGGGAATAACAACCAGGGGAAAAAAACAAACAACAAACAACAAAACCTTTATGAATAGAAAGTGGTAGGGTCTAACATCAACAGAAGAACTCTGCATAAATCCTTAACTGATGTATCATATAATGTGTAGAACTTGATCTTCATAAAATAGGCAGGGTCTTGTACATCAAATCATATATGTTTGCATGGTTAAAAACTCACTGCTTCTGGCTATAGATCTCCATATCCATAGGCTGGGAATGCTTAGCAGCACCTGACATTACAGTGTGTGTGAGTCACAATGGATTCTGTAGTGTTTGTGGTTACCCCACCACTGGAATTTGCGCAGTGGAAGAGTTTCACAAAGTTTGAGCATTGTAATTCATTTGAATTCAGATGCTTGTGGGTAGATTCACACAGACTAAGAAGTTGCTACAGGAGTTTAAATTAAAGGTGATGATAAATAGTGGTGTATTGAGTTGTGGGAAAGAGTCTAATGACGTGCCTTAAGGACTAACACTGGGTCCAGCTTTATCTTCACTAATGATCTGTAAATGAGAGTCAATAGCAGAGTTATTAAATTAATGGATGCAACTAAATTGGGAGGTGTTGCAAAGCCACGTGAGGTGAGAAGAGCAATGTAAAAGGATATGTGAGACATGGTGATAAAAGAACAATCCACAGCTCAAAGCTGTAGCGTGGGCTGAAAAGCAGATGGAGAATAGGTATGTACTTGAGGAGTAAGAGAGAAACACTGGGAAATTAGTTCTGCAAAAGGAAAAAAAAAATAGAAATCACATTGTTTAGCAGAATGGATGCCAGTTTGCAATGTTATATAACACTTAGAGCAGACTGAAAAATGATGTATTCACTTCTGTTTGCATACAGAGAGATACTATTTCAGGGACCAGGTAGGCAGGACAAGTAGAAACTTACATTTCTCTTCCACTGCAAAGATAAAAGGTTTTGAGCTGTGCAGGTAAGAGACAAATTTTTACCCAGGTGAAAAGGTGTTTGCAAGATGCACTTTAGCTCCTCTTTACTTGGTGAAAGACCAAAGATTAGATTCCTCAGAGTACTCAGGTATTTAGACAGATATGTGCCTAGTGAGATTCTCAAAACCATCTATACATTGATTTTGATGGGAATTAGGCATATGTGAACAGTTGGAATACTCATTTGATGTCTATTTGCCTCTTTATGCATGTTAATAGCTATATAAGTGTTTAAGCTACTTCTGAAAATGGATCTTAGCTATTTAAATGAATTGTGTCTTATGAAGCTTAGGCTGAAATTGCTTTAAAAATCTAGGCGTTAAAACCTTATTCCTGGTATTTCACTTAGAGCTAAATGTAGGAGTCATCTCCCATAACACTGGTTGCCTAAAATTTTAGCCTCCTGTCTAAGCTGCATGTCAAGGCTTTCTGTAATCAGTGAAGGGAGTTAGATACCTCCAGAGAGTGATTCATCCTAATATGGTGCCTAAGAGAGGTGACCCATTTCCACCTCTCCCCATTAACTGCAGAGACAAGCTAGATAATGATCCTTGCCCAGAATTCACTTTTAGCATAGATGAGGGAAAATCATCCCCACTGCTATGATTCTCAAAGGTAAACTCCAATCTGATTGATTTCAGGTTAACATCACCTATAAAAATAGAATAAAGCTTTGATTTCATCAGAGAGATGTGGGACGTCTGTTGCAAATATCCAGAATTACAAAAGAGAATATTCTATCATTGATACTGGTGTAATATTCAGCTGAGAAATATTAATAGAAAGATTAAGCAAAAAGTTCAGTATGTTTCAGGCAGTATAAAATAATGCTTATTTTAGCTATTTACTCTCATCATTTATTGAAATATTTTTTAAGTGGTCAACCTCTTTTGTGGTTTTCTTTTTTGGCAAGAACTATCTCTTACTATAAGCTAATTTTTAATTGAGCTGAAAGTGCTGTTTCTGTTCATTGTCATTATAATGAATTTTAGAATAATTATGAGAAGTGTTTGTTAGGTGTGTCTCTCTTGATCGTGTGAAATAAATCATACCCCAGTTGTCCCACGTATTTGTTATTCAGCTTTCAGCAGGTAATCCAGGCAAAACCGGATCTTTTTGCCAGATAAAAATAAATTCCACGGGCGGAGTTTGGAAAGGGGAGAGAAGCACACATAACTGAAGACAGTGCTGCCAGCATGGTGTTTTGCGCTAGCAAACTGCCAAAAATAATAGCAACAGCTTTTCTTTTTTCATTTTCTATTTTTTTAGGGAGCTGGTTATAGAAGACCTTTTATGTTTAGACAAGAAAAAAATCTATACTAAATTCTTTTTAAACTTTGCTGCTTTGTTGTGTTTCTTTAAGTCTGTGTCCGCAGGGAGATGTACTGCCTGTGGTTTATGGAAGATGGCAAAGATATGATTAAATTAGCCCTTCTATTTCAACAACAACATCAGGAAAGGTTGTCACAGTGCAGTAAGTTCTTCCAATAGGATGTGGAGGGATTTTTGTAGCTGTTGGGTTTTGTTTTGTTTCTTTTTTAAATGATTGAGGACAATCATTATTCATTAATAATACTCAATTCTTCCATACTAAAGGAGCATTTGTCCAAAGGGCTAAACCACTTTTATAGATAACAATGGCACCATTGTTTCATTTTGTGGAAATGTCTATTTAGGCAAAAAAGTTTATGAAGGTTGTCCAAGGTTGCACACAAATTCAGGGAACAGAGAAGGCTTGACAGTTACTTGTATGCACATTGGCTTCACAGAAGAAGGAAAGAGAGCAAAATTTAGCTTTTGGGAAACCAAAGTACACACTAAAACTCAGGTTTCGTAGCAGCACAATGATCTTTGCATGCTCTTTTCTTTCTGCATCTATATTTTATTGCTGTTTTTTAAGAGAACTGTTTTCTTTCACATAGCCGTACACTTTCATTTTTCTTCACAGAAAAGAAAATAAAAAAGAGAAATCTCATCATACCCTTCACGACTATCACTCTGAGAGCTTACTTATATGTGGCAAGTAAGTTACAGAGCACTTAAAAACGTAGCTGCAAGACTATGTGAGGACTGAGGAGCTGCAAAGATGATCTGTGCAGCATGAGTCTTCCTTTTGGAAGCTTGAGTACTGGATGTACGGTTATCTACATGAATTTTATGAATTAAATTTTCAGCATAGATCTAAATGGGTTATAAACAAATAAATGACGGAACAGTGCAGTAGTTTTAAGAGGATATCTGACTGGGCTTTATCCGTGACCTAAATGTGGAAACTAGGTATGTTCTGTAGCCCTTCTCTCATCACTGGAGACAGTCTTCTAAAGGTACGTATCTATTCATACCTATACCATGACCATTAATCTGAGGATTATACCCTTATGGCATCTAAATTACTTGTTACCTAAAGAGATGATACTGTCAGATGAGTGGACAATTACCCATTCTCCATATGCGAATTCGGGCTCTAAATAATGATCTTGACACATTGAACTCTTATGAGTTAGTCCAATAGGATTTAACATACACAAATAACTTCTCTAGAGCTTTTTGAGCATTCTCTAGAGTTTTATTTGTTTCACAGTTCAAGGCATCTTTGGGAAATTAATTTCCTCTAAATTTGGATCAACTTCTCAAGTGTCCATTTAATAAAGAACACAATGATTCCATCATAACCCTTATTTTATGTACTTCCATAAGGAAGCTTTGCTCTTAATTAGCTACTTATGATGGAAAGAATGCTGCATTTTGAGAAATGAAAGCCCAGGATACGTAAACACTTACTGAAATGAGCAATTCACTTCAGATATGAAAAATTATTGCCTTTCTCTTAAGATCTTAAAGGGCACTCAATTATTATTCTACATGGGATAAATGTACTTATTTGTATAACAAAAAATATGCTTGCTGTTATTTAGATTAAACCTTTTTTCCTCTTTCTGCATGTATATCTGCTTATTTCAGGATGTTATGTAGCCCTTTTAATGTATAAGCTCCTTCCTTAATTGTTTATTTGAGTCTTTAAAGTCCTCATGACAGTAATGAGAAGAGTGGAATCAAACAATGAGACCTAAGCCTTAGAATGCATAAGGTAAAAGCTGGAATTGAATCATTATGGTCTCTTCTGAAGTGGTTGTAGGCTGTTTAATTACTGACTACAGTAATTAAATTATTGACTAGTTTCCAAGTACATATCTTTAAATGACATATCTTTCCTTCATCATTGTATGGAAAGAAAAATTGGTGCCAAGGAAGTGCGTCCTTGGTTAGTAGGCACTCTCAGGGATTTTAACTGCAGTTTGTGGCAGTCTGTCCTCTGAAACTGGGACTGAAAATCTGGGCTGAAATAAGTACACTAAGAAGATGAAGAAAGATGAAGCAGATACTATTCTTAACAGAAAAGGCTTGAGATGACTCTTCAAATGAGAACTTTTCTTGAGATCAGAAGATTTAATTCCTTTCACTGCATTTCAGTCTTCAAATGTTGGAGATGAATATTGATGGAATAAGTGACTCTGAATTGTGTAGGTTACATCTTCATGTCGAATGCAAAAAGCAATTGAAGGAGTAAGGAGGTGGTAGCAGGGGGGCATATGTTTGACCAATGTCCACTGTGACTTTAACAGGGCATCACAGGAAAATAACAGAAATTAAAAAGTAGAGGTGAATATCCACCAACCTAGGAACAATTCAGGATCTCTTATAGTCTTGCACTTTTTTTCATTACTCTGTGTTAGACCACAGCACATTATATTCACAGTTGCTAGCATCTGACACAGCTAGACAGAAGCTCTTGCAGTTATTTGACTCCAGTTTTAAATTAACACTCTTTTTGACAAGCATCACCTAAATTGTTTTTGAAAAATCTCAATCTACAGTATGAAACAATATCTAAACCCAGTCTCCGCTTGAGTTAAGTTTGATAGATATTGGATTAGGCCCTTAAGATGCAGCACTGCAGCCTCTACTTAGTTCATTAAGGGCACGATCCAATGCCCAGTGACATCAATAAGAGTTTTTGTATTGATTTCACTAGTTTTTTGATTGCACTGTAAATCTCCGATCCAGGCAAAGCACTTAAGCCTGTGCTTAAATTCATTGCTGGATCCAGTCACAGATAACGCCTGTTCTAGTTCTCTAGATTCTTTGTGCAGTTTGTCTTTTATTGCTGTGATTAAAATGGTGAATGAGGACAATACTTTTACAAACTCTCTGATGTGTATAGAGATGAAAGTTACTTCCCCAACTGTTTTTCTGCAGGAAAGAGCACAGGATGGATCGTGGCAGATCTATGGACTTTCTAAGCTCAGAAAAATATATCACAAAATATTTCATTAAGGCTGAATGTTATTTCATTTTGACTGTTTTCAGACCCCTAAATTGTTAAAAGAATTGGGGACTATATTGCACAAACTGAAAGGAAAAGAAAAAAATCACCACTAACCCACAAGTTGAAGAGAAGTTAGCTCAGGAAGGAAAAGCTTTAGATCTAGGTTACAATAGAGCTGCAAATGCTGACAGATGACAAAGCGTGAACTCTGAGCAGTGCTAGACTCGTCTAATTTTATAGATTTTAACATAATTATCAATGCTTTCCTTTCAGCTATTATGCCATTTTAATTGCATGCAGCTTATTTCTATGGTTTATAGAGCTATATTTGCAACAAGAAAATTAAAGAAGCAAAATGAAAATGGAAGAATTATGCTAAAGAATCTGCTGAGTTCTGAATCAGTGCCTTTTACTTTATCTGTGATTCATTTTTTCTGTTTTTGCCTTTATACTGATGGCTATTATAGGTCAATGACTGTCTAGGTGGTTTTCCTGCTGAAGAAGTCACTTTGCAAAATTTTCAAGCTTCCAGACTTCTGAAATGTCACTTGTTAAAGCTATATGTTTCATTTCTTCATTTTTTTGTTTCATCTAAATAACCAAGAAATCTTTTCCATTGTCTTCTATGTCCCTTTCATTCACACCATGGTTACTGTGCCACTCTTTACTCAAGAGAGATGTTCAGCACTCACCCAGGAAACTGAGAAATGTCTCAGACCCTGTAGAAACCAACTCATCCAATACATTTATCTCCATTTTTCCCCCACCCAATAATGTCAGTTCATTTGCTTGTGCTCCATGGGAATACTTTTCAAAGCAGCTGCATCTCTATGCATTTTAAACTCGAGCTGGTTGCCTCCTTGGTTTCACTGATGCTGGGGTTTACTTCTTGGGTGGAGTTGTTCCTCTCCTCTTGCCTTAACACAAGCACTGCAGCAGCCTAAGGAGCTTCATCATAATTCATGCTATTACACAGATGCCAAAAGGAATTATTAATTATTTGATGCTTATTACCACGCTCTGTAGGGAAAACCATGGCCCACAATGCATGTGCAAAGCATCTACTGCAAGAGGAGTTCACCTTTGTCTAGGATCTTCCAGGCACTACAGGGGATGTATTGAATGTGATGTTATCTATCCACAATACGTGCAAGAATTTGTTCTGCCCTTGCTCCAAGCCATGCAGTTGCTGTTGAGCTATGAGCCAAAAATAATAAGCTCTGGTGGGAGAGAGGCTGAATTATCTTGGGCTGAACAACACAGAAACTCTGCCACACAGCTTTTAAATTGGCGCTCGCTTGTGTCTCACACTGCGGTCAGAACTATCTCATACCTGCCCCAGATCAGCCAGACAGATTGATCTTGCTACATACATAACTGTTAATAATAATGGTCTGTTTCAGAGCTTTTATTACAACAACATTATATTTACCCTCCAGGAACTGCTATCAGAATCTTGTCCCCTGTTTATATGTACATGTATAAATATACTGACTGCCAGCAGGTGTGCTGAAGAAAAATAGGAGGGTTAGAAAATGTCTTGCAGATAAGAATTTCTTTTTAAATGTTAATTTTTAAGATTTCTCCCCCTCTGCCCCCAGTATGTCTGACTGTAAACTTCATCTTTAAACTTTTTTTTATTATTATTATCACCATCATAGCTAGAGCACATACAGGCAGAACATCAGTTTAGTGTGACCTTTCTGAAATCATAAGCAATTCTTTCTCTTTGTCATAGCGATAATAGAATGGATCAGATACTTCCTGAAGACATTATAATAGAGTTCAACTGTCTAAGCCGTACACTAATGAAAAATGTAAAATCCATCTCTTCTCTACAGTGGTCTCTAGTAGAACAGAGACGCTGTCTTGCAGAGAGCTTTCCATATGGTACATTGGGAACTCTGATATTTCTTGCACTGTATGGCAGATTTCACCATGGGCAGGACATTTTTTTCTTTCCATTCTGTATGCCACTTCTATAAAGACATGAATGTATTAGCTAATAAGCTTTTATCTGCCTTACCCATTCTTTCATAACTTCCTTTGGAATAGCAAACTACAGTGTGATACATGAGACAGTGGAGGAATGTGATAAATGTGTAATTCCTTTGACTTTTTATACTAATCTAATCCTTCAGCAGGTGTAAATCAGTGGAGCTCCACTTACTTCACTACACTTTTGCAGCCAAAACAGTTGAACATCCATTGTTTATTGCTTAAGGAAATAATTGGTTTGGTTTTATGTTTATGTAGGGGAAAAAAAAAAGGAAGAATGTTACCCACTTTAAATGTAATTTTTGATAGAAAAACATAAAGCCTTAGACTGCAATTTCTGTAAACAGGGCTCTTATGTCCATTTCTACAACAAAGATAACATTGCTAGTAAAACTGATTTTCAAGTATTCAAGGCCAGATTGGATGGGGCTTGGAGCAAGCTGGTGGAGCAAGCTAGTGGAAGGTGCCCCTGCCCATGGCAGCGGGGTTGGAACGAGATGATCTATAGAATGGTTTCCAACACAAACCATTCTATATGTCTATGATTTTCCTCTATCTACTTAAACAAAACAAAAAAAACCTCACAAACAAACAAACAAACACACAGCATGTTCTTTCTCTCTTTTTTTTCTTTTTAACAGACACATCATCCGTGTCATTTCCTTTTTCTCCTTTTAACTTCTCAGTTTGGTGATGGTCCAGGAAAGGAAGATAGTGAAAGATGACGGAGTATACTGTTTTAACTGACAATTTTATTAAGTAAAAATGATCAATGCGCTCTTGCATTTGGATTGAAAATAGTATATTTTGCATTGTAATCTTTCCAAACAGACAGATTTCAGAAAGTTTTCCTTCTGTAATATGCTCATTAGTTTGAATTTTCTTTGTGGCTTCAGAGACTTGTAAAAGGTACCAGTTTTTACTGGACACTCTATTTTCAGGGCAGCTCTAATTTCTGTGCTTGGAGTTCTCTGGTAAAACAGTCAATAAGACTGCTAATTAGGGTTCATTTTGATGTAGTATTTCTTATGTATATCTTGATGTATTAACTTTTTAAAAAAGGAGAGGATGCTCTGTTCCTAGTACACTTGTAGATATCTCTCATTTCTGGAATATCATTTAAGTAATTATTTTGTACAGCACTTCTTAGAATGTGCTTAATTATGATAGGTGCAATGTCAGACAGGAATTTTGAGATTGGATTTTCGACCTCTGTCACTAGTTTCATATGTCTTTTTAGTTGTTTCAATTGGCTTCTTTTTAATCTCATTTTTAAATTCAGCTAGTGTATCAAAAAAATATCACATCAGCTGCAGTAATACCTGGCCACTGTTGTTTCCATCTGGATTTTCTCTGTTGCTTCCTCTGAAGGCTCAGCTCTGGTTGGGCAACATTTCTGTGATTTTGGCCAGATATTATGAAAAAAGAATATGATTAAGATCTGGTTACTGACCCTGCATGAGATAAAAGTGATCAATCTGTTACAGTCGTTTGCATGGCTAGTCAGAAAAATAACATTTTGCAAGTCAAAGGAGCTAAAGTTTGGGAGGCTGAAAAATAAGATTATGTTTTGTGAAAAATGCATTCATATACATAGTCTTAGTTCGATGTGTCAGTGGCTAGGATATTTCAAATTTTACACTGAAACCCCAAAAGCCCCTTCAATGGTTTAGTAAAGCTCTTTCAGTTATGCCAGGAATGACACACACATTCAAA
>VXBT01005733.1:78674-148324 GCA_013400235.1 Oriolus oriolus | reverse complement strand
CTAGTTTTGGTGACTTGTTACCAGGNGCCATGTAACTTTGAAGCTCATGACTGTCTAGTTTTGGTGACTTGTTACCAAAGTAACTTGTTAACAAAATAACTGTGATAGTTCCATCTCTTTAATAAGAGCTCTGAGCAGAGACGGCAAGCAGTAACCTATATCATTTTTCCAGTGTAAGATTTCTTCCTTTCAGTGCAGCTTGTTATCCACAGACCAAAGTTTTCGATATTATGAGTTCAGTGCCACCAGGCTTTTCCAGTGTCAGTGGCTTCAAGCATGGAAATGGACACTGGGCAGTTCTCCTGGTTGTCAATTTTATTACTAACTTCTGATTTCTTTCTGGCTTCTGGCTTCCATATGACTGGGAAATTGGCTCTTCAGCAGCCTTTGCCTCCACTTCATTTGCAAATGTCATCTGATTTAAGCTGGTTGAGGTACTGAAAATGGTTGAGCCACAACAGTGAAGGACTCCACAGGCTAATATCTTTTTATTTCCTTCTCCCTGAGAAGCTTGTTTACAGCTGGTCAGTGTATGTCTTTATTGTGTCTCAGTATGGAAATACTATTTGGTCTTTCCCTTTAAAAAGATGAGGAGACTAAGGACTGGGGAATTAGTGCCACCATGAAGTAGAGAATGAGAATGAATATATAACTTCGAGGATACTACTGTTTACCTTATTCCAGTAAATTTAGGCTGGTAAGTTCCTTGTTAGAAGAAAACAACACTTAGTGTCTCTCTGTTGCTTTTATATAATGTGTGGCTTGCCTGCAGGGGACGGAGTGAAATGTAATTTTATTTACTTTGTCTTAGGGAAAAACAGAGACCTGAATAAAGAGGAGTAGAAGAAGGAAAGTTTCTCTGGGCGCTGTTCTGCAACATAACATCTCCATGGCTGCTGGAATCACAAGCTCTTTGGGTGCCTCACACTGTTAGTTATAAATCTTCCTCTTTAAACCCAGGAGCCTGGTTTAAAATCCAAGGAGCTTAGAAATGTTACCTTAATGCTGTTCCCTCAACAATGCTGAGAGGAAAATGAACTGCTTTCCCTGTTTATTGCAAGCCGTATTCTGAAGTCTTCACTTACCTCTGGCAATCATATAATTGAGCCAATTTCTGTGAACGTTTATTATTTAGCCCTACATTCAGAGCTGGTAAGAGACAGCATTTGAAATATATCAGATGCTCAACAGCCATAAAATTCTCCACTGAAAAAAAAATCCTATTCCATGCCAGAAGTTTTGAGGCTCAGTCTAGTAATTGCAATTCAGACTGATTGAAGCACATAGAAAGGACAATAAAGTGCAAATTATTTCTATTTCACATAGAAAACACCTGCTTTTTATAATTAAAATAATAGTGTGGAGAAGCATGCTAATTTTGCCCTGTTGTTATCACTTTATATACCTAGGGAAGGATAGTTGTGCAATGGGATGTCTGTATATTAATACTGTTATATATTGCAGCTGGAAGTATCAATATGGCATAGGTCCTTCCATAGGAACTGGAGTCTCATCTGTGGCTGCATAAAACCTCAACTATATGCATAAGAATTTTCTAATTGCTTAAAAAGGAGGAGGAAAAAAACAAGAGTTTATCTACTGAGTGATTTCTACTTTCTTGATATGTTGGCTAATGGTGCTAATTTAATTGAATAATGGAAAATATGTAATCTCAAAGAGAATTTAATTAAACAATAGTACAAAAATCTATGTCTTTTTAAGAAAGGGTCTTCATAGATACCCTTGATTCTTTCTGGAAAAATATATTGTTCTGTTTAAGCTGCTAAATTATCTAATAAGTTTCTAGTGTCATAAAATATAACTTTCAATGAAAAAACATATATAACCTATTAGTGCTATCTTTTAAACTTGAAAATCACCAGGGTAAAAATGGGTGTAAAAGTGTTAAGACATACATTTAAAGTTTATTTCTAATTTTTTCCTCCAAAAATTTGAGGTCTAGTTTGTCTACAAGACAGATAATAGAAAATATTCTATTTCTTCAAATCTCTCAAGACTTCAAGGGGGAAAAGTTAGGGGAAACCCCAAGAAGTCATATTAAGTGACAGAAATATACTAATATGACAATCTCCACTGTTAACCTCCATGTTCATACCAATTCTATTTCTAGGATAAGAAAATTATAGCATTGGTCTTCTGATAACGATCAAGTAACAGAATCTAGTTTGATGTTCAAAATTACTGATAACTAGCAGGTTTTTTTTAAATGTTTTTATGTTTTTATCCTTTAATACTTTATTTATTTATTTGCACATAATAAGAGCTTACATGTTTCAGAAAAGTTTAATTTTAGTGTAAGGAACTGAGGCAGAACAGTTGACTCATCAGTGACTGTAATCATTGATTTCTGCACTAATAAGGTCAGAATGCAAGATGTCACTGAACCAGCTTTCTTGTTCACTCATGTTAGTCATCAGCCTAGTAATGATAATAGCAATAGAAAAATCTGATGGATAATAATAATAATAATAATAATAATAATAATAATAATAATAATAATAATAATAATAATAATAATAATAATAATAATGGTAAAATCATTAAGTGGCTATGCCTCCAAAGTCAGCATCAGAATGTGAATCCTGCACTCAAGAAACCTCCTATATAAAGGTGCTACAAACTAGTGGCTGTACATACAACCTATTACCATGAAGAACCACATAACCATGAAGTAGAATGATTGTATTTGACTTTCAGGCTCCTGTACCAAATGAATGCAATGCTAAGGGGTGAAACAACATGTCATGGTTTGAACCTGAGTTGAGTGACAAAGTTCTGAGCCAATCGCTTCCCGCAATTTTGCATATACAAAAGCAGCACAGAGGCGGGAAATTGGAAGATTCTTTTCTGGTTTTCACCAGAGGGTGGCTGGGCCGGGCCCCCGTCAGGCCAGGCTGGGCCCCTGCCGGGCCATGAGCCCCCTGTGTCCTCTCCCCGGTGCCGATGGCTGCGGGAGGACCCTTTTGGAACTGCGGGCAGCTGGGAGACACATCAAACCGCTGCTCTGACCGAAAACCACCGGAGTGGTTTCTGCTGTAAGGAGCTGATAAGTTTCCCTTCTCGCTCCCGTGTGGCTCCGAGAAAAAAACCTATCAGGAGCTAATACCTGGAGAAACACCGAACCGGCTAATAGCACGAAGGAAACAAGGCTTTCTCCAACGTAAAAGCCTGAGAAGAAAGTCAGCTCTTCAAACATGGAGGCTTCAAGGTCAGAGAGAAAGAGAAACTGAGTCACGTGAGCTGGAGCTGAAGATAAACTGGAAAAAAAGAGGGCGGTGGCGTTTTTTCCTCGCACGTAGCTTAAATTGATTTCTTGCATGCCATCGTAGAGATTGTAATTTCACAGAGTGTTCTATATCTCTCTAAGACGTGGGGGGAAAAGAGAATTCTATGTGCAGCCTGCAGGAGAAGAGATGTGGCTACGCCAGGCCACCTGAGTTGTAAAAGACTTTTAAAAATTCTGTGAAGCCGTTGCTTTCCAGGCTGGAGTTTGCTTATCCTTAAAAAGACAATATCCCATGTATAGCTCGTGAAAGCAGTGTGGGAAGACTGCAGTGTTAGGAGAGAGAGAGATGTTACAGCAGCAGGGTATTTCTCCAGGCGGGACTCTGTTTTGCTGGTAGCAGTTTGGGAACCACGAAAGCAGAAGAAACCTCTTTTTTTCAAATATAGAAAAGACCTTTAAAACTTGCATCTGAACAATATTATATGTTGTTGTCCTTTGTGCACATTAGGTAAAGTGAGAGGTACTGAAAGGAGAAAAAGGGGGTTTTTGCTTTAATTTCTTATTATTTCTTTTTACTTTTAATCCTGTTAATAATAAACTTCTTTATATTCTCTAAAGTTTTTGCCTGCTTTTCCTACTTCTAATTCTTATCTCACAAAAGGTTAAAAGCTGCGAACAAAACCACTACACAACATTTGTGACTCAGCACCAGTCCTGTTCATGAGTACAATTCTTAAATCCCACTGAAGTGGCTTTCTTTCACAGTATAGAATCTATCAACATCAAATGACCGGAAACTAAATTTTCTAGTAACTTGCTCTTTTATGCAGTATTTTCAATGCGTAGACATTCATGAGTCAGGATGATTTAGCTCTTCAGATTGCCTGCAGTTTACATGCTATTTGCAAGGAAGTAGATGATTGTAACAAGCTGCAAAGCATCAAAGAACCTTTCCCAAGTATATTACTTCTATCTCTATTTACTTTTACACATCAGGTATTTCAGTGATTAGAAAGTTCCATTTCAAGAAAGCATCTGAAAATGTGTTCTGTGAAATTTTCATGAATTAGAGCTTGTGGGTAGTTTGTTGCTTAGCAAGAAACTTACATAACTGCAATCCATGTCACCAATAAGCTGTTATTATAATTAGCTCCAAAATATTAATTAATATTGTCTTCATCCCATTTTTATTTTGCTATAAGAATACTGGCTCAGTAATATACCACTTACAAAAGTATAACCATTACTTATTTTCAATAAAGACTTATGAAATATACATGCAGTAGAGAAACTAGCCTCTTTTTAGGAGAAAAATTCATAATCGTATCAAATTCAGTCGTCATTTACAAATACTAAATGGCTATTTAAGTTTAAAAAATAGAAGGAAAAGACAAAATCCATTTTGAATGTGTGAGGTACTTTTGTTGCATTTAAACAGAGGAAGGCAGACACGGTAACAGAGATAGAGAACACTAACAGTGAAATTTAAAAGTATGTTTAGAAATTGCACATAATAATAAAACATAAATTTTATGTTTTATGTTTTTTTGTCTCAGTTTCAGTATTAGTGATGTGTGGAAAACATTTCTTTTTCTTGTGCATGATAATTTCTTCTTATGGTTAAAAGCCATTGCTAGGTACTTTCATTATGGAAATAAGAACACCTGAAGGGGGAACTTATGACCGAAGAAATATGTAAACCTTTAATTTCCACCTGAGCTGAACTGGAACTCATGATATCAATCATAGGCATTCTCATTCATAGAATGAGAATGTCATGTCAATAAAGACTGAGAGTTATGTAGGAAAATGAAATTAAAATTAAATATGTGCTTAATTTTAGCTTTGTTACATAGCACATGAAATCCAGTGGCCTGATGCCTCTATCTGAAAAAAATAAGACTATAGACCAATAACCAACACTGTCCATTCTAGGTATATTTCTGGAGAACAAAACAAATCCAGAGAGAGTTTTAAGGTCAGATGAAGATGAAACTGCAAAACTTCTGTAAGTGGGCCATCCAAAACTGACTCTTTTTGTGTCATTTACACAAGCAAAATGTATATGTTCTACAACAGGACAAGATCATACCTTGTTAGGATGGATGTATGACCAACTGCTTTAGACTCAAGAAGCTGTTCTTTTTCAGGACTGCAGAAGTTAAACTCAAATTTTACCAAAACCTTGGTAGATGAGTATGTACACAATTTCCTAAAGGTAAAGGACAAAGAGACCTTGATAATTTGGCAACCTTACAAAGATAATATTTGTGAAATTCCTATATATATAAAAGCTCCTATAAAGACAGACTTCACCAAGTATTATATGCTTTCAAAGAGATTTTATTTTTTATCTGCTGCATGAATGTTCTATCCTTTGTATCCTATAGCAAATGAATAATTGTTCATTAATAACAGGCTAGAAGAACAAAATGTAACTGAGAAGTCCTCTTGTTATGCAGTGTCTAAAAGTTATATTTAACATAGAAATTGTTCTGCTGGCAGCTAAAAAGAGACATTATCTCTAAGTGCCTGAAAGCTCTAATCATAAGAGGATACCAGGTGAATACTGTACAAGCTGGAAAAAAAGATGGACCCTGACACTAAAACTTCAAGTATGAATTTAAGGTGAGAAGCAGAAACAACAAATCTTAAGTAAAAGTAAACAAACAAAAGAAATAAAGAGTCAGTAAGTGTTCTTGTGAAGGGTCTTGATAGAAAGGTCTTGATACAGCAAGAATATGTCTTACTTACAGTTAGTCACAAGAGTATAGCCTTTCTATCAAAAAATATGAACTATCACAGCAGCTGGTCTGTATTAAGGAAAACTTCATGTAAGCAGACCTAAACCATCCTTAAATGTAGTAGTTAGAGGCATAAGTAAAATACATGATTCGGAAGACTGATATATAAGCAGTTAAAACACATATGTGGGCTAAAGTTATAATTAGCATAGACTCTTATCCAAGCTTTAGCTATTTTAGCTATTTTAGGAGAGCATAAGCTAAAGCTAGTCGATTACTTATATGAATGAAGCATTGTAGTAGCACCATTGCAATGCACTGATGTTAAATTTTAATGGTAGCAACATAAACCAGGTGAATTCAGATGAATCACCAACTGAAACTACTGAAAATAAGCTTAAAAACAAGAGACGTACAAGGCTAAATAATTTGAAATTATTCTGATTTTAACAAGAATAAGGCTGAGAGAATTTTCAAATAACAAAGCATAAAGTCAGACTTTCATTATAAAAAAAAATCTAAACTCATTATTTTCAGATTCTCATAATCTTCATTGTGAAAATAAGCTCTAGGAAAGTATCTGTAAATTATCTGTCCTGTATTTTTTCCATGTCTTCTACAAACTTACCAGTAAAGAGTTGCCCATGATGGTAATTTGAAGGGTTTTTTTTTCTTTTTGTCTGTTTTTCAGCCTATAAATATTTCATTTCTGTTTGGAACAAACAAAAATGTTGATATCCTCCAAAAAGATTGTTCTTGGACTGTCATGACTCAGATTTCTCAATCTAATTTAAGAATTTAGAATATGTTAGAGCTACTTTCCCAAACTGGAACCCAAATTGAAAGCTAAACTAAGGTGTAGAAATTAAAATACATTTTTCAGTTAGTAACATTGATTAAAACTAGAAAATGGATAATTAATTTGATGGAGAGTAATACAGTATTTGTAGAGTTATGGAAAATTCATGTCTGAAACAACATTCAGCAGAAAACTCAACACAATGATGAAAACTTTGTTAGCAAGTAAAGAAATCTACAATTTTCAACAGATTATAGTTTGTAATTGATGTAATTTTTGTAACCTACATATGGTTTATTTATTGGATTTCGGGGCACAAGGTGTATTCAGATCAGTTCTGATCTGGGCATCCTGTTATTCTAGTGCTGTTGAATGTTAGGTACTGCAGTTTCCAATAAGATGCTAACTGGGTGCTTTTTTTGGCTCATACAAATCTTAACCATATGTGAACATAATAGTGAAAGTGGGTAGACTTTACATATGGAAGAGATTGGCATTTCATATACCTCACATATACTTACTCAATGAATTTCACCATATGAAAATTCAACACAGAAGCAGCCCTGGGGTTTGCATTTTACAGCACAAAACCTGTTTCTGCTAAGATATTTTCAATTAAAAATAAAATCTTTAAGACTCATGCATTTATGGTACATAAAACTAATTGCAGCTAGGATGAGATTCACGCAGGTAAATTCTCAAAAGAAGCATAAACTAAAACACAGAAATATGCACATCTATTCTCCTTCCCTGGTATATTTAACAACAATAATCTTAATTTACAGGACATTTTTCTAACAGAGATCATTGTTGTTCAATTCCAGACATTTGTTCTAAACATAGTTGCTGTCAACAGAAGGGAAAGAAAGAGAGAAAGAAAGTGGGTTTAATTAGCATCATCTAGATTTTTTGTAGCAGCCTCCATTGAGAAGGTTTGTCTCTGTCCCAACTAGTTTAGATTAGAATTTCTGGTTATATAACTCTATTTTCCTCTACTAATTCCTCACTGCACAAAAGGAAAATTATAGAAAAATTTACATAATAGAGAAAGATGGTAAATGTTTTTTTAGGCTCATTCCAGACCCATTTTTATATACCAATTGTAGAGATACATTAGCAATAATGATTAACAAGTTGATTAATGATTAACGATATTTCTACTTCATACCATCATAACTGCAGTAAGGTTAAATTTTATATAATGAAGACTTTTTTTAAAAGTTCATGTTTTTACTCTGGTTGTAAATTTCTCTCTTATCTCCCAGGTCAGATTTACTTCACCTAACTTGGCATCTACTGTGTCAATATCCACCCTAGAGCTAGTTATTGAGGTTACTTTTGCAATCACTACGGAGCAAAAGATTCCTCTAATGCAATTCATTCCATCTTGAGACAAAAAATGTGCCTCTTTCTCTTCATTAGAGGTCTTCAGGTAGCCAACACAGATGCAGAATATGTGAAAACGGTATGTACTTTTCATATGCTTTGTGTATACTTTTCTATCTGAACATGCCCAGGCTACAGTGGAAGATTGGATTTATTGTGTTTCTTGCAGTCTGTGCAGGGTAGCTGAAATCCTGAATATATTGCTGGCTGGTGGGAAACAAAACAGCTGTACTGAAAATTATTTTTTTTCTCCAACAGAAAGGTGACATTATATTTGCTTCATCTGTTTGATATTAAGGAAATAATTTAAATGTTGAGATAATATTTAAAACGCTGCAATAAATGTCAATTTTGCATCTTAAAATTAGAGTATTTCCTTGGTGCTAGTGACCCTAAGAATTTCAATGATTGGGTGAGAATCAGGGACCTGGCTCCATAAAGACATGTATTCATATTTGTATATGTCAACTTTTAACAGCCTTATTTCTCCAATACTATTTATAATACCTGATAATAAATGGCATAAATAAACAGTAAATATTTCCAAGCAGGGGAGAAAGAAGGGGGAAAAATAAAATGTTTATAAAATGTTTTAAGTCAGATGAAATAACATTCTTGCAGGCCTGAGTGCATTTCCATCATGGTATTTATTTATTTGAAGGTTAATGCATAAATATAAAAAGCTAAAAAGCTTTAGGCATCCTGAGTATGCTTAAACAAAACAAACAAAAAAAAACGGTATAGCTTACAGTAAGTTTAATATATGAGGTGAAAGTGTGAAATACAGGAATCAAATTCTCCTTGCTTGGGGCAATGCAGATATCTTTTCCTTTGGCTTAAATGAGCACTAGTTGGAATCTAGCTTAGAGTGAGGAGTACACACCTTAGAAAGTCTTCTTTAAAGTTATTTTATGAAATACTGTCAGTTTTCTGCTTTAAAGGTTACTGATGAAGTATTATTTTCCATTATGATGAAACATGATGCTCATCTGCACTATGACTTTTTCAATTTTATTGCATAGATACAGAATGATCTGTACATTTATATATAACTTAGTCATATTCTGAAAAAAAAAATGGCTGAGAAAATGAGCAACTGCTCACTGTAATTTTTTTCCTTTTTTTTTTTTTGTCTTTTATGGTAACAAGTCGATATTGCAGAAAGAGGACAGACATAGCACATATATTTTTTACTACTTCTATTGCATACAGTAGTCTACAAAAATATTTATTCTAAACTTTGGCTGTGGAAGTGCAAATACCTCTGAAAAGAAAAAACCCAAAACCTAAAATCTGGTTATATCAATCAGTACTTTTCATTCAAAAACATATTTCTTCCAGTAGACACACCTCTGAGCTACTTTTCCTTTCTCTGCTTCCTATTGCTGTGATGAATGTGTTCAGCTAACCTGTCATCTATTTACTTATGCACTGACTCTGTAAGAGTGCCCTGATGCTGTTTCAGTGAGCAGGCTTGAAAATAATTAATCGCAAACATCAGAGCAGATGAACTAAAATATCTAATTAAGTCTCTGAAATACCAAAGAATAAGTGTATGGGTGTCCTATGAGGTTGATTGAGAAGTTAATAATCAACCAAATAGTGTCAGGGATGGTTCTTCTACCTAAAGCCAGCTGACTTACTTTGGTTGGACATGCCAAACTTTTGAAATCTCTATTTGCTTCCAAAACAGACAACAGGACAGTTGGTGGAATAGTCACATCCTTTTCTGTGCAAACCATCCAGACATCCTGTGAATAATTTGGGGGAGGATGAAGTGGCCTAAGACAAAACAATACTGGGCATAGATCTAACACACAAATGGTAGAGATGATCAACTATCTCTACATCAGAAGTGTTTGTGATTTAATTTTATAAGACATATTTGCTCATAGAAGCCCAACCTGTTCCATTAATGGAGATGACATTGCCACTGGAGAAATCCTAAATTTTAAAAACCCCAGAAAAATGTTATTACATTTGCTGTTGACTGTGTAAGGAGCTCTAGTGATTCAGTGCTTCCACACATCGCGGCTGATTGGCAAAATATAATGAGATGTTGTGCCTATGCACATTGCTTGGTTTTGTGTTCACAGAATGAAAAACTCTTATGCTGGGGCAAAATAATCCTGTTGTCCACCTCGCTGCAGTGGGGCAAGTGTAAGGTAGAATGAAAAATTTATGAGCTCAGAGACAGAAAGCATAACCAAGAGAAAGCAAATTTGGTAGCTGTTGGGAAATATTGTGGATAGATAGATGTGGATTTTGGTGGAAGGCTCTCTTTTTTCCCTTTTGGTTTTCAGGTTTTGGGATTTTATTTTTTACTGATCAGCTTTCTATTAAAAGAAGAAGCAATTTAGATGAAATTTTAGCATCTAAAAAGATGTGTCAGTTTCAACAAAACTTTTTGACAGAATTTCAGTGTGGAAAGAATCTAAATATTTTGCATTGGGAAAATGAAGCATTTTGATAGTAATGTTTTTGTTTTCTTTTTACAGTGAAAAGAAAATAGAGAAGAAATATATGTATGCACTTGACATAAAAGCGAAGAATATGTGAGCAAATATGAAATTGTTTTGGCATTTGAGGAAAAATGAGGAAAATATGGGAGAAACTAAAAAGGAAGGGAATAAATTATAAGAGAAAGATGTGATAAGAGTGTAGAGAACATGAACATCCATGCCCACAGACTATTTTAGGCCTTAGTTGTAAGGGGATATCAATCAGATTTGCCCATGTGTGTGAAAATATGTATGCAAGAAGTCCTTGTAGATTATTTTTTTTTTATGTTTGCTGGATTGAATTTTCAGTGCAGCCAAGTATCAGAATTATTTGGCATCATTGGGAGTCATCTGAATGAATGTTTCTTAATGCCCAACTACAAGTACCTAACTGAAAATTTAATTTTGCTTAGATCTACTTGGCAAGAACTGAGCACATGGGCTTTTAAACCCTTTAAAATTGTTAAGTTTGTATTTGCTAAACTTGAAAATTTGTCCTATGGCATTTTTTTTATAAGATTCACAGTTTATAACTGCATTTTACAACATTCTAAGTGATTTTGCCTTTTGATAGCACCTTGTTGATTTTCAAGTTAACAGGTATATGCCGTTTTCTCTCTCTGTAAATGAGCTTTATAGATCACCATTCAAATTAAACATCACAGCAAACAAAAGCCATTCTATGGAGAGGCAGCCAATGACTACTTGTATAAATCCTACTTTTTGCAGGGAATATCATTATAAAGCAGCACACTTACACACTTATCTCTTGTACAGAACATCCAGAATGTTAAAACTATTCTTTTCACCCTGTGGTCATCTGCTGAAATCCTCACACTTTTTCCAGGATGAAGAATGTCTCATCTTTATGATGTTCATTCCCTTCAGAACACGGCTACACAAATATCAGATTTGCAAAGACATTAAGAGAAGCAAAAGGAATGGGTAAGGAAACAATGAGCACATTCATCAACAAAAGCTTTGATATACTTGTGGCAGCAAGTAAAGTCTCTCTATATGTAGTGCGAGATAATTATGATATAAAATATTTCTATACAGTATATATATATTACTAAATTTTTCTAAATTATATTTTACATAGAATATGAACATTTCATTGCTATATCAGACTTTAAACCATTTGATAATTGCACTCGCAGATACTAAAGTCCATTTGTCCAGAGCCATTCATTCAGAGATACTCGACCTGTTGAATTAGGAATTTGTATCTGAATTACAGTTGAATTACAAAGATGTTATTTTGAGGTTTTGGAACAAGATTCCACCATTTACTCTGACATTTACATTTAAATCTTCAGTCTTTATCAAAGTGCTTTGGTTTGTTTACACATGTGACTGGTACTTGATAACCAAGCCAATAAAATATTTTTATAATCCAGCTCTTTTGTTTTTTTAGAGTTCATATCTGGTCTTCATTCACTTTCTTTTTAATTGTGTCATTTTCAATTTATCTATGTTTAAAATATCTGATTGCCTTCTTTTTAAAACATATTATGTCCGTGAAATCTAGAAACAAAAGTTCAGTTAAGTTAAATATTGAAGTTCATATCCTGGGAGTAAAGAAAGGACATCACGGTTGAATTAGTTGCCTTTCTTCTCTTTCATTTGGAAAGTCTAATGAAAAGTAAATATGGTAGAAAGAGCTGATGGGTATCATCAGCAAAGGGGGGCTAAAAGACTGCTGTATGAAGGTACAAAGCTCCTTCTGTAAGTTCATGATATTTAGAAGTCCAGTTCAAGTTTCTGAACAGGTACCTTAGCCACCAAATCTCCTTCCTTGCAGCAGAAGTCTTAATGATAGATTTTGCTGTTTCTGGTTGACAACACTGCTTTCCAGTCGCTCAGAGCAGTCCTGTCAAGCACTCAGCAGTGTGATCACCTTAGGCTGAAACTGTTTCAAATATCACAAGCTTAGAGCTGAGTAACTTCTATTTGTGGTTTTGTTTTAGACATGTCTTCCCCCACAGTTGCAGGAGGGGATTAATTTCTAAGCCAGCATTTGTTTTTTTCTCTTTGACTAGTGAACACCTAAAATTAAGTCACTTATAAAACCCTTTTTTGAAGACAGTGGATGTCCTGGAAATATCATTATTCTATTATGGGAAAATAGAATCCAAACATGACACAGTGGGTAAGCCTGCAAACTGATCTTTTGATGCATAACTAATACACAGAGTAAAAACAGGTGGTGTTCTTATAAGTACAGCATGATAATGAGCTCATTACAAGGATCTTCAGTTTTGATGTCAGCACTCTAAAGATACTGATCAATAATAGTAGGAGTTCAAATATGATATTCAAATATGAACAACACTGCAGATGTTTCTGATATATCTCAGGTTCTCCACCAGTCACTTTTTAATTGTCTCACTAATCTTTACTCTTTTAAAAGTTAAGCATCTGGTCTAGAGACTATTTAGTGAATGTCACTTCTCCAACGCTGATTTTAGGGTGGGACAAAAAACCTTTGAACCATATTTACTTTATTCCTGTGATCACAGAAGAAACCTTGACACATGTTTTGTCAAAAGGCAGCTTAAATGAAAATCATTGTCCTTCTAGAAAATTTATCTAAGAAAAATTCACATGAAATTGCTCACTAATTGTTTGCATGATGAATTTTCAGAAAGTAGCAGTATCAAATCTCATTTATGTGTATGTAATGAGGTCATGTGGCTGGAAGCTGAAGACAGATGTATTCAAAATGGAATGTTAAACATGGCTGTTGAAAATCTCAGTTAAACTAGAGATAAGTTTGTTCCACTGCCATTCACTATTTCTGTATTAAGCTCAGCTGCCTGAAGCATTCCTTTGTGGTAGTTTAGGTAAATAAGTACAGACTTGATCGAAAGACCACATGTAAAAATCTATTACCTTTTTTTACGTGGGAGGTCTGATGACATTGTCTGTGTAGTTACTTCTAGCCTTAAGAGTCCATAAACTGATTTGCAAAACAGGTTTTTCTTTTAGACAAGAAAAATTACAGTCAAATTGTCACAGTGATATAGTTTATATCCAGTTTTTTCTGGCACTTCACAGTGCTTTTATTCCTCATATCCTTAACTAAACCTTAATAACTTATAACCTACAATAAGTGCCTTTGTTCTGCTCTATAGACATATTTAACTATTTGAAGTTGATCCATTTAAATTAATTTATTTTATTTTGCAAAAATAAACTACTCCATGAGATTGAACAGTGATTTCAATCAAAATTCAATATTTAAGGTCCTTTAATATGAAATATGTATAAAAAGACAATACAGAGTATTATACAGCATTATAATGACCGAGGCAGTGAGGAAAATTTGGCTACCCTTGGTCCGAGGGATTTTATATCTATATATCTGTTTATTATCTGATTATGCATTTTGGATGTTTCTTCTAGAGCATTAAAAGGTCAGGGATTTGGCCACAATCTCCTTTAATCTAGAGGCATAGATGTAGCCTTTGAAAGCTTGGTCAGCTTCACAAATTTACTGGTGACCTTCTCTCCTGGTAAATCAAGTGCAAAAAGACAAAGTGAAAAGTGATTATTGTAGGCCACTTTAAAAACACCTTTCCATAAAATGATGGGTGAATATTAATTGATCCTGATGACATCATCCATATCATGAAAGTTAAAATATAGATCTGTTTTCTAGGAAAGTACTTAAGGTATCTTCTTTAATATATCTCTCATTAAATTTATTTTAAAAATTCTATAGAAGGGTTAGGCTGTAAATTTCACAGCCTGTAATTAGGAAGTTAATTCCTCAGTGTTTCCTAAATGTCTTATGATATCTAACTGTCTTCAGTTGGAAAGGAGGAGAGGAGAGGAGAGGAGAAGACAAGAGCTAAGATATTTGGCCTTAACACAGAAATATTTCTGCTCTTAGTAACTCTGCTGAAAAGATTCAAAGTTATTGAATTTCAAATTGCAGTTTAATTCATTATTCTCATTGAGACCATCTAAAGGAAAATCATAAATCAAAGCCATGATCATCTTTCTGATAGAAATGTTCTGGTTCTGTGACATCAGTCATAACTGTTAAATGACTCAGATTTTTGCTTCTCTTTCTCATAGCAATATTAACCAGAAAGACTGAAATAAAACTGACTCCAGTTGGAGTATTAGTGTTTGATTTTTTCATTAATAGAATTTATAAAACTTGGGGATGCCTGCAAAGTCAGAGCCTGTCATTTAGTTTGCAAGGAATACAAATAAAACTAAAAGAATCTTCTCACACTTAAAATTTTGTTACAGCTCACCTAGGGAAAGGAACGTCCATTGTAGGTTTATGCAAAATATAAGATGTGATATTGTTACCCCAGTGAGATAAGCAATCAAAAAGTTGTGATGAAGTTCAAAGAAGCTAGAATTTCAGCTAAAAATTTTATAAGCTTGCCATGTAATCCTAATAGTTTCCAGATTTCTTTACAGTTTTGATATATCATTCTCATGCCTTTTATTTGGAGCTGGACCATCCTTCATGGGATTCCTCAGCGGCTTTGAAAGTGTTAAGTAGCAAACATTCGCTATTCTGGGACTGTCTGAAATGAAGAGCTATCATGTTGATGTAAGTTACATATCTGACTGGATGGGATCCCAGACACCTGCAGTGGGGCAGGTGAACAGCTTAGAGAGCTGATTTATTCTCTGCCTTGAATGTAAATTAAATAAGGACACCTGCAACACAGCGGAAGGATACGGCTAACAGCGTGCTGATGTTATAGACTTCAGAAATAAAAGGTGTATTCCTTTAGGTGCATGAGCACGTTTTTTTGTCTTGTTTTATTGTTTTAAAACTTACACTATAACATAACAGCAGATGTGAGGTAACTTGGAAATAACAATTATTAGCAAGAGTAAGGAAAAACTAATGATGTAGACAGTGTTCTTGGGTAAGTAGAAGTGTGGACAAATGATCTCTCATTATAAAAGCAGGAGAGCATAACAGCCTAAATTTTCCAATCTTGAGGCTAGCCTGAAACTTACTGCTAAAAAAAAATATTGTTGAAAAAAAAAATCCAACCCATTATCAGATCTAAGACTGAACATTTTCTTGATATTGAACCTGAGATGCTGAGATGTATTCTGAAAGGCAGGAGAAGTGTTCAGGTCAGCCAAGCTCTTACTATATCTTCGAAAGAAAATAGTCTCATTTTGGGAGAAATTCTTGGAAACAATTCTGAAAAAAAAGAAAGAAAGATTGAAGAACAAATTGCATCTCTTGCAGATGGAGAAGTCTGTAAGAGTGAAGGACTCTGCCCTGGAACATGGATGACAAGGGAAAGAACTTTGATTAAAAAGGACACTTTGTCTTATTACATGGACAATGATTTTGACCTAAAGATTTGATTGTTGTTTGATGTCATTAAAGAGTTGATGTTCTTCTGTTTGTTTTATGGCTTATATTTAATATGCCACTTAATGGGCCTGCTGATTGTACCTGTATGGAATGCACGAGGTTATTTTATGTGTACTGAAGTGCATTATGGCCACTTACTGGCACTTAGCAGTATTAGCTGCCTCACTATTACTAATATTGACCTTTAGCTTTGTGTTGTGAAGAACTGAGGAACTGCCAAGACTCATTTTTTTCCTCACAAAATAGAGAACTATCTGCTTCAATAGTTGCACTTCCAAGTGCAAATTTAGCTTCAGTGTCCTTCATTACCCCTGAAGTTCACGCACTGCAAAAAGTGTGTGCTTGCAGATATAGTCCAAAAGGAGATGTATAATTGACTCTTCCAAGGTGTGTATTTCGTTGTTGTTTTAATTCCTCCCTGCATGGGTTGTTCACTACTAGTAGTAGTAGGAGTATTAGTATAAAATAATTCTTATCTGTGCCTCCTGAGAATCTTGAGGTCAGCCTGGTGATCGTTTCTTTTGCTTAGATCACAATCTGAAACATTCAGAGTAGGATCATTCATATGCAAATCTCTAAACTTATTCTGGGGGAATGTCCTTGCTAAACAGCAGCAGCATTTGGATTTTACAAAGTTCTTTGCCCTGGCTTAATTCTCTTTTTCTCTCTCTTTAAAAAGCAGAGTAAAGTATCAACAGTAAAAACCAGTGCAGGTTATCTGTTCTAGAATTGAGATACTATAGCATAAAAGATTATATAGTATATTGCACCAAAGAAAAGATACTGGGGAGGAAAAGCCAGTCCTTTTGTTTGACATCACTCTTATAAAATATATTTTTATTGTAAAAGCTGATTGAAATTTCATTATTTTTTTCTCACACTACAGTATCCTGTTTTATTACCGCCTATCTTTTCGGATGGGTATGGATTTTACTCAGTTGACTGGCCATAGTCATCTGTTGCCATTTTAGATATTTATTCTTGACATCTTGTACTAGTTTTGTACAGGATAGAGTTATTTTATTCATAGTAGTTTCTATTGTGCTATGATCTGGATTTGTAATGAAAACAGTGTTGACAACACAGGGATGTTTTAGCTACTGCTGAACAGTACTTACACAATGGCATTTTCTTTGTCATGTTTCCCCACCAGCAAGGGGGGTGGCTATACACAAGGAGTTATGGGGGGACATAGCCAGGACAGCTGACCTCAACTGACCAAAGGGTTATCCCACACCATATGGCATCATGCTTAGTAAATAAAACTGGGTGATGAAGGCGGAAGGGCAGATGTTGGGAGGGATGACCTTTCTATTTTCAAGTCACCGTTACATGTCATGGAGGTCCTCTTTCCTGGGAATGGCTGAATGCCTGCCTGCCTGTGGGAAATGGTGAATGAATTCTTTGTTTTGCTGTGTTTCTGTACATGGCTATTGCTTTATCTATTAAAATGTTTTTATCTCAACCCATGTCTTTTCTAGCTTTTACCCTCTCATTTTCTCCTTCATCCCACTGTAGAGGGTGAGCAAGCAGTTGTGTATGGGTGAGCTGCAAGTCCAGAGTTAAGTCACAGACATATGCAGAGGACACACACTCTTTTGTGGTGGCACCTAATGCTAGTAGTGGCACCTGTATGCTAAACAGGACAGATTTGGGCATTTCAAGTGGGACTTCCAGGTGTGTAAAACTGAACACCCTACGTGCTTGACCTGTGTTCAGAGAAATTAAAAAAAAAAAAAAATTCTGGCTTGCTTTAGCAAGTATCTTTTCAGTTGCTTCACAGACAGTTCCATGTGAATAAATAAATAAATAAATCATGTAGCAAATTAGGACAGGAAAAAACCAAAACCAACAAAATAACAGCAAACAATCCTGCAGTAATTTCATATGATTTTCTGTTTGGACATTTAGATTGTATATTCTGTAAGGAGTGACTCGCCTGTGGATCATTTGGGTTAGGACGTGGGTTCTCAGAGAAAAAAAAATGGTTTTGATATTAAGACTTTAGCAACACATATATCATCAAAAGACTTTTCAAGCCTTGTTTTCAAACTGAGTTTACTTACAATGAAATCCTGCTTTGGGGGCAGGGGAGGAAGGGGAAGGAGGAGTTGGTCATGCTTGTATGCACCCAATTTGCAAATGTACACTTCTAATTGGTTTTGTACAGCTCCTGGGTTAGGCAAAGGTCTCAGATAGCAGGATACTCATTAAACTGTTATTTGACATTGCTTCCTCTGAAGAAAATAAGGAGGGGGCAAATCAAAACTGTAACCTTTGTTAGTAAATAGCAATGAACATTCTGGGAAACAGCTTTTAAAATAATTGGTACAGTATGCTGATGTTTAGAAGAGAAAGGAAGAAAAATCTCCTTAAGAAAACTGTTAAATGCTGAAAAACATATTATTTTTTCTTTTTCTTGTGGTGCTCTTGGGCACTGAGAATGCTAATAACTAGTAATTTGCATTTGTCTAGTAATTTTTCATCTGTGCACTTTTATTTTGGCAATAGAGGTCCAGGGAGACATACAAAACTAAAATCTACTAAATATCAGCAAGACTTAGGATTTATGTTTGCCTCTTTTTATATAAGAATTATTTGTGTAGGAATGCTGTTGGACTTTAAAACCTTTACAGATATCACCTTTTTACTTATGTCTGTGGGCTTAGAGCAAAAGTATCTCTGCCACTGTTAGTCTGGTATGGTCCATCAATTGGCAGTGACTGGTCATGAAGCAAAGGGTCATCCAAATATATTTATTCATGTTCTCTTGGCCAACTCACCCTGAAGGAACCCCACTGCATTATCAGGAAGAACACCAGAGAATCTCGGGTCAGAGGTGTTACACTTCTCCTGTTCATTCTTCCTGCATGCAGAGTATTCTAAGCTGGATTTACGCTGTATCAGATTTAAATGGAATTCTGTGATTCTGTAGTTATTATCTTATAGACAAACATATCTAGAACACCCTCATAGCTTATACTCCTTGTTGTTCTAAAGCAACAAGTGCAAGGCTGTAACTGAGCTGCCTGAACTTAAAAAGAAAGAAAAATAGAAAAAAAATGGCAGCCAGGCATATGCAATGTTTCAGAACACCAAAAGAGTCTGGAATGCCTCTGTCTTTCGCTTGGTTCACATTTATTGTTTGCAATTTGTGGCCGTCTTCCTCTAAAGTAACATCAGAGATAGTTATGTACACCAAAGAATGGAATATTAAGTAAAGGACACCCCTAGTTACACATTCCTTTAATCCTGAGGCTGGAGAATTTCATTTATGTTCCATGTGTTTAACACAAAACTAATCAGTGTTTCACCTGTCATAAACTTTCTTTAGGTGTTCTCCTGCAGTTCGAGATCTAGGTTATTACCTATTGACAAAATTTCTTTATCAGAAGTGTAGTTGTTAATGAAATTTTGCCTAGAAAATTATATAAATATAAAATTAACTACCATTTTAGGTCTATTACTGGAGTGCTAAGACTTCAGCAGGTGCAATAGGTATCTAGGATAGATTTTACTTAGAGCAATGTACAATGCTTCTCTGGGATGGCCACCATCTATATGAATACACCTAATGGCAGCAGCAGCTGAGAAGATATTGAATTACATGACAATTAATTGTACCACTAAATTAATTTTTAATCCTAGTCAAATGCTGTATGTGAAGTCAAGGGAAGTGCACAGCCAACCTTATAAGTCAGCTTTTGTTTATTTTGTTTATTTGTCCTAAAGACAGAAATTGACACTCTTTTGTGATAAAGCCAACTGGCACAAACCTTGGACACACTGAACATTTATTTGCAATTTCTTCCATAATCTACACTAGGAAAAAAAATAAAATTATGGTTTCATTTTCATAGTTTTCCTCTGGCTCTGTGGCGTCTTCATATACACTCCTGAGAGTTACTACTTTGTTTCCAGGTATTATCATCTGAGGCACTGAACCAGAGCATTAGAAAAACTGACTCAAAAATTACCTCTATTATTCAGAAGAAAAAATAGTATTCTCTTTGTCTCTTTGACAGGGATTCCTGGAAGCCAAGGTTACCTGGGTTTTTAAAGCTTAGTCTCAGTTTACGAGATATCTAGATAACTGTAGGCATGGTTAGTGATTCTCAAATGAAGTTTCTGTACATTCAAAATGTTGGCTATACCTACAAAGAAAATATAGTAGCAAAACCTCAATTGCTAGTATTATTTGAAAGCTGCTTTTAAAAAAGTAGAGTCACCTAAAATTCATGTCTGACTATTTCTGTGTGAAATGTGTGAATTAACTATTTCTGTGTGAATATGTGTTAATTCTGTGTGAATTAACACATATTAGTTAAATGATTGCAATTGTTCAATTCAATAAGAGGATTTTTATTGAATTTCAGACAGTTTAGGCTATAGTAAATACTTTAAATCCACACCTTATTAGATTTCATTAATAAAAATTGAATTTAAAGGAAAAACTTCTAGAAAGCTGAATGGAGATAGCTCTAAAAATATCATTTTTAAATGCTGAGACATAAAATGCTATAGCCTACAACCATTCGTATTATCCATTGTCTAATATCTATGGTCAAGACAGTATCATGATAAGAACGTGCATGCTTTATATAAAAAAATATGTTAAGAATTTTCTATCCTGAAATCATACATCTTCAATTTTATAGACTCATTATCAAATTAAGAAGTCTCACATCACTGGTTTTCTGGTGAAAATAATTCCTCTGAGTCTGCCTGTCAATGTCCTAAAAAAGTAACCTATGACCCTTCATCAGTTATTTTGGGAAATCAGTATATTTATTCAGCTTCATAAGGGAAGTTCTATCAAAGATATTAATCTGGGAAAATGCCTAAACTCAGAAAATGTAAGGTTCATATTACCTTCAGAAATTAGTCTAAGCTAAAATGTCTGGGGTCCCTTAAAATCAGCAGAGAGAGATCGGCTATAGCTGTTTCTTCTGCTTCTAGGTTCTATCGTTTTCTGGGTGTCTTGGGGTGACTTTATGATGTTGTATCCCCTGTCATCGCTCTATGCCCAGAAATGAATCCCGTGCCTTTCTGTGCCTTTAAAACTGGGTGCGAGAGAAAGAAAAAAAGCCAGACAAACATTTTCAAAGCAGTTCTGTACTCCAAGGTCACTACTACTCCTCTGTGTGCTTCTACAGCAGCAAGAGTGGAGGAAGCACTCTTCATTTTTTTTTCTTTCTGAGTTTTTTGGCTTTTTCTAAGGAGAGAGGCAGAGAGTTAAAATTCTTTGCCGTTTAGCTGGCTCACTAGCTGAGGCAAGAACTTGCCTTGGACTGTTCTGCTCTGGTCCAAATCACCAGCACCCGGAGGCCCACACCACACCCCAGCTTCGGAGAGAAAACAGCCACACCTGCAGAAGGACTTTGAATTTTACCAGGTTCTCTCCACAGCAAGAGGTTTTATTATTTAGCATTATTATTATTTTCTGGTATGTTTGTAAAATAAATAGGTTTTTTTCCTCTCTTTCACTTTCCTCCAAGGAAGATTTCTTTCCCAAACCTGGTGAGGGAGGGGCGGCTGTAACTTGCCTTCTATCAGAGGATATTCAGATTTGGATGTTCCTTGGAATTTGTCTGAAACTGGAACACTGGGGCTTGATACACAGCTGGGACACAGTCCGGACCTGTCTCAGGTCAGGATCTCGCTGTTCGTCTCTTTAACACGCAGACATCCTGGCAGATGTATCCAGCTTAACCTGGGAACCTACATTCGGACTGGCTGGAGCTGAGTAATCATTTACCAAACTATGCAACCAAGGATTATAAGGACCTCAAACACCCATCTGATCATTGCTTTAGAAAATGAATAAGAAGAATTTTTCAAGAATCAAAACTGCCTCAAATATCCATTAAGGGGGGAGCTTTGGTACTATATTTTTAAATGCCCAGAAAAGAGATCCCATTATCTTCCTTGGAAGGCCATTTTTGTGCACAAAACCTTACCATTTCAAAAGTGCTAAATTCTAATTCAAAATTTATTCACTAAAAATTAAGCCAATTTATCTCTTCCAGTGACCACAAAGCACAATGGAGACTATGTGGGGAAAAAAAAAATGCCTTAGTGAGAAATATTTCTAATGTATTTATATTCATTTCTTTTTTTCTTTAAAAAACTTTCCATTTATATAAATTTTTCATGGAGACCATGGCATTCTTGTGTCTGTCCTCTGGGCTCTCTTCTGTTTTCCTTTATCCTTAAACTATCTTTCCTGAAACTGGAAAGAGTACTCGGGCTGAGGCCCTTATCAGTACTGAATAGAGTGGAAAAGCTTATTTCATGTATCTCATTTACAATTTTATTTCTTTAACCATAGAGAAAAAAGGATTTAGTACATATCAAGACAGAGCATTCAGCATGGTAATAACCTGTGTACTAGATCCACTCAGATGGGTTTCACCTAAGGTTTAAATGAGAAAATTTCTTAAAGTGGCCTAAGCAGAATTTTCTACTGCACTTTCAGATGCTAAAGAGTACCTTTGGATACCTTTGCAAGACCTTTGGTTCTTTGACTATAGTCATACCTTCCCTGTAAGGGTAGATGACCTTTGAAACAATAATTTTTCTCATTTTCAATTTTATATGGTTATAATGTTATTCAGAAGATTTCTGATCTATCAAAAAAACTCCAAAAACCATTATGCTTGATAGACACACAATTTTACTATAGAAAAGTTTTTCATTCCCTATACTTTAAGTATACATTATAAACTTTTCATTCTCTGTATTTTAAGTACTTGAAACTTTCTAGTGCCCTTTGACAACGTAGGTTCATTTGCTGTTTTTTTTTCTGTGCTGCTGCAAAAGCAGCAGAGAGCAAGCTGCCCAGATAAGAGAAGGATTTCGTCAAGCAATACAGATATATTAGAATTTTTTTGCACTCTCTAAGGTTAGTTTTCTAAAAGTTCTTCCAAAGTTTGCTGCATAGCATATAATTATTTTCAGGTGTTTATTTCTGCACAGCTTGTTCTGCAGATGTCCATAGAAAACACGTAAGATTTTACTCCTCCCAAACTTTTGTTTAGATGGATATTGCTAAGCTATTATTTTTCATAAATTTCTCAATGTATTTCTTCTCTGCTTTTTACCTTCTGAAAGTCTCAGTGCTTTTCTAAAGATAATGGGTACACCACATAGAGGACCAAGGCTGTGTCTGTCAAAGGAAAAAGCAATTACCATAAAATGTAATCATTAAGAAACAGTACAAACATACCTAACAAAAAAAGCCTAGATGCCAACGAGACTCTGAAACTCTGCTGCCTGTGGACTAGATGAAACATTTTCTGAAAGATAGATGAGAAATGTGTGCATACATAGAGAGTTACTTAATGCCCAAAGGTTCGGCAAATACAGTAAATTGTTTTACAAATGCTGATGCTTCCCTAGTCTGAATGGAGATAAATATTTCTTCTGGGTCCTACAGGTTCAAAGGGGGAATATTTACCGCACACAGGTATCAGAGATATGCATTTGCCACCCACCTGAGATCAGGGTGTACATTTGGTGAGCACAGAACGAGCCACTGCATTTGAATCACTGCTGGAAGGTGAAAGTAGCCATTTCTTATCGCCTCCACAGAAGTTCTTGGGCATAAATTACCTCAGACAAGAAAATTATATTTAAGAGTACTCAGACAGCATGATCCTTGGATACTGAAAAGATAAAAACTAGATACATTCTGAATGCGTAGTTATAAAAATTAATTTAATTCTGGTCACCACTTTAAAGGTTTCCTCATAGCTAGAGGCATGCCTCTTTTTTCAGAAAATGAGAGTAAACCACTTATTCCCCATTAAATAGTGAGACTGAAACTACTGGATTAAATCAAATGAAATTTTGAAAGCTAGGATTATAGGGTCTCCAGCAATCATTAAGTTAAGGTAGGGGTCTAAACCTATTAGATTATGTGACAAAAATCAACTGCCTACATGCAGAGGAGCTCAGAATCACAACAGCAGGAGGAGCACCCCTGCTGAACTATTCCAAGGTGTCCCACAAAGGGCCAGTGGCTCTTCAAAGGCCCATCTGCAGAAATCGGAGAAGCACTGGGAGGCACAATGACAAGTTGGAACCCAAACTAAGGACTCCTGAGGACAAACACCCCACACAGGCCCCTCCCAGGGCTGTTCCAGGAGAACCTTAGCCCCATTTTACTGACAAGGAATCCGCTATGAGGAGTCACTGGGAATCACAGAGCCACAGAATAATTTAGGTTGGAAACGATATGCAAAACCATTGAGTTCAATGTTTGACCACCATCTTATCAACTAGACCATGGAACTAAGTGCCACATCCAATCATTTCTTGAACCTCCAGGCATGGTTTGAAAACAAACCAGTGTGAGATACTAAGTCAGAATAACAATTTAATAGGAAAATTGAAAATAAAGGCAGAAAACACTGACAGAGTCAGGATACAGCCTGACACCCTGTTAGTCAGGGTGGCGGTAGCAGTCCGATAAAATGGTGGCTGCAGTCCTCCTGAAGAGATGGATGTGGTTCTGTTGAAGCGGTGATACAGTAGAAGGGTCTGGTCTCCCTCTGAAGGTCCAGTGGTGGCTGTGTGGCTCTTATCCTCTGGGGATCCAGTGGAAAGGCTGTCTGTGGTGTTCCAAACCTCTGAGTACATACAGATGGGGTGGAGCCTCATAATGGGATGGAGTCATGAGGCAAGGCACTGATGGGCCCATTAACAGGAGATAGTCCGGAGGAAGGAGGCAAGGAACACTGCCCCACCTGGTTTCAACAGCTCATGAAGATGGTAATAGAATACACTTCCAGGACACTCAATGTCTTCCCTGAGCAATCCATTCCAATGCTTAACAACCCATGAATAAATTCTTCCTGATGTCCAACATGAACTTCCCTTGGTGCAGCTTGAGGGTATATCTTCTCATCCTGTCTCTGGTTACTTGGAAGAAGAGATTGATCTCCACCTTGCTACAACCTCCTTTCAGGTGGTTGTAAAAAACCCATGAGTCTCCTTTTCTCCAGTCTAAACCACCCCAGCTCCCTCAGCCACTCTTCATATAACTTACTCCCTTCACCAACTTCATTGCCCTTCTCTGGATTTGTTGCAGCACCTCAATGTATTTCTTTAAGTGAAGGGCCCAAAACTGAACAGAGTACACCAGTGCAGAGTACAGGTCCTTCTGGCAAAACTATTTCTGATACTAAATCAAGCCAGAGCACCTCTTCAGATAACCATTTAGACTAATGGAGTTGTTACCTAGGAATGTGAAATCTAGAGATTTCTCTGTGGGGGAAAAGCAATTCAGCATGATACAGGGCTTATTCCAGGATATTTAGAGAAGGAAACGTATGAGGAGGAACAAAAGGGAGCAATTTAGGTGACTTTGGAGGGAAGAAGTATGAATAGAGAACCAAGGGAATAAAAAGAGCTGTTTACTTGCCTGGCTATGTCTTGCACATAACCACTACAGTTCATACTATCTTCTTATTAAACTCCTTTCTAATTATTTTGTGTGTGAAGGTCCTCTACTCAATCTGTGTATGTGGGCATGGCAAGGGGGGACAGGGGTACATGAGGATGTGCATTCAGCAACTGGAGTCAGACCAGGAGACAAAAATATGTCTGTGATGCAGCAAGAGGAACAAGTGCAGGTGAGCAAGGAAATGTGGGATATCTAGCAATGGTCAAGCCAAAGTAGCTGGGAAGAAGTGGATGGAGGGTCAGCCTTTATGTCTATGAATTAGAGCACAGGGAGATTGACTATGGGGAGGAGGGAAGTCCTCATCAATTGTGTGTGTTTCTGCAATGGCCTGTATCACCAACAGGAGCGGGACTGCAGCTTCAGGGGCTTGAATGTCCAGATGCCAGCAGCTGGTGAGACTGGGGTTCATGAACATCTACTCGAGTGTCTGATCCCAGCTGCTGGAAAGATCCACACCACACCTATGTATGTATATACTCTCACCAGTGGATCCCCATCTCACTCTGCCAGAGAGGGAGAAGGATGAGGCCATTGGTACTGGCTGTGTTTTTGTGGCTGACATGTGTGTGTGTGTCTGATGTGTGTGCCTGTCTGTGTATATATGGATATACACAGTGTGTGTGTGTGTGTTTGATGTATGCCTGCTGAGAACACATCTGCAGCCTCACTGCTGGTCAGACCTGAGGATATTGGAGTAGCATCTGCCTCACCTCTCTTCAGCTGTTGAATATATTTTCCTCTAACGGAAACTACACTATGCAGAAGAAAACAACAGAGGTAAAGAAAAAGCATTGGGAACCAGAGCTTTTGATGCCCTTTCACTCAACCCTGACTCATATGTTCGTATTTTCTACGAAGGATTTTATTCTTGCATTTACATTCGTCAGAGATGACAGGTGACACAGTATGTCAGGTCTCCATAATCCCCTTTGTTGTGGAATCTCTTGTAGCTTACACAAAATTGTTTTGTAGAGAAATGTTGGGGCAGAAATACTACACATGCATCTGTGAAAAAAAGGCCAAAGAGTACTTAGCTTTCCATTTCTAAGTTACTGAAGAAATTCCAAACAGAAAGAGACAGGCAAAAATTAAACTTGTAAAGAGAGATTCTCTTAAGTTTTTCAAAGTTTCAAATGACTCGACTCTATTAAGATGAAAGTGTGTTTAGATATTAAGAATTTCCATTCCCGACCACTGCCCCCCCACCCCCTGCAATCTAGACATTGTTAAAATCACCTAACAACTTATTTTAACTGATTTCTGGTCAGAATTAAGAAAGTCTTATTTTGATGAATAAAAGTCCCAGAGACAAGGCATGGACACTAGACTTTGATTTTCTTTTCTACTTGATCTCTTCTTTGCTGTGTTCTCGGTCATTGCAACAGAATGCTTGAAAAACTCATAGAACATCTCACGACATGCAATGTATAGTCACAGATGTTAAAATGTTAGAGCAGCACTCAGAGGCAGAAAGATCTATCATAGACTTCGTTTTTTTTTAAACACTTTGAACTGAAAATTTATAAAAGTAGTAATTACATGTTGTGCTTGTAGCAGCAACACACAGATCCTTCAGACATGCAGGGCATGGAACTATGTCATGTGGGCGCCGGGAGCATACTCCAGAGCAAGCTTGCTTTCATCTGCACAGCTGCAAGGCAGTTTGTGTCCCTTAATCTTGGGACCTGTGTATGGCACCCTGTTCCTCTGTCACCCAGCAGCTACACTGATACTGCTAATCACTGTCAGATCACAGATTCTTATGCACAGACATTGTGTGCAGGAGCACAATCCTAGATGGTTATGGGCGGTAAACCCATGCTAAGCCTCGTGCATTCAGTTAAATCCTCTTTAACCTTTTTGCCCTCCTCAGCGACAAAGTTAAACATTGATCTCTTTGGGGAGTCTTTCACTGAATTCCTAGGCTAACAATCAGTAGGAGCATATTACAAAGGGAAACTGAAGAGTGTGTTGTCACCTGTCTCAGACAATGTAGCTTTTTTTGTGTGGTGTTAGAAAGAATTTATATTCCTCTAAATGAAAATAATGAATGAGATGAAGAGGTCATTCAGCTGCAGGAGTGCTGAAGATTGTTTCAGTTATAATAAAATTGTGAAGTTTGTGCCTTTTGGCTTACTTATAAACCTTTTCTGAGCACAAGAAGAACAAGAAATAGTAAAGTCAGATCCATGACTGCAGAACTAGTCTACTAAATGCAGCCTTAATGTGTAGCCTTCCTTTACTGGAGCTGTAGAAAGAATCTTCTTGCTTTTGATAAGAAATAGTACTTACATAAGTAAACTTACCACGTGAAGAGACAAAATAGGCATGGAAAAATATTAGCTCTGTTTTATGGGTAGAAAATCCAGAACTAGTGACTTTTTTTCCTATCTGTATACCCTGCCTAAAACAAAAATCTCATTTGCTTCTGCCTGCAGATTCATCTGTTTTCTTCTGAGACAGAAAGGTATAGGGTTTTTTGTCATCTTATCCAGTTCTTCTGATTTGGCCCACAGTATTTCCATAAACTCCTTTTGGAATAGCGCATCTCCAGTCTATGTGTCACACACCAGACAGAACCTCAAAGGTACTGTTTAGCCAGGATAATCTCTCAGCAATTTAGCAGATTGGAAAATATGCATTGGAGTGTATTTAGGATTTTGTAAAATGACACTGCAATCCCAACTAAAACTCTACAAAATAAAGTCCAATATATTACTGTTCTGGAGAATAATGACTCTATATCAACTAGAGCTAAGAGTATAATTTATCAACATTAGCCTTGATGGGACATCCAGTGCACTGTGATTGATTTAAATGTGTAGATTCCTAATGTTTTGAACAGGTGGCTAACTTAAAACAACAGTTTAAACTTTTATAGCATCTTATCATGCTGAGGCAGTTCATGGTGTTTTACAATGACATTAAAATTAAAATTTAATCTATCCTGCAGAGTTAATAATTAGCTAATGTCAGTTAAAAGTCAATGAAAACAAATCAGTCTTAAACATGGTCGGAAAAAAAGGAGAAAATAGGGATCTCCTGATGTCAAGAGACAATGAGTTCTGCCAAGCAGATGCATGGCAGTGGAAAGAGAAAGCACCTTTAGTGACATTTCAGAGGGGGCTAAAATTTTAAAATATTAGTTTTGATCTTGGTTGCCAGGCCTTTTAATGGCTTCATTCACTTTCTCATTTATATAGCACTGTAACAGTTCTTGGGGATGGGGTCAAGAGGTAGGTGGCCTATCCTTCAGCAGATGAACACAGTCACTGGGACTCCACTTTTACTCGCTAGCCCAGTGCATACCACATTTGTTCCTGCAAACTAACACTGACAAAAATGTAAAGCTTCCTCAGCATCTCACAGCCAGTTACTTGGATTTTAATTCCTTCAGTCTGAATCCCACTTAAACAATAGAAACACCATCCCCTGACCTCTATGTTTTACAAGGAACAGGTGCCTGTTATTTTGAAAGGAGGGACACGTTGCATTAGTGTAGGAGAGGTTTCTGAGTTGTAAACCTGGTCTGACGTAAGTGCAGGATTTAAGTCTTGACCTTCTGTATTATATAAATCTTGCACAGCATGCTGTCTGTTCTGAATCCCATCTAATCCTCCTTGTGCATTGTATAGAGAGTCAAGGTATTTTACTAAAGGCTATGGATTGTACTTAAGAAATTAGTTTTGTTTCTGCTTTGAAGTAGTCATTGGTGATGCACATCATTCTCTGTAAACTACTGAGAGATCCTAGGAAACTAGTTTACTTTAGATCCCCAAGAACGTGTTGTGAGAGTTAGTGTTACAAGGTCTCCTTGCAATCTAGCCTTCAAGTCAACTGCCTTTTCCTTTTCCACTTGTAAATAAAAGGAATTATAGTGTTTTCATTCCTTTTGGGTCTGATTCTTACTTTCATCACAACTGTCTACTACATGCACGAAGCCAGTTAATTACCTTTAGACTTGGTTAAAACTTCAAGGAAAAGGTGAAAATATAGCGTTTTATCCTGCATTTGGTATCTTAATCCAGCTAACAGCTGTAATGAAAGATGACAGTATGGTTACTCGTGGGTATATTCCCAGAACATCTGGAGAGTTTGCTTTTACTCCTTGTTGTTATGTGTGCTAGCCCAATTAAGCCATCACAGGTGTGCTACAGATCTGTCAAGTCTCAAGCACTGCAGGTATAACTCACAGGGTTGAGTTTCACTCTCACATTGTTCTGTGGCTCTGGCTGCAGCTTCTCATGGATAGCAGGGTGAAGCACTACTGGATGCTGCTGTTCACTGAGCGGAGTAGAGGCAGCCAGATAAACGAGGGTGCTGCCAACTCATGGAAGTGTGTGTTTAAAACCCACCATGTCCCCCTGCTGCAGGTTACTGCCATAGTACTTTTCCAGAAAGAAGAATATGTTTCAAGCACATGTGCAGAGAAATCTGGGAAATGTTCTATGTTTACAAATTCTAAAATTCCACCATAATGCATCATGTAGGTGTACGTGAGACAAGAAACATCCGTGAAAAAACAGTGATTTCTATTTGCTCAGCAAAGTTGCAAATATATGAGTGTCTTATGGGTTAGTACATATGTTAATGGGAAAATACATGCCAAAGTATGTGCTGAAGAAACATAGCTCTCTGCTTCTTGTCAAGCTGCCAATATGGACATTAGTCTTGTAAAATCTGGGCACCCTGCAGTGTTTTTATATGTCATCCAAAATACCTAGTTAGTGTTATAAAAATTAACTGATAATAAGTTCAATTAGGTCGAGAGAGATTGTTTCTGTGAAGTGTCTGATGGCAAGATCTTTGCAAAAGGAGACAGCTATTCAAGGGAATATCAAAGAAGATACATGAATGCATAATTAATGGGTGACAGAGGTCAGCAATTAACACTTGGACATTTGTTATTTCTTTCCTCAGGACAGGACAGTAGAATCAGAGGAGAATTTAAGTTCAAATCTGACACAGGAAGAGGACAAAAATACAGTTAATTTCAATTCTGCTTTAAAAACTATTTTAATATGCATGTTATGCATTTTATTCCTTTTGTCTCATTCATCAGTGAACTGAAAAGATACAGATGTGTATCACTAAAACATATACAAAGCAAATGATTTTTCTATGTGATAATTACAAGGACAAAATAATTCTTAACATATTAAATGCCTTAAGTACTATTTTCAGGTACTTGTATTTTGGAAAGATATGAATAGCAGGAGAGTTTGTTATAATTTAAAATGCTTATTAAATGTCAGTAGTTCTAATAAGTGATTGATATCTAATTAATGTGTCATATGTGATAATTTTTAAATGTTAATTAATGTCTAAAGACTTAATAAGTGCTGCTTGACCTATTAATTATGTTAGACAAAAACTTACAGTAATTGTTTCCTAAATGAAATGCTTAAATAAAGAGTTTAAAGTGTTACCATATGATGCTGATATGGTGGCAGGCTGATTTTATGGAAGGCTGTGATTCAGGGATAACCTTTGAACTTCTACTTCACACATTTCTGTAGAATGGAGCTGCACCATTTCCAGTTTCAGTGGGAGATTTACTGCCCTCTTCATTCTTTTGGAAGTGAGAAATTAATACTGTGGGCTAGACCCTGCTGTAATTTAGCCAGGCACTCAGAAATGTTGCCTTTTGTGCCTATCAGCGTGGATCTGTCTCTGGTGGCGCTCAGCCTGATGTCTGGCTCTGGTTATCTCCTGAGCAGGCTGGCAATGGTGATACATTCTGGGGTCCGTCCTCCCCTCAGAGAGAGCCAGGTTCTAAGAAAGATGCAGTCATTAAGCAAAGAGATGGAGACAAAGTGTGGTCCAGTAATTACTCATTATAAAGAATGGAGGACTGCTTCACAGATTTCCAGGTAGCTGGAACAAAGCCATGGCACTTTTTTAAAGATGCTATGGCCTATTGTTTCTTGCTCCCTCTGTAACAGAAGCATCGCATTTTCAACCCATATCAGTGTTTTGAAATTTAACTCATTAAACACTGTAAGGTGTTCATATGCTGTCATAGCTGGGAGCCAGAAAAGACATCACAGTTTCTTTATAACTCCAGAGGAATAAAGTGATTACTGTTAGCAGAGTATTCATGGAAAACTTGTGAGTCTTCTCAGAATTATAATGTTTATAGATGCATATATATTTTATCAACTTGATTAATAAATAACATAATTTGTATCTAACTATATATATTTAATTTACTTGATGCACAACTTATGAACATTTTCATCTTTGTATCTAAAGTTTAATAGAAAAAAAAGTCCTAATTTTTAATTTCATTTTAAAACAACTTTATCTAGAATTTTAATTTTAATATTAAAATTGAGAATAATTTTTTAAGAACAGTTCCTGGGTTTTGGAGGACTCTATTTTTCAGGTACTTGTTTGTTCAACTGATGCTTTAAATGAAAAAATAATGTAAATATTTGGAAGCCATTTGTCTTTTATGTCTGATGTTCAAGATAAATTCCATGTTATTATCCTTATTTCTTTTAATCTCCTCTCCTAGCATGTGTGTTCTCTATCATTCCCATGATGTTTGATGGAGCCATTTCAATTAACTCTTTACAAAGGTTCTATGTTCTTTCTCAGAAAGCACTTTGCAGAAAAATATTCAGATGAGCTACCAGGAATAGCTTATCTTCCTCAAAGTTCAAGCTCAAAGATGAGCAGTTTCCTGTATTCATGATGTCTTTCATTATTTATGGAATGTACTAAAGAGAGTGTAGCCTTTGGAGCCAATATTCTGGTATTCTGACTTCTGTATTCAGGCATCACGTCCCTGTTTACAATGCTCTGACCCTGAGTATCCACCAGTGGTCAGTATCAGTGCTAGAAAATCAGGCTGGAACTGTGGTCTCATAAAGAAGGGTAATTTCTCACATTTTGTAGCATAACGTGATGTATATTGGGCATTGAGGGGGAAGGATTAGTTATAAATGTTTTCTAAGTGTATAAAAGATCTTTATTTACCTTATTATGATACTGCAAGATAGATCTTTACAATTGTAGCTCTTTGAAAATATTTTGTTTCCTGGAGTGCTATTGTGCATTGGCTTTCATACAAATATCCCTTTAATTGTCTGCAATTTCTTTATAATTACCCCTGATATAATACCCTTTGGCATTCAGAATACCTTATCGCCAAAGACAATATTGTAATAAGAGGAAGGAAGGAAGGAAGGAAGGAAGGAAGGAANGAAGGAAGGAAGGAAGGAAGGAAGGAAGGAAGGAAGGAAGGAAGGAAGGAAGGAAGGAAGAAAAATAGTAAACTGAAGTCTTTTCAGCCAAAAAGTAGTGGAGCTGAATTTCAACCACATATAAAACCTGTGTGATGGACTAGAAGCAGACTCATAAATAAAGATAAGTTAAAAACTAACAGCTCTAAACAATTCTGTATTCTTTAACCCATTAATTAGTTTTTCAGAGAGAACAATGAAATTAATTCCTGTCACATGTGTGCAGAATGATTAGAACGTTTTGCAATTTTAGCAAAGACTGGGTTTCTCACATTTATTGTCTCTCTGAGAGAAATGTCAAGGTGTCAGTGAATCTCATGGCAAAGTACTGCAATCAGGAATCTCTAGTAGGACCATCAGCAGCTACAACAGTTACTAATGGAAGAAAACAATTCCCTGGGTCACTAAAGAAAAAAAACCCACTTGTTCATTTAAGGTAAGAATGATTTATGATCTTGAGGTTCCTGAGGTCCCTGTGAGTTGCACAAGTTTCAGTAAGAATTACCTCCACTTAAATCCCTATTTTTTTTTTGATTAATTTGATCTAAATTAGGCAAGAACTATAACCACTAACATGTATTCTCTGTGGTAATATCGATTCAAAGAGAGTTTTCTTAGGGTCCCTGCTTAGTGAATATACAGATTCCTCCAACCAGTGGAAGAATATTAATATAGTCTAGGAAAGGAAAAGAAAGATCAGGGAGAGTGTTTTTCCCACAGCTAACTAGAAACCAGTAAAATAAAGAAGTAATCAAGCTTGTGTTTCTGCCCCCTATGGTTTCCTACAGCCTGCAGCTGCCGCAAAGGTTAGATGCAGACATGCAGTGCCACCTCTCTGCAAGGATAACTTGCCCCCTGATGTCTTTGTACTCTGGTGTGCAGACGTTTAGGTTCACTTGCACCTTCACACTGCATTCCAGGAGGCAGCAGTTACACAGGCCAGGGGGGGAGTTGGTTTCATGGGAAGCTACGTAGGTACAGTGGGGCCAGGATAACACAAGCCACTGAGGGTAAGGAAATACTGTGGAATGGATATTAAAATCTTCAAAGAAATTCTGATATATGAATGGAAGTAGCAGTAACATGGTGGGCAAAGGAAAAAATGCCACTATGAGAAAGGGTGAACTTTTCCTTTTCCCTTCCTTATTAGGTTTCCCTCCTCCACTGAAAATCAATAGCATGTTTAACAGTGGTAACTGTGGTTCAAATTTGGGCCCATAAGCGTATTTCAAGAAATGAACTAGTTTAATTTAAATGCTATGTGCAACTTAAAATGACATACATTTTGGCTCGTGACTGCCATAAATAATAATTATTGGTTTGTTTTCACTGTTCTGAGTGGGACGCTAATGTTGAAATAGATTTTTGGCTGAACGTGTTGATAAGAACGCTGTTCAGTGATTTTGCTGAAGACTGTTTTGGTGTTCACAATTTTTCAAGTGGGCTACATAAAAAAGCTGGTTTGAAATCTTTGTGTGCCTATTGGATACATGTGAAGTTATTTTAAAATAGGTCAAACTACGTTTAGTTTGTGGCCTACAAACAGTGGAAGGGTGAAGATAGCCACTCTGATGTTCCAAATTCATCTGTGCAGCCTATTTAATAGGTACCATATGTGCAACAACTTAAAGATGATTTAGTTGGTAAACTCAGCAGATTTGAGATAAATTGAGCTATTAGCATCAGGCAAATGAGTCCATAATATTTGACTGTTGCCAGGCAAGAGGAAAACATAGTCTTTAGGAAGCCATAATGAAGAATACTTCCAGGCTTCCTTTGGCAGTCTGGGACTCCTCAAGTCATTTTGGGGGAAAAGCAAACAACTTGAAGGTTACTGCAGAGGTGCAAATATTATATTCCAAATGGTAGATCTAAATAAATTTGAAGTGGAAATATTAGAAATCAGTGGAATAACTGTTTTTATGTAGATGGTCTAAGGATTACTCTTTGATAAAATAAGCAAAAAATGCATAATTGGGTAAAAGTCTCTACCAGCAAAGTGGGTAAGCAAAAAGACAGTCAGGTTTCTTTGATTACACTGGTTGATCTAGCACATGTAACTGGTAAGTAAGTAATTAACAGTGACTAGCTTAAGCTTAATATGGTTTGGTTTGCGGCGCTGTGCGTTCAGAGTTTATGGGCTTCATTTCTGGCTTCTTTGTTTTGTTTTGTTTTTGTTTGACTGGTTTTTGTTTTTGTTTGGGTTTTTGTTTGTTTGTTTATTTGTTTGTCTAATTGGGTTTTTTAGATTGAATTTAAATCCTAAGGGATGTATCATAGCAATATCTCTGTGTGCTTTCTGCTGGCTAAACTGCTTGGAGTAATGTACAGAGCATGATGAGCACAGAGAGCAACACATAAAGCTGAGGCTATCTTTTTACAGAAGGTGGCCCAACTCTATTTGGATGGATGTATTGTCTGCGTTATAGAAAGCACATGACAAATATTGAATTCAAGTAAGATATAAAAGTTTTAGACCACCTTCACTAACTTACAGAACCTAGTACAAGTAAGGAGTCATGGAAAGGAGCTTGCTCTTCTTAGTTCTAGATGAGGTTAAAACACACAACATAAAATTAAGTATCTTATTTCTGAAATATTTTACAAATATTTATGTTTTGCAGCCCTAAAGGATTCAAATTTATTATCACGGCTGAATTCATCAAAGAGATTAGGAAGCTTTAGCTTCAGCTTTGGAGTATTAAAAATATTAATGGAAATATGAAACATCCTTTTACTAAGAGTTACCTTTTTTCTTCCCCCATCAATACTTGTAACTGACTAACAGTAAAAAAAAAAGAAAGTGCTAGAAAGAGAAGAGGGCATCTTAGTAACAGTAGTTTTTACTTAGGAAACTAAGCTTTCAACACCAGATTTACATGTATGAAAGCAGTGATATTAAGGAGCCTGAGGGAAGGAACAAGGAGATTAGGACATCCACAGATATGTAGCAAAAATATGTATGAAAATAAAAAAAAAAAATCATGTAATAATTGCTTCCTTTACAGCTCTATTCTCTTGTGAAATACGTTCTTGAACATGACACGTGGCTGATTCTAACCTATGTGGAAATCATGCAGGTCATTGCCTCACATATATAGAAACCCACCAGCATCTAATACAATTTCAGAATCAGAAAACCTGCTTCTGTGCACCTGTTTCAACTCCATATTCCTAGCCCACCTGCAGTTCACCAGATGTTCTGGTATTTCATTGCTTGCATGTCTCTATGTGTACTTGATTGTGTTTACCAAAGAAAATGCTTTGAATAAAGTTATCGGAGACATTTATTTATTTCCCTGCTGAGTGACAAACCAGACAAGAGATTTGAAACAGATTTGTATCATGCTCCTTCCTAGAAGTGATAAAAAGAAAAACTTCATGTTAATAAGGGAATAAATGAGTCAATATTGTGTGCAACATAATATAAAAATTTACCAGTGTCCTGTGGCTTCACAAAATTCATATTTCATTGTCTTTACATAAAGAAAGAAATCAATAAACAAGGAAATAAAATTGATATAGAAGCTTACAATTTGAAACTGTGGAAAGAGTTATATTTCTGAAAATTTCCTGAAAGAATAGAGAAAATGCTCAATGAGATACTATATGAAAACGGAACAAATAGAGAAAAGAGTCTGATATGCCTTAGGGTGCTAGAAAATGTATGATGAACTAGTTATATCAATATGCATGTGATTTTCTAAGGAGGTTAGAGTTGCTCTTTTAAAAACCTTCTGGGTAGTAATTTTAATTTAGATTGCTACCTTAAAGGGAATATTATAAATAATTACAGATCACAGTTAGATCCCAGATAGGGCTGTACCACTAGGCATAAATATATTGAGTAAAACAGTACTAAGAACTTTTTAAGTCAATAAGGTCCAGATTGTCAATTACTGGCATTGTAAGCACACTGGAGCACAGTGCCCCAAAAAAATACACTGAAACGATGTTACTTGTGTTCATCTCTTGCTAGCTGCTACCCTTTCACAAAAGAAAGTACAGAAATCTCACTTATGTTAATATACCCTTTTCTTCTAAATGACCCTTGTTGTGTACCCACTGAGTGTTGATTAAAAAAAATCTCAAGCAATCCGTTCATATTTTTGAGATTTAAATTGGCTCACTAATTACAAAATGTCCTTACTTCACACGTGAGTGTATCAGATAGACAGGACTTTCTAAACAAAACTGGTTATGTCAATACATTGGTGGGCACTGCTAGCACTGCCATACTAATCAGAGTCACATGTGTTCACATCTCTATCTATTCCTGACAGACGAAGTACAGAAAAACATATGAGATACATGTATCTCACCTCAAGACTTGTATTGTTGAAAATATCAGAAATATTTCTACAGCAGCTCTAGTGCCTGGGTTTGTTTGCAAATTGACCTGAAGGCTGCATGTAATGGAATAAATAATCCTGCATCCTATATTCACTATGCATGTTTGCTGCCATGTCCAGCCCAAGGCAAAAGCAGACAATGCTTGGTGCAGATCCTTCAGAACCCTTCCTCCACCTATTCAATAAGTGTAAATTTTGGTGTTTACTCTCAGTGGTTTTTGTTACTAAGAACTAACAGATTTATTTACTAGGTACTGCATATTTCATATCTGACAAAGGTACCTGAAGTGTCTGCTGTCAATTTCTTTTGTCACTGTTTCTGTATCATCACGCTGTTTCTGCCAACATGCTGACAAGAAAAATAGTTTCCAATTTATTGCAAAACAGAAATCACTGGAACAATCACTCTAGTCAGTATGTGGTGCAAGTGCAAACAAAAAACAAGACACTGTCATTGTTGACATTAATTGCAGTATATCTACAGGCTGCTTTCTCCAGAAACTTTTTTTTTTCCTTATTCCTCCTAAACTGTCTTAATTGTCCAGATATTCTGATTGGAAGGTTCAGATCTCACTGAGAAAGCTCTGCAACAACAGGTGACCACCTGGCACCCCTGTCCAGATTCCAGCCCCCCTTGCCCACCCCATGGGATGAACTGCCCCCATTCCCTCTCCCCCTGTGGTGCCGCAAGGAAGGAGGAGATAAAGATTTCAGGAGTGAATTAAAGAAAGGAGGAGTGAGGGAAAGGCATTTTAACTTTTAGGTTTTTATTTCTCATTGCCGTACTCTGATTTGATTTGTAATAAATTAAACTGATTTCCCCAGGTTGAGTCTGGTTTGGTGAATATTAAGACTTAGAGTGCACAAAATTGAACAAACCTTGATTTTCTGTGAGTGTTTGAAACCTAATACTCTTTAAGTCTTCTTTCACTTTGTGTTACTTATTCATTTTTGGTGCCTTTCCTCTGGATTCATTTAAGCATGTCAATGTCATCTGGTAATGTTAGCAGATAATTTTAACCTTATGATTCAAATGTGCGTGGAAATCCTCTTAGTTGTTTTAACAATATTTATTTCTGATCCACCTTATTGAATTACAAAGCACATGGACCACAGTGTCAACTCTAAATTCTGTTGTTTTTCATCCAGAGAGGCGTTTCTTTCATTTCCATATCTGGCTTTTTCACATAAAAATTCATTTTACATCTTTCACTGTATATTTTTTTTCAGTCCTGTGGTTTTTGTTGTTGTTGACATGAGCATCAGTAATGTCTCAGAAAACATCTATTTTCCCCATCTCTGTTCTACTTACATCGCCGAATGGGAGCTACGCTGGCTGCAGATTCAAGGTGATTTATAGTGTCAATGCATTACCCAAAGCTCTCACTGCATTGAACTACTACTTCCACATAGCATAGTGTTCACTTGGGCTTTGAAAGCAATTTAGATGACAGGTGCAGGCTCTCTGCACTGTGCCCCACACTGTGTGCAAACATAACCTTAGGAAAAAATTCCCATAGTTCTAAAAAAAAAATAGTATAGAGATCTGAAGACACACAGCAAGTTTCATTCTTTCCTCATCACTCATTTAAACGTAAAAAAATCCGTAATAAAAAATATTTAGTATACATAAAGCTTTCAGTTATTTGGGCTTTGACTCCACTATATGACTAGTGCCATAATGAGACCTTGATCTGCTGAAAATTTTGTGAATCAACTTCACTTAGAGACACCTCAACTTAATGAATAGATGCAGGTGTTCAAATGCAAAAAAAAAAAAAAAAAGTCTAAGCTGCAGTTATCATTCATAAGAATTACAGTTTGATTTATTTGGGTAAACACAGATGAGTAGTACAGGGTATCTAAGGCATAGGACCAGCAGAGAGGATTGTTGAAGAACTGTGCCTGTCTGGAGCGTAGCAAGATGCCAGCTGGGAAAGCCTACGGCATCTAAGAGCCCTACAAGTTTAGACATATGATTTGAGATTTTTTTATTTGTTTGTTTATTTTGCTGGTCATCTGAAGCCCTTTTTAGGGTCTGTTGGCACAAAGTCCATTCAAGGCCTATAATTTGACCTTTTATGTAATAGTGTGATTACGGCTGGTTATTTTGTATGAGAAAGTGTCAGGAAACTGTCATCATTTATTCAGGACCAAGCTGTGAATACCCCTGAAGATGTATTAAGAACAGAATAATGAAACACCTGAAAAAAAAAGTTGAAGAGGACTGAGAAACTTGACACCTTTACAGAAGGTGGGGTCTTCATAGGATCATAGGATACTTTAGGTTGGCAGGGACCTCAGGAGTTCTCTATTCCATTTTACCTATTCCAGCAGAGTCTTCTGTGAAATCTGATCATGTGGCTCTGCATTTAAGTCTTAAAAATCTCCGGAGGTGGAGATTGCTCAACCTCTGAGCAACCTGCTCCGTGACTGGGCTGTTCTCAGGGTGAAAATATTTTCCTTTACATCCAGTCTGAACACTTTTTGTTTCAACTTGTCTCTTGGCTCCAATCACACAGCACTTTGAAGAGCCTGTCTTTGTGTTCTCAATAACCTACCCATGGGTATGGAAGGGGAGCTGTTCGATCTGCTCCAAAGCCGTCTTCTCTAGGCTGAACGAGAAAGACTGTGCTGCTGCAAGAGTTATTACTTCCCGAATATGTGACTTTGCATTTGTTTTGTTTAACCTCAGGAGGTTTCTATCAACCCAGTCCTCCCATAGTCTGTCTAGGTCCTTTCAAATGGCCCTTCTGCTGTCAAATATATCAGCTTGCTCTCCATGGTTTGGTACCAAGATTAGAGTCCACCACATTGTCTCTTCTGTTGTGTCCAGTGAAGATGGTAAGTACAAAAGGTCTAGAGGTAGATTCTTACAATACTCCCCTTGTTACTGCCCTCCATGAATAGCTCAGCTTCTAATCAATTTTAATCTAATGAATTTTTTACCCACCTAGTTGAACACCCACTCAGACTATAAAGTCTCAATTTTGATACGTGGGAAAATAGAGTTTATAACCTTGCTAAAGTCAAGATGAATGAAATCCACTGCTTTCCCTTCATTTAAAAATCCATCTGTTTCATCAAAGAAGACAAACCTTTGTAAATCTTTGCTGAATGTTCCCAGTTACTTTCATGTGCTCACAAATATACTCACTCCATGATTTTCCCAGGGCTGAATGTGAGGCTGACCAGAATATTGGTCCCTGTATTGACTCATTGGCAAGAAATATATTTTTACAGACATTTACTCTAATTTCTCAATGTTTAGGCATCTGAATCACCTCAATTTCCAACATTATGCCTTCTAAAGAGGCCAAGATGTGGTGATTGGCCAGTGGAGTAATAACAAGCACAGAACAACCAAAAGTTTAAGCAGAGAAATGACTACTAGCTGTGATTCTTTAAACAAACAAACAAAAAAATCTAGTTGTTCAACTCCAGGCACTAGCAGGACATGAAATCTGGTTACAGGGCCTTGGAACTAATTGTGAAGAAGACAGTGTTGAGTATTTTGAAATACCTGCAGTGAATATCATCAAAACTCCCACAACAGGATGTTTTGTGTTCAGGAAAACAATTTCTGGTGGCAAAAAAATATCAGATGGGGATGAAAGCAACTCATAACCTAAGAGAATAGAGACTGTCAACAACCTACAGGGTTTTTTTGCCTCTTTGAAGGGGTGCCAAATACTTCATGAGGGTTCCAAATGAATCACACTGAAAGAGGTGAAGAAAGGCCAAAATCAGACCTAATCCTATACTGATCAAATAACAAGGGAAAACTGCCTAACTTTGACAGCACAAACTGAACTTCGTATCAAGAGAATTTTGTGAATTTCAGTGCATCAAAGTAGAATATCAAGAAGACATATTCTTTTCCCAGGTATACCTGGGGTAAGTAAAAAAAAAAATCTAGTCAGAAAATAATGCCCAATTGTTAGTAGGATTGGAACAATACAAAATTCTTCAAGACTGAATTCAAAATAGAGGACTTTATGGCTTAAGAAATCCCATCTCACTTCTGACACAGAATGAAATCAGGAGTTGTATTTGTACTCAGAGAATGATGTGGTCAAGTAACCTAGTTCTTCAGTTTTCAAGAAAGAAACTAAATGCATTAAGGGTATCAAAAGTGAGCATGACAATGTGTCTCTCTTGGAATGATGGGTGAGTGTAAGAAGCTACAAACCACTTAAGCATCATTTAAAAACTGCCGCGGCGGTTGGGAATTTGAATCCATGGTACCTGCCCTTGAATTTTCGGAAAGAAGTAATTTAGCTGTAGGACAAAGGCAGGTGGCAAAGGAAGAACAAAGATTTCTACATAGAAATGTTTAGTGATGAAACTTCTCTGCTATTAGATTATATAACACATTCAAGGCTTGATGAATTGGAGAATGTAGACTACATTTCTACAAAGTCCACAGGTGCCTGAACAAAAGTCAAAAATCAAAAGCCAGCTGAAAGAATATGCAATAATGTTCATGAGACTTGGAAGAAGTGTCCAGAATTGATCAGACTTGGGCAGTGTGTATGCAAACGCTGAAATGCCAGCTAAATTTTGTAATTTGTTTTCTTAGTGTAGAGCTAATTTAATTTTTTCTTTTTTTAATTACTAGCCGGCATGGGGTGCATGAAACAAAAAAAATCTCAACAGGAAGATTGAGACCAGATTTCTCGACCTTCAGAAAAGAACAAACTATGACCAAAAATTAAAGTCAGTCTCTGGAATTTATGAAAACTGATTTAAAAATTAAATTTCAGAAAAAAATATAATTATATAGGTGAATATGCTGATTTATCTTATACCAGTAGTCAGATGTTATTCATAGAAATTCTGTGTTCCTCTCTGTGAACTTTAATGTTTCTATGAACCTTCACATTCCTCCCTGTGAGAAAACCAAGCCCTCAAATTATGTTAGGTATTCAAAAATTATATTCTGCTTTTAGAAATAACAGAGGACATGATGTAACACTGGAAAATATACCCTACAGCTTCCTCATTAGAATTTCATACTTTTACCTCAATCTTTAATTAGAATTTAAAGCTGAGATCTAAAGCACTAGTTAGAGAAAAATTATAGCTGGATTTCCTGACCTTTAGCTGAAGTGTCCCTTTCACCTGAAGGTTTGGTAACTTTTTTACTTTTCAGGAAAGGAACAATTTGCTCTGGGTTAATGTGATTGTCTGCCTAAAGGCAAATTTTCAAAACATATGTAGATGTAAACATTCCATTTGTAAGGCTGCATTTCTACAGGCAAATTGACATTTGCAAGTGCAAACTGGATGGCAGAAAATGGAGTTATCCAGTTTACACATTTGAAAGTTGTGGGTTCACTTGGACAGACATGTGGCGTAGAACTAGGAAAGCATTCTGGGGATTGTGGTTTACAGAGCATCCCCAGCAAATTCTATGAGAGGCAGCTGGAAGTGATAAGGAAATAAATATAGATTTTTTTCCTTGTAGGGGAGAGGAAGAAGAAATCAAAATTCTTTCAATTTCACTGGAAAAAAAAAAAAAAGAGGTAATAGGTAATTACTGGAAACAAGACCAGCAGCTCCTATTTATTGAACCACTGTTTGTAGAAGAAGACTAGAAAAAGGCTGAAAACAAGGCCAGGAATATTTTTTGTTTTTCCCAATACAGAAAGAGCAGGAGAAGGAGCCTGCATTAATCTAGCCTGTGGTTTATTTAAGAAATAATTTTTCATTAAGTTAGTAAAACCCTTAAAGCAGAGAGTCTTGAGAGCTCTTTTACCCTGAAAATAATCAAAATTAATTTGTTACAATGACTGTTGGGGCACTTTTGCCCTAAATGTGTACAAGTAAATTGTAGTAATCTACATCTAAGGTACTCTTATGGCCTGTGTTACATAACTACTTCAAGAGGAGATAAGTAGCCCACTGGGACAGGGACCTTCTAACTGATAATAAAAAGTGATTGAAATGGTGAGTTAGGGTTTTATTAATAAGTTTAAAATTTAGATTATCTAACTACTAAATATCTAAGTCAGGCGGATGAATTCCACCCAAGTCGGCAAGTAGACATCTGGAGAACAACAGTTGCACCAGATGCTGCAGAATTCTGCTTTACAAGCCAAATGGCAAAGCTTTGGCTCCAGACTTTGCTAGATCTAAAACTGTTGCAAAAGTCTGTTTGTATGAGCTTGAGGCATTGCCTGAACCTACAGTAATCTCTGAGGTTGAACTGAGACTGTTTTTTCATATTATTTTTCTTTTTTTTTCCTGTGAGTTATGTTTGTCTACAGTTGCATCAAATTCTTTCTTTTTAGAAAGGTACAAGGAGAAATAAACCTGATTAAACCAATTTTCTCTGAATAATGGTTCTTGCAACCAGGGAGTGCGTCTCCTAGTGTCTGCTAGAAACTTTCCAAGTTCTTTCTATTTTTCCCCTCCTTTTTATTACACTGTTAAGGTCTTTAATGCAGATTAATTTAAAGAGGTTATTCATGGTCACTATTCTTTCTTGTAGAGGTATATCTTGATATATGTTATAATAAAATATAATCCTATTTCTTTCAAAAAGAGTGCTCTGGTAAAAACCATGTTTCTGCTGTACCATTGTCAAAAAATTAGCAATTAACCAGACTGCAAAAAACTCGCTCTTTGTACTTGGGCCATTTCTTAACATATCTTTTTCTCACAGGCTTTTAATAATTTTATTCTTAGTAATTTTAATCGTTATATCCATGTCTGCTTTTTCATAAATTCCCGTCTGTTTTCCCAAGCAATACTCTGAGATACTCTCATTATGGATTTTTTTCACTAGATTTTATTTTCTACCATCCTACAGAAAAGGTTTTCAGCTTTGCAAAGTACAGATATTACTGCCATGTTCTTTGCTATTTATCAAGTTCCACTTTTCCCCCTCCTTTGCTGTGAGTACTACCACAGTGGTATCCCTTTTGTATATTTTATAACCTGTCTGTCTGATGGTCTACTGAGGGAAGTGCCTCAAAAGTACATGGCATATCAAACAGATAAAATAACCTATGTGGTTGCAGTCGAGATTTTCATGTAAAATTCTTGAGCTTCAGAGACCCAGGGTAATGTGAAACTAAAATTAATTTATCACATCCTGTCATCTGATCTACACTTCATTTACATTTGCATTTGCAGTCTTCAATGTAACGAATCTTTCCACAAAAATATGTCTTCAGAGGTTTACCTAAAATGAATGGGTTGAAAATCTTACTTATTATGTTACCCCTGGGAGCATAAGAGGCCCTGTGACCTTGTTTCAAATAGATACCCTTGGTTGAGTTCTCCACTCTTCGGCTTCCTGACCCCTCACAGTGCATCTCTAGGCAAAAAATTGATGGAAGTGTATCTTTCATCTGGATTTACAGTATTGCTGGCTTACAGTGATTCAAGACCTTTGGTTTTTAATCCTTTGCTGGTACTTTTAAGGTGGAATTATGAAAAAGGAACAAACCTCAAAACATATGTTTAGTGTTGCTTCTTTCTTGTGTGATAGCCATTTTCCTTTGCCATTTGTGAGCGCCTCCTAATTTTATATAATAGGTAAAAGGTAACAGATGAAATTTCTAAAAACTGTAGAAAGCAAATAGAAATCTAAAGGGAGGTCTCACCTAATAATGCCTGAATAGTTCCACATGACTTTTATTCTTCAGCTTTTTTTTTCTGCTTAAATGTCACTGTTAAGAGGCTCTAGAAGATTAATATTTCACAAGCCTGTGATAAAATGTCTTCCTATCCCAATAAAAGGGAGATTCTCTAGCTGATAATAATGGATTTTGACAACTTTGTGGGTATCCTATCCATTACAAACACAAGAAACAAACTTCTGTGTGTCCTTTTAGTAATCACTTTTTTGGAGTTGTCTGTTACTGGTTCCTTAATTGCATTCTGTTTCAGGTTTGACAATTTTTCCTTTCTTCTTGCATCCTGAAATAACCTCCAATTTCAAATTATTGTGCTTTTTTCTGTTTTGAGTTGTCTAAATCAAGCTCTCTATATCTTTTTCATTTGTTTCAGTTTTTCTTAATGTTAGCATGTCTATCATTGACAGTTTCATCAGTCCAGTCCTATGCAGTACTATCCTCGTTCAGGTTCTTGCTCTTTTTCTTTCTCCAGTATGAACTGCTACTGTTTTCTGGATGTTGTTACCTTTTGCATCAACCATCTTTTACCTTTATTATCTGACAGAATTTATGTGAAAAAGGAGAAGGATCAGGAAAGACCTTTTCAGCTTTCACATTTTTGGCATCATGTCTCATTTTTCATTTGGCTGGAAGGTTTCTTCAGTCCCTTTTTAGGAAATAATTTATCTTTATGCTTCTGAGAGGTAGCTTGTGAAACTGTCCAGTGTTATATGCTGCCACACCGGCCTTAGGTCTTCTGTCTTTGCTCTGTGTCCATAAAGCGTCTCATCCTGTGGGACATCAGCCTTCAGAAGCTTCTACTAAAGGCAATAGAAACAAATTCCTATATAGTATTTCCAACCTTTTACTGATGGATGAAGCCAGAAATACCCTTTCTTAGTCCCTATAAATACTGATCTCCCTACCTGCCTCTGCTAAAATTGTGTGGTTGCAGGTATTTAAGTGCAACATGCCACAGCAATCTAGCCTGGAGAAACCAAATTCCATAATCATTCAGCCATTAGGACATCCTTATTTATAACTGTCACCTGAAGTATCTTTTATTTTCAAATTACATTTGTTCAGTCTTTCCAGGCTGTCTCCTCAATCTGCTTACCTTCCTCCAGTTGCTAATCACAGTCCCTTTGTAGGCAGAATTTTATGTCAGTTTGTGTCCCGTGTGGCATGAGCTAAACATCTCACGTAGATAGGCTTCTGCACAACTGCAAAGAGACAGCAATGTTGTCCCAGTGTCACTGAACTTTCAGGTTCATGGTGAGCTGCATGCTAAATTAATTTCAAAAATAGTTTTCTTAGAATTCAACTCTGTCTTCCTTCTCCTTTACTATCATTATAGTTTAGTGAGAAAAATTCAAGGGAGCTTGAGTAACCATGAGTGAACAAGATTTTTAAACTTCTGTGCCCTCTATTGAATTCTTAGCCCTTCAGCATTGATGTTCCATCAAGGCCCATTCTTAGCTTCACCTCACTTATCTTGCACTGATGAAATGCATCTTAGGTTCTACATCTGCATTAGACAAGTTCATTAAATTTTGTACAATGCTCAGACAGTGTGCTAATAGAGGGCATGTAAGCATGCAGATAGAGAGAAATACCTGCTAATTGCCTGAAAGGAGTCTGACCAGCCTAATTCTGGCAAAGTAGAATTTCTGTTCTGTCAGACTGGTTCCTTTTCTGAAGTAACCCAAAGTAGCTGAACTACTTTTGTGCATCCTCTAGTCTTCAAAGTACCTGACACAGTGTTCTGCTTAAGATATTGCTCCTATTTCTGAGAACATCAGTGTTGTGTTTGGCGCTCTGTGTGAAGAACTGAGCTATAAAGTTGGGGGGGGGTTCATTTCATTTGTCTATATTTAGTCTAAGTTATGTATTGCTTATGATATACTTATTCACATTTGTAAAATATGTGCACTCCATCCGTCATGTGAGGTTTGATTTGAAGAGACTTGAACAGTTTGAGGTAGAGCAGCTATTTGGAGTGTTATTAAATTATCTCACTTTGCTTCCCTGGAAACCTCAATTAAAAGACAGAATTCTGCTGCAAATGAAGTGTGTTTTGTTGATATGTAGAACGAAGAACAAATATAGAAGGGAAGCAGTTAGTGGTGTCTAATGATGGGGGGTGGGGGAATATGTAGCATACAAAACTGAGATTTTTCCATTTAGTAGAGGGTGTTATGTCTCAAATAATGGCTGTAATATACATAACCCTTCAGGAATTACTATTATTGTTAATGTAATAAGAAATAAGTTAATAACACTTCAGTTCCTTCTAGCAATTTTGCTATACTTACCTTATTTAAGTGTCATACAATAGTGATGAGATAAATCAGAGATTATGGTGTCACATTGACAGTGAACAGCTTCCTGTGGAAGGACTAACATAAGAAGACCTTTGTCATAGATCAGGTCTCTTGGTCTCCTATTCTGTTAATATTAAAATTATTATTACTTTCATTTTAAGAGGAAAAGGGAAATTGTTCTTCTTCAGGGAAGAGTCTTCTGAATTCCAGAAACCTGACAACACAACACCATTTTGAGTAGGTAGAGGAAGAATCCAAACAGTTCATCCCATTCTGAAACAGCTTCAGGCAAGACATTTAGTGTTCTTGGACTACTGTCTTGATCTCTGTGTTCTCAAATTCTGTCATATGTCTAGCAGAGTGAGCACTTTATAATGTGATGATGTAGTTGAAAAGTTCAGCTACTGGTGGAAGAGCCACATATACAGTGATCAGCAAAATTTCTGTGATGCAAGGATAACTGTAACAAATGTGTCACTGCAATCTAAGTTGTGTGGTTAGTGCAAGCTGAATTTGCTTCCTATCTCTCTGCCCTTTGCTACACTCCCATGAGTACTTGGTGTGGAAAACAAAAAAAACCATAGCTCCTGGAGTGTCTGTTTTGGCTCCCTGTCCCGTTTGGATTCACTGGCACCTGGAAACCATCTCTGGCAAAGAGGAGTGAAACAGGAGTGGAAATATGTGAAAAGATGCAGAAGCAGCTGTAGTCCCAGCAGCATATTTGTACTGTACATGTACTGTACTCTGATGTCTAAGACCTGTGTGAATGCTTTTCTAACCTTCTGTTCTAATTTAAAAGCAAATAGAGTTTGCTTATTCCACATGTATCTTAAACTGACTTGTGCTTTTCAGAATTCAAATGTTCTATGTTCATCAGATGAATATTTAATATAGGCGTAAACCAGAAAAGAAATATCCCTAGATCTAGTGGTTTACATTTATCTGTTTGACTTGAAACTGGAATAGCATGTGGTGAAGTCTCACCTTGGTCCGGATGTAAAGTAAAATCCAGTGTGGATACATCTTCAGTGGACAAGCCCCAATATATGTGCATGTAGACTGCCTTCTCTGTCTTCTCCAGAACTGCACCCACTGAGATCATGGTAAAACTTCTGATTTCACCAATCTCAGGATTCAATTTTATTCTTGATGTCTAGCCTCAGTCAGTCCTCAAATATTTAATATACTTTAAAGAATGATCTGTAAATTGCTACCTGGCTTTATTACGATCAGACACAAGTGTCAGAATATTACCAATAAATGGATCTGAATTTTATGTTTGCCAGATTAATTTTACAATTCAAAAATTTCTGATGACTCTAAGAAAAAGGACTCATCCTGGTTATATTGGCTGCAGAAGCATCTCTTTCTTATAATCAAAATACATACAAACCTGTGACTGCTCCATATACAAGCCAGTGACTACTTGCTTACTTCGTCGTTATTGTTTTTAATGTCTCACAAGCACAAAATGTATTTGAGCTCTGAAATGAAATCACAACCCTTTCTTGAGATTGTCAGAGCAAGCCCAAAATAAGAGAAAAAGACATGACATATAAAGGCTCCAGAAAGCTTTCAAAGAGGCTGAGCTCTGCCTGCCAGTCATTTTTATAACAAGGGCAGCCATAGACATAGTATTTGCAAAACGTTGTCTCTTTTGAATGGATAGAAGTGTAACACTTACAAAGATGCCTTTTGATGGATGTACAGATCCTCTCTATTGCTGTCATTCATAAGAATTTTGACAGGTCCTTTGCTTACAATTTGCCCCCATCTGTGACACCCCATCCCCAGTTGATTGTTTGTGAAGTCAATGTATAAGTTTACTGTTTAATTGTTTATAATTGTTCACTGTTTAGTTTTGAGGCTACTCCACCAAGAGCACATGCCGACCCCGGGCACCCCCTAGGAGTAGCCTCCTGTCCCGATATTTTTAAAGTTAAAAAAAAAAGGTTTAAAAAGGTCACTCCATTTGAGCACACGCCGACCCCAGGCATCCCCAAGGAGTGACCTTCATTCCCAACCTTGGCCATTTTAGCTAACCCCAAGCACCCCATAGAAATGGCCAAGTTTCTCCCCAAAAGTTACAGGTTTGTTATTAATGTTATTACAGATGTTAAAGTTCCTGTTCACATGTTAAGTTCTTGTCTGTGATGCTGTTGATGTGTTTCTTGTGTCTTTTAACTTATTTTAAACAGTGTAATTTAAGTTTTATTAAAATCCTAAGTTTGTGAGGTAAAGATCCCAGTCAGCTCCACCAGGCTTGCTAATGTCCACCTTCCAAAAATAGCCCTCGACTGCCACCCCTGTAACTTGCCTCCATGGCAACAGTGAATACTAATGAGGAGCCTTCCCGCCTTTTTCGTGAGGCAATGACATCTGCCTGCGACTCCCTAGTACCAACGAGCCCATTGGCGGGAAGGCATTACCTCACTCGTGATGACCACCAACCAGCGGGAGCCATGGGGGCTGGACAGGGGCGGGCAGTCGAGTGGACCAAACCCTATAAAAAGCCCTGCGCACCTGCAGGGAGCGCTTTTTGCCCTTGATTAGCAGGTGGCAGAGCCCAGTGTCGAGTCACTGGCCTCACACCTCTACCTCAGAGACTTTTATAAATTAATCTCGATTTCAAACCATCTGAAATCACCTCGATACCGCCCAGCTCCCATCTCAGGGCAGCCGTGCGGTGGCCCGGGTGCCCGATCCCCGCGGACCCGGATTTTCTATTTTATTTTCCTTCACTTTTACTTATTATTTTATTTTAATCCTTCACTAGTTTTTTTGGTTTTGGATTTTTTCTTTGGATCCTTGGACACACTTCACTGCTGCACTTTCAATAAATTTAAATCTACCTCACAGTGAAGTGGAGTTGTCTTTTTTTCTGACATTGCTAACATAATTTTTTTTTCTGAATGATCGCACTATCACTTTTAAGAAAATGGCAGACTTTAAATTTTAAATGCCTTTGATTTTAACAAATCTTCCATAGTAAAGTTGCTCTAAGATGAAACATGAGCATGCTTGTAGAGTGTATGAATTTGGAAGTCCTATGTTTTACACTAGAAGTCCTTAACTATCTGGTGTGTTAACACAGAATTTGTACCATTCAGTCAGCGACCTATCTGAAGACTGTTAATTAACTTAAAATTCCAGCTTTGCCTTCATTTCATAAACATTATAAACTTTCAAACGTGTGTATTACCATAAGTACAGTTTTTTCTTGAGTTGTAGAATACCCATTAATATTACAGTGTAAAAAGTAATGTACATTTTTACATGAAAAATGCACTATGTATAGGCTTTTAGGGAAAAAATTCAAAAGTTTATTTGAGCTGACAGTAATAGAATTACTTTAGCAAAGTGGGTCCAGATTTTACTGTGAATTTTTGGCAGGACTAGATTTATAAAACAAGATCATGATCTACTGTGAACATGATACAATTTGGAAGGAGTTTACTACCCTCCATGCTGGGCTTTCTTTGTTTACTTGGGACCTCATTTCTGTGCCGAACAATATTTTCAAATCTTGAATGTTTTTACCTCTGATGATCAGCCTATAAAGACAACCTTCTGTCCCTCAGAATATATCCTTCACATAGCACAAATGAAAATTTCTCTCTTTTTACCCCTCCCCAAGTCTTTTAAAAAATCATTATAAAGCTAAGGATAGCAGATGTACATAAAATTCCACTTAACCATCGCACAGGTTATGATAAAAGCCAGGCTATTTGCTTTGTTCCCCTTAAATCCTTCCAGAATGCTGCTGTGAAAGTCAGTTTTATCTCCTGAAACTCAGGCCATGAAACTCCCCAATTAAAATTCTTTCACTGCCTACCATCCCTTTAGTTGTGTTCAAGGTCCTTGTCTTCCCCATCAAGGCTGTACTTTCATTTCTACTTAGTGTGCTACTTTTCTTGACTGCCCCCAAGATTCCCACCTAGGTGCCACTTTCAACCCCTCCTTCTACTTTTATCTTTGTGTTTTGTTCCCACTTGCCTAAGTTGGAACAGCAACTGAAGTTATTCCCTGGCAGAGGCACCTACGGTGCTTGTATGTCACCACTCCTCAGTCATGCTCTCCACCCTTGCCTGCCCGTTCTTCTGGCGAGAATAGTTTTACAGCCCCTTGCTTTTGCCACAGTGCATACCCTGGGGACTTTGAGAGCTGGAAGCACAATTCTCTGCAGCCTAATTTAAGAAGGCTCTGTGGCTGGGAGTGAGAATTTCTCACATTCCTTTTGGACTGAGTTTAGGAAAAGATCATAGCACAAAAAGACTCATGGATTACACAGAGTCTGCTTTAACTTCCATCACTTATTCCTTCAAGGTTTCACACAGTTCTCTGCACCACTGAGGATCACATGAGCTTTTAAAGTTCTGGGCATTTTATACAGTTTCAGCAGCAAATATTCATCATTCCCACATCTTCATTAAAAAAAATCTTCAATTAAAATAGGCAATTTGCTGCAGTGAAGTGTAGGGGTTTCGTGGTTTGCTGGAGCTTCAGATCAGGATGTAGCTTGCACATATTCCATATGTGGCATAATTTCAAAGAGATACTATGTGAATTGAAGATGAAAGTTTATGTTTTAAATGCCTATCCTGTGCTTGCTGTCCATTGAAATAGGAGATATAAAGACATGAACATTGGAGGAAAAAAAAACCTGTCTGGTTTGATAGCTTATATTGAATTTTATTGCTGTACTTGAAGAGTAATTTTGTGCTTTCAGGTCACATCACAGCGAGATGATCTATCTATATATACATAGATATGGACACAGGAGAAATGTATACAAATTAAAGACTAGATATAATCAGGTTAAAATAGCACATTTGATCCTAAGTGGAAATAAAAATCTACCCATTGCCTTTAATTTAAAGTTAAATATGAAAGGCAGATGCAAACTCTGACTGCTGGGAGCCCATTGCAGCAATTTGTCGAAGATAATGAAGTTTTTCACTTTCTTATTGCAAAGTTTTAGTAATCTGGAAAACATTCACGAGGTACTGGAATTCCTTATTAATTAGAATAAATTTGATATCAGTGGTATTGCTGCAATCTGGAGAGAAAATGTGAGTGATTGAAATGTTCAGATTATGAATCACAACTTGTTCAGCAAGTCTGAGAGGATGACAAAAATAATAGAAGTCATGAGTTTATATATAGGAACAAGATTATGGCTTGACTATTATACACAAAGTAATCTGCTCATATATATCTACTTTTCAGAAATTTTAATTTCCCAGAATTAATCAAAGTAAATGACTGAGAAATAAAACTTGAAATATACAAAGAAAACAATGTTTACTACTTAAAATAAATCTTTGTATTGACAAAACAAGGTACTTCTATTTGTAAGGACAACTTTGGCTAAAGTCTGCCTTACTGTCAGAGACCAAAAGAAGTTAACTTAGAGATATCTGCTGTTTGTCTATCTTTGTTCTGTATACATCTGAGTATATCAAGGAATCATAGAGATATTTTATTAGGCCAATTAAAACCAAATAAACAAAATAAGTAGCATGATCAGGTAAGTGTAACATTTACTCTGAGAACAATCCAAAGGAAAACAATGAAAAGGAGTCAATGAATTAAATTGATTGAGGAAGAAAGTACATGTATATAATCATGTGCTAATAAATTTCTGTGGAAAACAGCTCTTGTCAAACTTTATTTCATTCCTTGATGCTAGAAATAAAATTGTTGTTAAAATTAGAAGTGTATATCTAATAACACTGGACATTTATCAGATGTTTGAAAGTCTAATATTGTGGTTTAAAAATTAATACTGTATAACATCAGTGTAGCGTATGATATATGAATGAATGAATGAATGAATGAATGAATGAATGAATGAAAAGCACTTCACAAAAAAGTAATTTCAAATGGGGAAACATCTTTGAACTCCTTCCCGGTTGAGTTCTGTAGTAAAATCCAATTGCCTTTTAATAACTTCATCTGTGACAAACATGAGAAAATAAACACTCTTAAGGCAGATGTTAGCAATGTCCTCTCTGGTTAGTGACCGCTGAGTTGTTTAGAAGTTGCCCACTTGAAATGTCCTCACACAGTTGGGATGGATATTGTTTTCCTTTTCATGTGTTTCCTTCAGTTTTAATCGACGTAAGAATGGTACTGCATATTATCAGGCTAATATTTTCATTGCATGAAACTGAAGGTCTGTATGTTCATGAGAACACGAGAGAGAGTTAATGGATGCTATAGTGCTGCACAGGACAAAGCAGCCAGTTGTGGTGCAGTTTCATCTCCCTTCTTCCCAGGCTCAGCTTCTCTCCTGAATTCTCTACCTCCTCCTCCTCAAGCAGCACAGGAGGATGTGGAATGGGGATTGTAGTCTGTTCATCACACAGCAGATTTTTTCTCTTTGAATTCTGTTATCTGAGAGGCACTACCATCATTGCTGATGAGCTCAGTCTTGGCCAGTCAAGGGTCAATTCCTGTATTTGACAAAATTTCTTGGACCCACATGGCATTGGCTCTGTTCGGGGCAGGGGAAGCTTCTTTCAGCTTCTCACGGAAGCCACTGTTGTACCACCCTGCAACCTAAACCCTGCTATGCCTACCCAGTACAGAGGCATTGTGCAAAGATTTTTAAATGAATAACCAGGATAATGCTGTGCTAGCTTTTTTCTTATAGATATAAAACTTAAGAACTAATAAAATAAATTGAGATTAGTACCACATTTCTTAACTTAAAACCTTTTTTTGAAAGGAAGAACAATCTAAAGAAAAATCAAAACCAACACAGGTAAATGGGAGATAGAATACATTGCTTCAGTAAAAACATGTTAATTTTTTGCACGTTATTTGAGGGCTTTCAAATGCTGTCCCAGCATTAAGGCTAAAGTAATTTCTAAGCAATAGAGGAACAAAGATTTTTAATATCTTTGTAGCAGCAGCAGTGCAAAACAAACAAAAAAATATCTAATTATTCTTAAAATTGTTTTATAAATGGATATGTGACAATTATCTGTGGTAACAAGGATACGAAGTTGTTAAGCCAGACCCTTTTCAATTCCATGTGTTCATCTCAACAGGTAAAACATCCAGAGGGAAACACTATTATGTCCAAGAATGGCTTTATGCTTCAATTCATAAAGATTAAAGAAAAAGAAAAGCAAGAAAAATGTGGTTTTTTTCCTCACAATCTCACTCAATGGTGTAGAATAAATTACCCTGATATGTGAAATGATGTCAGCTCTGTTGTTTCACATAGGAGAAAAGATACGTTTGAAACTCTTCTCTTACTTTTACTGATTAATACTGAATTTCCTTGATTTCAAATAGTTTCAGAACTGCTCATTTCTGGTACTTCTGTTTATAACAGAATCATGCTGAAGTTTTATTACCTTTTGCAAAGGAATTTTCAGTACTTTAATAGAACACCGAAACTAGTTTTGGAAAATAAATGCTCTACACCAAATGAAAATTCACTGTGAATCTTTTGAAGTAAGATTTATACACTTCACAAAAATGTGTACACAGGGTAACACAACAGAGACACTTTCTAATTGCTCATTGAAATCAGCATGGGCCCATAACTATGGGCTGCAGGGCTCCAGCTCTTGACTTTTTAATCTCTTTCCTAAAGGTATCTATTTCTCATTGGAAGTGAGAGATGAATGTGTACCTGCTAAGTGTGAGGAGGACGGTAATGGAAATCAGTAGTGTTAATTAAATTACAAGAATTAACATATCCAGTATTTCTTCATCCTCTAAGCTTTTGCAACTGTTAATGAGAGTGAAGAGTGTTTTATGATTCCTTCCTTCTCACAGAATAATCTATATACAAAATCTTTTCCAGGTCAAAGATGAAATTTTAATTAATTGTTCATTTGTTTGGGTCTCCTCCCTCTTTTTCAAGAGAATCAATAGTTTAAAAAACACAGACTGAAAAACAGACAAGAAAAATAAAAAAAGAACAATCCCCTTTTTATTCATCATAATGGAATCAAATTTGGACCCTGCATTTTTGACTATCAAGAAACCATCATTCAAGTCCCCAGAAAAAAAGAGAATTAGCGAAAAACTTGTTCAAGAAAATAAGCAGAAAACGGATGTGTTTTGGGCTTCTTTTGGAGGGATTTTTTGTTTGTTTATTTGTTTGTGGTTCTTTTCCGGTAATTTTTTGAATATATTATTATTTCTCCTCACTTGTTTGCTTGTTTAACACTGTATCTGTATCTGAAAATTTGGTGAAAGTTGGTCTTTCATTTTTTATAATGCTTTAGAAGCAACAGTACCTGAAAATTATCATGAATATGTTGAAATTGAAATATTGATGAATAGAGATTTATAGATAAGACAGGCTTGCCGTAATGAGGCACAGCAATTTTTTTTATCATATATTGTCCTCATTTCACAACACACTTGGGGTATCTTTTAAGGTTCTTTATTTCTGGCGCCTTATCTGCTTGGACAAATTACATTGTTTCACTACAGTAGTACTTGGTGAAATTTTACTTGTATTTATAACTTAATATTTTGAAATTTCTTTAAGGTAAAACAGACAAACAAAAAGAGAATCTGAAATTCTAGGTCTCAGTGATTTCTCTTCACATTTACATTTTACTTAGCATATGTTCCTCCATCTGTTTTTATTTGACTTTTCCTATTGAGGTTAATTATTGTTTTCCATCATAGCTGGAGTTTTGATTGGTCCTTTTTTAAACAACTATCAACTGAGGCAGCTTTTACATTTTAGAACAAAAATTTACACATTTATAAACACACAACTAAAACTATTGTTCAGTAATCTGAAAGCGAGATTTAATATTTTATAAAGCTATGATGGTCTTTGGTAAATTTTAATTCTGATAAACTTTCGATCTTTCACTGAATTCTATTGAAATGAAATTTATAAGAACAAGGTTCACACTGATGTTAGTGGGATATACTAGAGAGCAGAGGATTGAAATTAACAGGTGCAAAATCACCTGTTATTACATAAACTTTTTTAACCAAACCAGTAATCCTAACTACTTGCAAAATGCCAGCAGGTTTCAAAAAGAACATCTGTTTCTGAATCACTGCTTGACCTGTTATTCAAAGAGATCATATAATAAATTAATATAAAAATCAGTAGGTGAAAATTTTGAGCTGTATTAAATCCAAAATAGCATGCAAGTGACCTTTATTGCTTTAAAAAGTCTGTCTTTTTCTTGTGATGTATATGAAATGTAGCTATGGTTGATAAGACATATAATAAAAAATAGATATTTTGAAATATCAATGATGAGTAGCTCATTTCCAGTTTCAAACCAAATGAAATATGGTCCTAGGTTACAATGCAAGATGTAACCAAAAGCGTGTATTCTATTATCATCTTCACCAGCTGTTAGAGCAGGTGGGGCAATGTTCATTATCTCCTGCCATGACTCATCCCTGATAACTCCCTCTGGGAGCTATCTCTGTTTAATGGGCCATCAAGGACCCACCGCATGACTCACATATTACATCATCCCATTGTGAGATGCCCCGCCCAGGGGGAGGAGCCAAGCATTCCCACCTGGGTATAATCTGGGGTTTGGAACAGCACAAACAGCCCTTACTGGACTCCCAGAGGACAAGAGCTACTGTTTGGACCTTTGGGTGAAGACCAGATTCTTTTCTATAGGATCATTGCTTCAACAGGACCATTTCATCTGGACTGCTGCCACCACCCTGGCTAACAGGGTGCCAGGTTGTATTCTGACTCTGTCAGTGATCTTGTACTATTGCATTTATTTTTTTTTTTAATTTTCCTATTAAATTATAATTCTGACTTGCGATCTCCCACTGGTTTGTTTTCAAACTAGTAGAAATATTTTGTAGTTATTACTCAATTTGTTATATGAAGTAGCAAAGCCCTTAGATACAGGATTTTTTTCTTGCTGCTCATTGCACATTTCTATTTTTGACAGCAATCCATCTTTTAGAAACAAACAATTGTTGCCTTAGTTGTTTTAGGACCAATGTGAAATGAGAACTGACACAAGAAACATAAAAGCACTCTTTTTCCATCTCATTCATAAATGTTATCTTCTGTGCTGTCCTCAGAGCATAAACACATGCATTTACCGAATGCTCATCTTCTGACTTATGACTGTGATAATTTTTATGCCACAGTACATCTTTTTTTTCATCATCACAAAAAACCAGTCTTGCTCCACTTGCGTAATCAACTATTTGACCTTCAGTGACTTTTTCCACATTTACATGGGAATTGAATTATTCCCATTGTTAAAATATATTCACTTTTATGGTTCTTTGAAATGACGCTAAAGTGAATTCTATTTATATAGAATTCTATCTATATCTAGTGGAAGATTTTTGTTTCTTAGTCATTAAGCTGTGAATGGTAATGGGAGTCAGCAAACACAATAAATTTATGTGACTGTGAGTGCTCAAAACTGAACTTTAGAATTCCCCAAGAGAAGCCTTCTCTTTGCTAGATGAAAATGGTATGGACTGGATGTAACACCTGATCTAAACAGACTTAGTACATCCTGAATCCTTCAGTTAATAAAAATACATGAAAGAGGAACACCAACTGCAAAGTTGTGCTTTTGTACAGAGACTGTTTAGTCAGGAAGAACTGGAGGCTTACATACCAAACAGAGGAGGTGGTGCTAAAAAAAAATGGTTCACAAAAAGAAAATGGCCTTGTAAAGAAGTAGCATCAGAAAGGAGGTGGTGACGATCTTAGTTTTGCTCTGGCTGGAGGAAACAACATGGAAGTGAGGGAACATCTCAGAGATCACAGAGATGCATGGAGAGGAAAGGTGGGAGACCCCAGAGAGGCACCCTGATGGATGACACCCAATATTGGTAACTATGAGCAGAACCATGTCAAGAGCTTATAGAACTTGCTGCCCAACTTTCCCAGCTCTGTCTGTGGGGAAGAGAAGCTCAGTTCTCCTGAATGTAACACTGTGGGCTTGTGAGTATCTCAGGTAATCAACTACCTCTACTCTCACTGGTTTTTAAATAAATCACAGTATTTGGATCCACTAGCTCTTACTTAGTCTCTCTCTCCTGAGACAAGAATAAAGGACACAAGAGTGTCTCAGAGTGCACTATGTCCAAAATTAGTGAGTAAACAGTCCAGAAATCAGATTTTCAATGGGCAATTTCCATAAGATTTTCAGCCATGCAGGTAGATGACCATTTCTTAAAAGAATGAGAGAAAAAGGAATCAGTTTGTCTACCTCAAACATCTGGCATGTCACAATGTTTTAGACTGCTGTTTAATCCATTTTTCTGAACTGAATACCTCCTATATTATTGCATAGGAGGAGGCAACTATCCTTATATTCCTAAAATCAGGTCCTTATTTAGGTAAAATCCACACTGGATTTACCCAAATCCAGCTACTTTTTTCTATAGAATATTTGTAGAAATTTGGCAAATATAGGAATACTGGTTCACTAACCGTTAGTTTTGACTGAATACCATCCTCAGTGATAAAATACAAATAAAATGGCCATATGATGTTTGAAAAAGAACATTTTTTTCCTTGAGTCTTAAAACTGGTCAGTGGAGAAAAAACGAAAAAAACAGCAAAACCAAGCCCAAACTGGAAAACAACCAGCTAGAGTCACAGCTATCTATAGAAACACAAGTTTCTTCTTGACAGGCTGATCAGAACCTGTTGAATAAAAAAGAGGGAGAACAATGGGTATGAAGCAGTTGTCAGTAAGCTTCCCACTCTACTGCAAGTCTTATTTTCTGCGATGTTCCTATTTTTTATGGCATTCCTATCTTCAGTGCCCCTTGCAGATACCTAGAAGAATCAAGAAGTTACAATTATTGAGTGGCCTCTTAGATTTTAGGTGCTGCATTTCAGCCTAAATGTTAAGATTGTTCCCACAGCATTCAGATGAAGTATGAAGTATTATTTTGCTGTTGTTTATGATTAATAATGACAGAAATGTTTTCAAAGATACACGACTTTTTCCAAGATCTCTGTTTTTAATATATTTTTCTTGGACTCAGTACTCAGTGATGAGAAAGCAAAACATTTACCTACATTATAAATATGATAATGTAATCAGCAAATTTTGAAAAAAAAAAATCAACCCTAGATGGAAAGCGCTACTTTAAATAGTCTCTAGTTTTGTCTTCATAAAATCATAGATTTATTGTGTGGTTTGGTTGGGAAGGGACCTTGAGAGGTCATCTAGTCCAACCCACCTTCCACAAGCAGGGACATCTTTCATTAGATTAGATTACTCTAGACACCATCCCACCTGATGCTGAACACTTCAGGGATGGAGTATTCACAACCTGTGTCAATGTCTACACCAACCTCTTAATAAAAAATATCTTCTGGCCTGAACCTACCATCTTTTGTTTTAAAACTGTTACGATTTGTTCAGTCACTACAGACCTTTGCAAAAAGTCTCCATCTTTCTCATAAGCCCCCCATGTATATTGAAAGGCTTCAATATGGTCTTCCCAGAGCCTTTTCTTCTCCAGAAGGCTGAGCCATCCTGCCTTCATAGGATAGGTGTTCCATGCAAAATTTCCATGGCCCTACTCTAGACCCTCTCTAACAGGTCCCTGTCTTTCTTGGGCTGAGGACCTAAAAGCTGGATGCAGCACTCCAGGTGGGGTCTCATGAAGGCAGAGTAGAGGGGCAGAATCGCCCTGCTGGCTGCAATGCTTTTGATGCAGGCCCTGATAAGGTTGGCTTTCTGGGGTGCATGCTTATAGCCTTGGCTCGTATTAAAATTTTTTATCTAATGGTATCTGCAAGTCCCTTTCCACAAGGATACTCTCAATCCATTCATCCTTCAGCCTGTACTGATACCAGTGACTACCTCATCCCCTGTGGAGTTCCTTGCACTGATTGTCTCCGATCACTTCCCTGTCTTCCATGTTTTGAAATATCTTCCAGGACAATCTGTTCCATGTTCTCACGGGACACAGAGGTGAGGCTGATTGATGGGTAGTTCACAGGGTCCTCCTTTTAACCCTTTTAAACAAGTGGTTGCAATGTTTTCCCTTTATTCAGTCACTGGAGACATTCCCTGATGGAAGTGAAAGGCCTGGAATTAACACACTGGACAAAATTCCACTGTTCAGACTGTGGGAAAACAACAGACAGCAACAACAGGAAGATGCCAGGCCTGATAAGGCAAACCTCAGTAACCTGTCCACACAAAAATTCGCACTATGGTACACTGTGAGAAGGGAAGCAACTGCTTTCACACACGCTATCCCAAGCTGTGGGAATGGCATGAATACCTCCTGGATACCCAGGACATAGACTGTATAAAAGTGGTACCTCCAGAAGAACAGTCCGGGGACCCCTACCACTGAGAGGAACAGAAGAAGAAAGGTCCCTGTGGCATCCTGCTGGCCTATGTGGTGGTAACTATCTTTCTTCTTACTCTGTCTGTCTGTCTGTTTTTCTTTTCCCCCTGACCCCCTGCTTTGCTGCTAAATAAAATCTGTACTATTGACTTTGGCATATGGTCTCATTTGCACCTTAATTCAGGCAGAGACATCTTTTAATAATCAGATCCTAATATTATTTCAGAAATAAGACCCTAACATTATTCCAGTGTATCATAGCAACAGGAAATTATTTCTGATCACAATAACACAAAAGTAGTTAAAACAAACATATAGCATTGTTTCTATTTGTTGCTTCTCATGTAGATGCTGGAGAGGCAGCTGTGACCGAGAATCCCATTTACAAGGCATAAGGCTCAGTATATCTGGGACGCAGACAAGACATTTATTTGTATCTTGGATATTGCCAAAAAGCAATCATAAAGGGAGAAGGTGTATAAAATACAGACTGGAGAAAAAAAAAAGAAGAAGAAAAGATTACAAAATATTTTTATAATTTGCATTTTGTAGATGGGACACTGAGGCACAGGAATGATAAGCATAGTAACCCAAAGGACGCAGATCATTAACAAACACAGATATTTTAATGGAACAGATTTGTGGTATTGTGTGTGCCATAGCCAGAGAAACATAAAAAACAAGAAAGAGAGTTGTTCTGTCAGTATGGGTCTCTACTGGGTTAATAAACTCTCTTAAAAACTTGAATCTCTTTATATCCTTGCACCATCATTGTGAGAGTGACAGGACTATATCATCACATTAAACAGACAAAATCAGATGGTTAAATTTTGTCTGTTAAATTGCATTTCTTTAGTTCCAAGTTGATCGTAGTACCAGCTTTGCACCTGGTCTCTTGAAAAATAACTACAGGAAAGCGCTGCACCAACAAATCTGTCTACAAAAAGCCCCAAATAACTGACAGGGTAAACTGAGATCTTGGCTATTAGTACTCCTCTCTATCTCACAGATTAAAAAGAAAGAAAAAAAAAAAAGGTGCAGATCTAAAATCTACTAAAATATTAAACCTTTGTTACATGGAAGGAAGAAACAGAAACTTGTGAGAGGAAATATGCTTTAAAGTAAACCTTGATAGAACATGTTCTTTTTCAGGCAAAATGTTATTTTGGTGAAATTCTCAATTAATTTGAACTTTTCCATTTAGAAGATTGGTTACAAAAGAAGAAAAGATGTTTAAAAATTCTTATTTAAATGAGTGAAAGAGAAAGCCAGAACAGACCATAAATGTTTGTTACAAAGATCTACTTTTGATAGGTGATATATTTGAAAACTAGCATCGATTATATTTAATACCTATGCAAATTATAATATGGTAAACTAAAAGTCATTTTTTCCCACTTTTTCTCCCTGTAACATCCTTCCAGTCAGGGTGTTGGTCCAGCATGGGAGAAGTGAAGAATGAATGAGGGTGAGAAAGTGAGTCTTTCCAAACTCAGATTAAAAGTTCATCAGGATTGACCTCTGCAGGAAATATTCTGGGTTGTACTGGGGAGGAAAGAAAGTCTTTGCTTTTTTTTATGGAAAGATTTTCATACTATTTGAGAATTGAAAACTAGTGTAAAGAACTACAAGATATACTGATGATAGCATTTTCACTATTATATTTATATACAAGTTGGACTTGAAGTAATTACAGTTTATGCTTTTATGTGTTTCTTTATACACTTATTCCTACTAACTGAAAAAGGAAATCTCTCTTGCTGAAAAGCAAACAAGTAAACAAAACCAATATCAAATAAATAAATAATTTTAAAGCCATCACCCAAAAATTCAAACCAAATCATACCAAAGCTAAATGATGAAGAACTTGAGGGAAGAATTGACTGAATTTTCCTACATACACTGAAGTCAGCTCTAAAGTCCGTTGGTATTTCACTTATTGTTTGAGTAGATGACTGGAGAATTTGAGATCATTCACAAATGCTTCCACTAAACACAAGAAAAGCAGAAACTCGCTGAAGAAAACTAGGAAAAAAATATTGCTTTCAATATTTTTAAGGATCTTTTAACCTCTTCCTCTCACTTTCTCCATCTACTCAAATTTGGAGGTTTTGAGCTGTGGTTTAACCCCAACCCCTAAAATAGCATCTGGAAATGAATAAATTAAAGCAGTCTGTCTCTTGCTACTGAGACTGGCAAGGGCATATTTGAAAAAACTAAACAGGAGAATAACAAGCATCAGACCTGCAACAATCTTGACAGCACACTACAACTCTGATAGGCAGCCTGTGCAGAGGGGAGAGTACAAAGACAGTTACAAATGGCAAGGTGCACATTTATGAATACCAATAAAATTCCCCTTCTGCTCTATCATCACTTTAAGGTGCTGTTTTGCAAATAACCATTTCAGAAGTGGCTTTATAATTGCTTTCACTTTAAATACCTAAATTAAATATACATACATAAAGTAAGGAGCATTTATCTTTCACCTTTTTTCAGAAGCATGGCACTTTTTAAAGTAGCATTGCTGATTTATAAGCAATATGACTGATTTTTTAGTCATATCTGTGATTTATAAGCCAGGACTTCATATACTCTGGTTATTAAGATCTATTTTATGAAACCCAGTTTATTTGTTAAAAAAGACTGATTTACTAGGCAGATTTATTAATCGTGGCTTAGGAATATAAACCAAAGTCTTGGTCCAAGTCTTATATTTATAAATTAGATGCTTAAATCAAATTCCAATTTATATGTAATGGGATTGGTTCTAGAGATGTGCAAATAGTAATATATCCAATCCCACTACTACCTGAAGATAATGATCTTGCTTTCACAAGTAATTTGGTTATTCACATCGATGAAAAAATCCTATCATTAATCAGATGGATACAATTCAGAAAGTAACTCCATATCAAGGAGTGAGACGGACAGAAATACTGACTTTCAGGCAGGAAATGAATAGTCTAATCTGAAATATTGTAATACACAGATTTTGAACTCTCCTTTTTCAGAGTTTTCAAGCTGCTGAATCCACTGGGACTATAGTTACCACTCCAGCAAGAGAAACAGCTTTCATTTGCTGTCATTTGTCTCTTTCTTATTCTGAAAGAAAATAGAGAAGTGATATTAAATTCCCCCCTTCCATCTTCCACTCCTAACAATTATTCACTTTCTTTTGGAAGTCTTTATATATCCAGATTTCTTCCATGCCCAGAAATACCAAGCATCTGAACGAAAGACATACTAAATGCTTGAAAAATATAAACAGTAAAGTCCAAGATGGTGTATAATTGAAGATTTTACTTTTTGTTCAAACTCATCTATCTGAAACAAATTAATAAAATTCTAGAAATACTTTTCTTTTTTTCCACATTATGCAGAGCCATAGCTTGGAGTGTCACATTTGGATAAGATGAAAGCATTATGGCTGAAAGGTACGTTTTCCAATCAGCTTTCTGGATGATCTTTGACTCCAGACATAGTAATAAATGTAATCAATAAATGAAACCTACCATACCAATTTGTACAAAACAGAGGAAACTGGTCTTTTTCTCGTTAGCAGTATCTTTCTATGTTGACCTTGTCCTATTACTTCTTGTTAATTTCCCTAGTTCTGAAGGTATGTTGCTTTTAAAAAAACAAACAAAAAAATCCATCCTTGAGCCTGACAGAGGAAGCCTTGAGATGTTTCTGGGAGCTTGCTCTGTACTCTCTGCACACATAGTTTCTTTTTAACTTGTGGTATAGTTCATAAAATCTTGATGACCCACTTATGTCCAGACGAAACAGAAATCTACCATCAGAGTGAAGGCTGTGTGTCATGTGCCAAAATCAGAGGTAAAAAATTCTTAAAATATTGGAGACCAAACTGCTTTTCATTTTGCTTTGTAGATAGACTTGATATATAGAAGGATAAAATGCCTTCTCTTGTGACATTCCTCAGATACTGTGTACCTTGTGCCAAAGAGAAAAGCATGAGGAGGTAATGTCCTAGGGACTGCTTGACTGGATATTTTGAGTGGCATAGCAGAGTCCTTCTCAGCCCATCTTCTCTCAAGATGTCCTTAGTGGAGCATGCTTTCCTTTTGTGTTGCTCCAGGTTCTTTCGCCTTTCTCTGCAGAAATCCCAACACATCTGTTCAACAACCCACCTCCAGCTGAGAGGAAGGTAGTGATGGATTGCAGAATCCTGTTTCACATTCTGTTAATTTTGGCATTGCCTTCCTCTTCACATTTAGAGTACAGTAATTTCAGATTACTTTTTTTCCACCATTTCATCTTCTTGTAGAGAAAGCCAAAATTGAAATACTTTGCTTTGACTTGAACTAGCAGTAAGGCCCTTGAATCCCTCTTTTTCAAGATGATTTGTTGAAGTGTTCTGCAGCCTAAGTAGGAGGCGATACAGAGGCACAGAGGTGAGCATGCCCCCTTTAGAAGTTCAAAATTTGGGTGGCAAGTACACACTTGAAATTTAAGGCAAAATTTAGTCAGACTCGTTTTGTGAAACACACTATGAATGTTTTCAGGAACATTTCCCTCTGACACCTGCAAAATGAAAATGGAGGTGCTTTTGAAAGAGGAATGTGCAATGTGGAACAGCACATAGTTCAAGCTGTTCAGTGTTCTACTCTCTGTAAATAAAATGTCCTTGTACAAGAACTGTCTCAAATATCAGGTTTCTCCATAACCTCCAGCTGTAAACTCCAGTAAAAAATAGACTCTCACTTCTTCAGCTTGTAATAGCTCTTTTCTCAAATGCAGAGTTCTTTATTTAAAATTTTATTGGAACTGGTGATATTTGGAGATGTGGTGGTGACCTCCTCAGTCACTGTGAAGAGGAAGAACATTTTGCCTGACTGACGCAGAGTTCTGAACCTATTAACAGTCTGACAGTCCTCCCACAGTAGTGAGATTTCTGTTTGCATTCTGAGAATAGGTAAAGAAAATGAAGAAAGCAGGAGTAGATGAGAGTGAAGAGTCGATTAATGAAAGAAAAAGGAGAATAGGAAAGGAGAAAATACATGGTCTTTTACCTGTTACATAAATGAGGAAATATTCCTTAGCCACATCAAGGCATGTAATGTCAAAGAGGTAAGCACTATTTTGCAATGATGACAGTAGGCACAGAAGACCTATTAAAAGAAACAAAATTACCCCACCCCTCCTCTACATGTTAAGGAAATATTGCACATTATTGTGGTTTAGCTATGGAGAAAACTAACTCCATCTCAGCCAGACCCAGTACACGATATGACTGAACCACTAACTAAGATTTAGCAGTTAATTACTGGGATTGGTTTAACTGCAGTAGTCATGAGAAAGCATAAAACACCTTTCTCCTGTTAGAAACATGGCCGCAAAGCTTGCCACACAGTTCATGAAGAAGGGCATCTATTCTATTCTTTTAGGACTGTGAGAGAATAGGGGCAACAGGAAGGGGTATTGCAGAAGGACCTGCTATCAAGGAGAGAACTTCTGAGTTTCTGACAGAGCTGCTCCTACTCCTCCCTGAATGTACCCACCTTGTCACTTTTCCCCATGTACTGAGAGAAGAAGGTCACTGTGGGAAAGACCTAGGGTTACAGGCATGCTTAAAAACAGTAATACAGAAGACAGCACTTTTGTGGTAGAGACTTCCTTCTTTTGTCTCAGAAACCTTTAACATTGTCACCACTTGAGTTGAAAAGGAGCAGTGAGTTTGAAGTACTAGTTGTCATGTCATCGCTGTAAACTTCTTATATTACTGCAGAGACGCATTTTAATATGAGAAGCAGAGATTTTATTGAATTTATCATGAGGAAAAATGCAAGACAAAATAAATATTAAAACCAACATATAAAACAGACAAGTAGTGAGGGTGATGTAAATATCTGGCAAGACCAATAAGGTAAATCCCACAGGAAAAAATATAAGGAAAGAAAATGAAAAGAAATTCTGTTGAAAGTACCTAGTAACAGAAGAATTATATAAGTTCATAAGGTAAAAACTGCGGAAAAGTCAAAATAATAAAGAACTAGTGAGGTGATAGGAAAATAATGAAGTTAGGTACACCAAGTGGATATAATAAAACAAATCGCTAAAGTAAGACAAATATTACTCTAAAAGAAAATGTAAACTATGACAACTGCTGGGAATAAAGGAGAGACTTGAAATAAGACATGTATATTGCAAATGTAGCAAACAGACTACTACATGAGGCTTAATGCAGGCAAAGTGAAAACAAAAGCAGAGGCATATTTTTAATTAGATAAGTGAAGATGGAAGAGGTTTGACTGACAGACATTTCAATATACAAGTGAGACAATACCTAAACTTTAGACCATGAGAATGCTTCAAGAGCACATTGAGCTTCATTCAAGCTAGCTCAATGCTTTCCAAACTGTGATAGTGTGACTATAACAAAAATAAAAACAAAAAAAAGGAAAAATAAAGGAAAAAAAAGGGAAAAAAAAAAGAAAAAGAGTTTGCCTATTTGTAAGATTAGAAAGGAAATGAAACAAAACATGTGTGATCTGAAGTGTTTCACTGAAATATTCTTCCCTATGCTGAGTATGACTCCCACAGAGGACTCGTAAATACTTACCCTGCTGTTGCAGTGGGTTATTTATTTTACGTTAGTGTCCAAAGGGGACTGTAAGGTCAGAGCTCTTATTGCTCCACAGGCTATTTACAGGCTTCTGAATGTGTGGGTGGTGAGATGAGTCCCAAAAGCACCAGAAGAATGGCTGGGCATTCAAGCCAGCTGGAAAGGAGCTTAATAAACCAGGAAAAGTGTATAACCACAGTATGGATACATACTATGCAAGACAGCAGCTGTACAATTTAATGGTGCCAAGATTCCTGAAATCCATGCTATGTTGTGATCTGGTTTAGGGTACTTTTAAATCCCTTGATGTTTCTAGGAACCTAACAAAAGAAAATAGACACTGAAGATCAAATGTGGGCAATCACAGCAGTCATATGAGAGCTCTTGGAGCTCACTCAGCTGAGCCTGATCCTTTTTAGTGGGAGAAAAAGCCAAGAACAAGATCTTTCCTGCAGTCAAGTGGCCTGCCCAAAACATATGCACTTTCTCCTAGCAAGAACTAATCTTTGTCCAAACCTTCTAGGAGAAAGTCAGTTTTGAAGTGACAAAAGAGAAAGACATAATCCTTCAAAATATCACAGCTAACAGGAACAGCTTTCACAATTGGAGGCTAAGGAAAGATCAAAGCATGAGTTAATGCTTCTCTCCGTTCTCCCTTTCAGCTACCAAATACAATTGTACAGCAAGCTGCCTGCCAGTTGTGCTTACAATAAATACATTCAACAGCATTGTCTGGTTCACTAATTTTTTGTGTATTATTTGTTTTAATCCAATGGATAATGAATTTAAACTTGTTCTATGCTGTCATTACATAACACAGTGGAATGCAATGCTGAATAAATGCTGGGGGCAGAGCCGAGTGTGAGAAAACCCCCTAAGAGATCTCAAAGCTGCTTTGGTTTTGTCCAGTAATATTTTTATGGCCTGAATACTTCTCATTTTCAATTTGGTTTTCATTCTGTTTTTCATTTAAAAGGTCTTAAAACCAACCAAAGGTCTGTTTGCCTCTCTCAGTACATGTTGTTTCATATCATTGCTACTCAAACAGCTGAGACCCAGCCTGCAGGCCAAAAGCATTAGAAGCTGTGCTTCATTGCAGGTCCTGGTGCACCTCGTTGCACTGAGGGAGAGCAGATCCAAGTCAGCTTTGATCCAGAATGGATCAGGAGATCCACAGAGTGAGCAACAAACATAGTATCATCTGTCTTCTTTACATATGTGTGTCATTGTGTGCAACTTGCCCCCAGCCATCCTTTGCAACAGAATGGTGCATCAAGTTGAAAAGCTCCTATTCCTCCTTTTTGTGAGAATGTTTCAAAAGCTTAGCAGTTGAGGCACTTACTTAAATGTACTCAATTTTGTAGCAAGGTCTTAATCTTGAGTCTCATCTCATGCATTAATATAATGACTATCAGGTAATCTTCACTTCATTGTACAACATGTGCACCCCCTGCCCACTCCCCACACCTGACATACTCAGGAGGACCAGCCTTTGATATTTTCTCTGCCTTAGCTTAGGTAAACTCACCTGCAAACAAAAGTCCACCTGTCATCTCTGTATTAATATTTCAGTACATATATATTTGCTCAGTCCTGTGCATCTCACTGGAATCATCTTACTGAATTTTAGTTATCTGTGAAGCACAAATGTATATCTTAGTGCATAACTTCAGAGTCTTCTTTAATAACCAATGAAAACAAATATACTTTTCTAGGATTTAATTTGTCTCTCTTTAGACATCTATCTACACCATGAATCTATACTCACTAGTTCGGATTTTGACAGACATATGGTTTTAAGTTTTCTCTTCCTTTCATCCAAGCTAAACAAACTCAGCTTGCATCTTCTGCTCCATATCTCCAGACATGAGCCTGCACCCAGTGTGACAGATTTTTTGCATTGTGGCAAAGCAAGGCTCTGAATAACTCAGTCTTTCTCTTCTATTTTTAATTTTTTTCCTCTCTAGGGTATACATTGTGTTTTGTCTGTCAAAACTCTATGCAGTCAATCCCATAACTTTGTATCACTGTTTAATTATCCCACTTTTTGGATTTGCATATACAGGCGAGACCTAGGTCTTAGCAACTAAACCTATCAGTTAGTTTCCTAATACACTATGCAATCATCTGGTTTTCATTGCTAGTACGATGTCTTATAGTCAAATAAATTATTCCTAGTGATAATTTGTTTTTACTATGGATTTTTCATACAGGGGAACATGACTTTTCATATAAACCAATGTAATTGAAAACCCAGTTAGGCTGGTACTCTGGAAAGACGGTATAGTTTTAATGTCCTAAAAACCAAAATATATAAAAGTCAAAGAAGAAGCATTTTAGCAATGCAACAGCATAGGATTGAATGAAGAATGTAAAAACGAAACAAGAATCACTATCAAGGGTTTTCTATAGCTGCCCTTAATGTCATCAATAATTTATGCTCTAATACAGAATATTGACTAAACTTACTGTTGTGATATCTGGGTGACTTTCACTTCTTATGGAGTTCCTTATTTAAATGTTTTATGTGGAGTATACTACAATAGAAATGAAATTGTGTTTTGTCAGGAAATAAAAATAATATAGCAATCACTTATGCTGCTCTAAGGAGCACCAAGATTAAGCTCAAAAATAGTGATTCCCTTCCCTTCCCTTCCCTTCCCTTCCCTT
>VXBT01005733.1:1268-78498 GCA_013400235.1 Oriolus oriolus | reverse complement strand
TCCCTTCCCTTCCCTTCCTTCCCTTCCCTTCCTTGACACCATCCCTCTACTCATCACTCAGACTCATAACCTAGGGTTCATTTTCAACTTTTTCCTCTCCACAGTTTACAGCTTGTAACCATTTTTTTAATCCATTCATATTTTTGTATAATATTTTAGGTGCTTAGCCTTTCCTTTTCTGCTGACTCCTTGAGCCCTCACTCTAATCAGCTACTGAAAAAGCTTCTGTTCTGCCATTGAACATGAGCAGTGTGCCCAGGTGGCCAAGAAAGTGGTCTAGACACCAGAGCAGAGATTCCCCTGCAGCCTGTGCTGAAGACCATGGTGTGGCAAGCTGTCCTTCTGCAGCCCATGAAGGTCTGTCATGGAACAGGTGGCCGCTGCCCATGGCAGACCCCGTGCCAGAAAAGGTGGATGTGCCTTGAAGGAAGATATGATGCCATGCGAGCAGGCTTCTGGCAAGACCATTGGCCCCATAGAGAGAGGAGTCCATGCTGGAGCAAGTCTGTGACCCTGCGAGAGACCCACACTGGAACAGTTTGTCCCTGAAGGACTACACCCCACCGAAGCGACCCACTCTGGAGCAGTTTGTGAAATAACTACAGCCCATGGAAGAACTCACATCGGAGAAGTTCTTGGAGAACTGTCTCCCATTGGAGGGACCCCACTCTAGAGCAGGGGAAGAGTGTGAGGAGTCCTTCCCCTGAGGAGGAAGGAACATCAGAGACAGCGTGTGATGAACTGACCACAACCCCTATTCCCTGCCCCCCTGCACCACTGGGGAAAAAAGGTAGAGAAAATTGGGAATGAAGTTGAACCTGGGAAGAAAGGAGAGGTGGGGGGAAAGTTACAATTTAGGTTTTATTTCTTATTGCCCTACTCTGGTTTGAGTGGTAATAAACTAAATTTATTTCCCCAGGTTGAGTCAATTTTGCCTGTCATGGTAATTGGTGAGTGATATTTCTGTGTCCTTGTTTTGATCCACAAGCCTTTCACTATATTTTCTCTCTGCCCAGCTGGAAGAGGGGAGTCATGCAGAAACTTTGGTGGGCACCTGGCATCCAGGCAGGGTCAACCATCCACACCTCCACTGTTAGAAATAGCACAGAACATTTGCTTTCAGTATCAAATCTCCTGATTTTTTATCTGGAAAAACTTCAAGTAACTTTATAGAAGAATTTGAAGGCTTCTAGAGGAAGCTTGGTTTTGAATATTTCTTAAATTTCATGACATATTATACTTCAGGAATAAACCTATTGAAACATATAATATTGATGTAAAAGTGTACTACATAAGACATACAGAAACACCTTAAAGTAAAAGTTTCAGAAAAAACAGGCACACTTTCTCTGTCTGTTTTTATTTGTGTACATGTTATATTATAACTGCCTAGACACTTGAATTTATACAGCACCAATTTCCTACTAACACTAGCTCTGGTGATGTCAATGAATCCAATAATGCAAAGCAGGTTTGGCCTACAATCGAGCAATCTGATTGACAAACCATATTTACATAAGTGTTATTTGGATATTAATCATTAAATATTCACAAAAAATCGTCAGGAACAGTACTAATATTTAGAAAATAAACATGTATTTGCACAATTTATTTGCTTTGTAGCTGTGGAAATTCTTACAGTGCTTTCCTAAGAGGGCTTGAACAGAATGGAGATAAATAAGCTGCAAAAATAGATCGGAATGTAATATTTGGTTCTGTAAGGAAACTATTGGTATTGCTTAATAGACAGTCTCAAACAATGATAACAAATCTCTAAAGATACTGCAAACAATTCTATTCTCTCAGTATACAGATCATGTTGTAAATTAGGCATTCTTGCTATGAATTTCTGTTATAACACTAAAAAAACCTGTTAAATCAGTTATATGAGTAATAATCTATGAAACTGTATGGAGAAAGGAAAAAAAAAAAAACAGTCAATATGCTCCAGAAGGGGAAACAGAAATCTAGAGTATACAATGCTATATCTGAATACATTTAAGCTTGCAAATAGAAAAGGTCTTGCTGTTTGAATAGTGACATTAAAACAGGATCAGTGAGAAAACCTAACTTTAAGATTGAGGTTGTGAAGTGTATGAAAGACATTAGATGTTACATGATACCTGCAGGAGACAGGAATGAAAACTAATACTCAATCATTTTGTTCTACTCAAATATTATTATATTCCTACATAAGGTTGCTAAGTAAAAGCCAGTCTCCTGTTGGCAGAGGGCCTGAATTTCATGGGAGCCACTTTAAATATCCTCCACCAGGACACTGCTCTTTTTTTCTCTCTTTTGCTTGAGGGGTCTGTCTTCTCTGTTTCTGTGGGGTGCAGAATCACAGAAAATTCCAGTCTTGTGTCGTGCTGCTAATCCAATGGCTGCAGACGTCCATAAACTCTGATTCAATAAGAGCTGTACCATTGCTTTTCTAAGGGCTTGGTCCATTTTGACCATAACAAACACAATCAGAAAGAATTCTCTTATGTTTGAGGTGCTAAATTTATTATAGACACTACTGTGGTCTATTATTCAGATAATAATAGTATTTACTATGTGTCCAATAAAAAATGAATCACCTTAATTAAAGTAGGATTATTCTGAAGAATTAAAGTTATGATAAATATTATTACCTTCCCTCACTACTGAGATAAGCTGTGATGGTCCCATTTGCCATCATGTCATTGGTACTTAAGGGCAGAACAGTCCTCATCTTATATTTTTGTAGGACTTCATCTTATATTCTGGGGTCTACCAAGTTGATGGGGAAATCAGTACTACTTTTTGCCTTAGATTTTTGTATATTTATTTTCTGCATTTTCTTCTCTTTACACCAGTAAAAATAGAGCATTACAGAAACTTGTAGTGTCATGTGTGCTTGGAAGCTTATTTAATAAAATTTTATATTTTTTCATTAAAGAGAGTGTAGTAATACTAATTATTAGATATTTTATCACACTTGAAAGGCAGCCACTTATTTCTTCTAAACTTATACTGATGCTTTATGTTACACATGAGCACTTAAATGACTTTGCCAAGTGTTGAAAGGCATGCAAATGTAACTGCTCAGTGCTTGGAACTGATTGAAAAAATATGATAAATATAAGTTGAAATGTTTTACAGGCACAGAAAGCAACAAAAAGAAAATTCAATGGACTCACCTGTGTCCCTAATAGTAATAAAAAAGAAAGAAGCCACTCTAGTTGTTCACAGAATAATAAAAATTGTATATTCTTTAGGAATTTTCTCATTTGGAACTGTGGTATTCATATGAATATATACTTGCAAGTAAACATGCACAAAATTTACTGAAATTTCCTATTTTACTCTGGACTGTGTTAAAGAAGGCGTATGTATCAAACACCATTTCACTCCTTCTGCAGAGGTCATAGCTTGGAGCAAAGTCATAAAAAAGAAACCCAACCCTTTTTTTTTTTTTTTTAATGCAGAAAGACAGTAGAACTGAATATTCTCATCTCTAACTAAGCATACTAAAAATCTCTTTTACAAAAAGTGAAAACAGAGCTTGAGATAACTTTGGAAGTGATAAAAATATTTGAGATTCAGAAGGCAAGTGGTAGAAATGCTTCCTGTTAGGGGCAAAAATATCTAGTGTGGCAGGACAAGATTCTCTGTCAACTTAGTCATCTCTGAAGTACAAAGTCTTTAATGATTTCTACAACATGTCTACGTTTCTAATATTTTCTGGTTTACATTTATATACAAAGATATTTTTTAATATGATTTATCTGCCATTTCTTGGGTAATGTGATAAAAAGCTCATCTACACATCCACACAAAAGCTCAGGGAGACAATGGAGGATGACAAATACTGTCCCATCTAGTAACTGTCTCCCACAGTTACTGTCCCAACCCATCTCCACAAATCCAAAGGAACATAATGATATGCGGCACAACAAAAGGTGGAGGGAAACAAAATTATGGACTGAGGAAAAGAGACATTCTGACCAGATCCCATCCAGGGCTGTCCCAGGAAAGCATCACTTCCAGAGTCCAGACAAACAGCCCACCAAGTCATCAGGGGCAGCTCTCCAGAGAACCTGTTCAAAGCAGATTTTGATGTCCTGGGTATGGGACATTAAGGAATCCAGGGAGGAAGCTATTCAGGATTACACAAACATGATGGGAAGGAACAAGGAAAAAGAGAGGTCTTGGTGAATCTGGAAATAACAAGAGTGGGAAAGCGGATAAAGGGTTAGAAAGGGCTGGGTATGGCAAGCAGATTTCTAGTTGATACACTTGTGGGGCCTGTGCCTGATCAGCACAGTCATCCTATTTCCTCATTGTCGCGGTGCCCGTTCCCTGCCCCAGCTAGCAAGGGCAGAGCTCGGGCACCGGACACTCTGTGCCTGTCCCGGAGAGGCGGTCAGAGGCCGGATCGCGGCTGGAGGGGGCCGAGGAGGTAAAGGAGCGAGAGGGCCCTCGGCATGGTGTTCCAAGGCTTTATAGAGGGGGTAAGGAACTCCAGAGGCCAAGAGCGCCCACACAATGGAGGCATGGGACTTTATAGGCAGGGTAACCGGGGTCCAAGGCATAATATGAACAAACCAATAGGAGAGGTGCAGGGGGGAACAAAGGTACAGGGGGCCAATGGGGTACTGGACACCTTAGAAGCTTCTGAAACAGAACCATACAAGGAAATTCAAAGGAATTACATCCAACAGAGTGGGAACAAGGGACTCACCGCACAGCGCAAGGCCTTACTAGGACATATAGCTCAAAAGGAGCCCACTACACCTCATTAAACTAAGTTTTTCACTCTTTTCCTGTGTATGTGTGGCCTGGGAGCCAGGGGGTCCTGATAAGCTGCTGTGGAGCTCTGGACTCCTGTGTTTGCACAGGAGTCTGATCTGATCTGTACCAGCGCCTGGAGGGGGGCAGCAGCCTTGAGAACTCTGAGGTGCATAAACTTCTAGGCAAAGATTTTTATTTTTTCCTAGGGGCTTTTTTGGTGTTTGGTTTGAATTAGGTTTTTTTTTTGTTTTGTTTTGCAGAGCTTGATTAGTAGTATTTTTTATCTTCCACTTAGATACTTCTACCACAGAAGTGGAAAGAGCTATAGATAAATTTGTTTGAGAATTAATGCTAATCAAAAGGACCTAGCTCTGCTTCTGAGCTGCCTGTGACAGAAGAATTTTCAGAAATCTTAAAATTTGGAAGAAACAGCATCTTATTGCATACTGAAGAGAATACTGCACAGGTCACAATCAGTCTTTTGATTGCCATCTCTGCCTCGTGCTGTTCAGAGTATCAACTCTTTGACAGTGATCTTATACCTATACTGTTAGTATTAGTCAAGTTATCTTCTTCATCAGACCTGAATGCAATTTCATCATGGAATAAATTTCATAAAACATGGCTAGCACTGTGGCTTGCAAAGTATTTTTATGTAATTGTTGTGGTTTAGGAATGGTATTCCCCAATTTAGTTTTCCCACTGAAACACCCCAGACAGTGACCTGCTTGCTCACTTCATCCCCTCCTCCCCCTGTTGCAGAATGTAGAGGCGAAGTGGAGACACAAAAAGGTACAACTCATGGGTTGAGGTAAGACCAATTCAATAGAAACAGTAATAAAATGAGAAAATTAACAGTAATAACAACAATACTAATAACAGAGTGCACAAGATAGGCAAACAATTCATGTAAAATTGCTCACCATGAGGAACCCAGTGCTACCCCACTGCACACTCCAGCAAAACAAAGACATGACCCTCCTTGTGCGTGGCATGAGGTGGTATAGAATAACCTTAGGGTCCTTAACACCCCCGCCGGGAATCCTTCGGACCCCGCCCGGGTCCGAGATCTCTGCCGCCGGGGACCCCGGCCGGATCGGGTCTCTGCGGCCAGGCATCTTTCGGATTCCACCCGGATCGGCCCGGTGATAAGTCTGCGGACCCTGCCGAGACAGCCGGTCGGCACATCGCCGGCCCGAGGCGCAGCCGCTGAGAGAGGCGGTGAAACGCACTCTCTCCTCCACAGCTCGAGCGCTGCTGTGGCTCAATAAACCTGGAGATAAAGGAGGAACGAGGCGGGAACTCTTGGCACGACCACAGAATTTATTCTGGATCCAGAAACGGGGAAGAACTCTGAACTCTCTGCTCTCTGCAGGGGGATTTTAAGGAAGGAAAAAGGAGGAGGGATTTACACCACGGACAAACCAGGGAAGAGGAGAAGGGAAGTATCAGGGTACAGGCAGCGAATGGTCTTTGCGTCAGGGCGGCGGGACGACTTGACGGACAGGATTGTTAATATTCAGAAACCCCTGGAAGCCAGGGTCTCGGGACCCCCAGGGCGCGTGACAGAGCTCGTGACCGGCTCGGGGATTACTTTGCCGCTTGGTGTTCCTCCGCTGGTCGGCTGGCTGCACCCCCACAGTCCTGTCTGTGCCCTCCTGGGGCTTCAAAAGTTAACCCTGTCCTGGCTGGAACCATTAAAATAGTTCACTGGGGATTACAGTCCCTTCAAGTACTGAAGGGCTGCTATACAATCTCTCTGAAGCCTTCTCTTCTCCTAGCTGGACAGCTCCAACTCTCTCAGCTCCCCAGCCTCTGATCCAACAGGTCCATATCTTTCTTATGCTGAGGACTCGAAACCTGGACACAGTGCTCCAGGTGGGGGTCTCAACAGAGAAGAGTAGTAGGGGAGAAACCCATCCCTCACCCTGCTAGCCACGCTGCTTTTGATGCAGGCCAGGGTATCATTGGCTTTCTGGGCTGTGAGGAGCCCCCACTGTTTCCTCATGTCCAGCATTTCATCCTCCAGTACCCCAAGTCCTTCTTAACAGGGCTGCTCTCAATCTGTTCCTCCCCTAGCCTGCATTTGTGAGTAGCCCCCAGGTGGCCTTCTAGCTGCTCTTCATCCTTTCTGTTGTATCTGAACTTGTACTGTCTTCCATCCTTGCAAAGTCCATCTGTCCTAGGTGCGAATTTGGAGCTCAATAGAGAACCAGCTGTTAACAGGACTCCGGATGAATACCTAAATGTCACCATTATCAAAATCATTACTGGCAGTAGCATGATCACATTTATTAATAGTGTTCTACTTAAAATACATCAGTAAAAGGGAGGTAAATCGTCTATAGAAACATGAAATACAAAGTGCCTTCTGGAAAAATCATAATTATATCTTTTTAAGCGATCTGGCAGTGACAGAGACTACCAGAGATTATATAAACTAATCACAGCATGGCACCAAGTTTTGCTGTCCTTATCAGTGATCTCAGGAAATGATATTTGCCTTTTACTTTTTAGGCACAGATCTCACAAGAAATCATTCATTAATCGCTGGAAAGTGATCCGACATTCATGAAGTAAAAATATGAAGTGATTAAGAAGAAAAAAATCTTATTCATGAGTGTAATCAAACAGCAGAGAACATAGAGGCAGCTTTTCTCTTGTTTTGTAGGACCCTAAATTCTGCCACATGATTTAAACCTACATTTATAAAATACAGTTCTCAAGCTGTCTTATTTCTAAGCAGTGCTGCTTTATGTGCTTGTCCAATTGACTTCGGAGGACAGCAGGGCAATGTCACAGCAAAGCATTTCAGTGTCTGGTCTGGTGGAAAACAATTGTAAGTGGCACTGTGTCAGGTGAAGACAGAAGCCAAAGGAAACTGAGTTTCCCTGTCTTTAGAGGGATGCTGTACTCTGAATCAGAGTAGGACCACAACTTCACTGTAACAGCAATTGACAGGTGGAAGCGTAAGAAAAGTGTGGATGGTACTGCTGTGAGAACTCTCAGAAGCCAGATGTCAAAGTGAAAAGATCAGCATTCACAGTTGCATAGCTCTTTGATCTTTGCAAATTAGTAATTTACAAATATAGGTCAAACTTGTAAAAGAAAAGCTTTCTCCTTCCTTCTGGGTCAATCTTGTAGAAAGAACTGTTTAAGCATAATGCTGTTCTGTTTGTTAAGCCATGTATTATTTATCAGTAATAAATTAGGAATTTTAAACCAGCTACGTTTACAACTTTTCAGTACCAGTCACATTTAACACATGTATCTTGAGAAAATTATATTTATAAAATCAGTTTTAATAATGTTGCTGCAGGAGTAAGGACAGGGTGTAACAACAGAAATGAATTAAAAATGCTCATGTATTATTAATACTGAATGTATGAAGCCTATCAGGAAAGGAACTGCAATAGTTTAATAAGATACTATTCTATGGATATTGATGTGTCAATAACTCTCAAGTGGTTGGTATATTCGTTCATACCTCATTAAAGATTTACTGGTGTTTAATTCCAAGCAGTATGAGACACATCTGGAAAAAGAGGCAAACTTTTAATAATATCTCCTCATTTGTTTATTTTTATTATAATATAGCCAGTAATACTTTTGTAGGAAAGTGTTTGTTGCTCAGACTGAAATGTTGTTCATAGTTTATTAAAGATTTATTGCTGTTTCATCCCAGAGGAACACTTGCACGATATGCATTACAGAATTCTAAAGACTGCAAAGTAATGACAAAGAATAGCCCTATTCATTAATATGCTGTTGTGTGATTTTATAGTATGACACTAACTATGGGACATGGCATTTACTCACTGAAAATGGGATAAATGCTTTTCATATTTTATTAAGATTTCTGGGGAATTTAATTTCTAAGCATTGTTGAGCCTGGCACTACTGACTGAAGATCCACTGTGCCCATTTATTTGGGATAGAGTACCAAAGCATCAGGGTGGTTAATGCCACACAGGAAAATCTGGTTTTCTTGTAGTCCTCTAACCTGACTGCATGGATGACATTCAAAGAAAAATTGTCAGTATGTGGGAGAAGAAAGGGCGAAACTAAAAGGAGAGAGTAGATCTAAGTTAATTTGATTCCCTTTTTTGAAAATTTGCAAATGCTGAACTGCAGCTTATAGACAATGATACAAGATTTTGATACAATGCACTACTGGAAAGGAAGATGCCCAAATCTGCATTTCATAGGATCTCAGGATGCAGTAGCATGGCACAAAGCTTTTTAGGGGTTCTGAAAAGAAAAGTTATGTTTTGTATAGCTGTGAAATGAGAGGCTTTTGTACTGAAATATGCTTTTCGTAGTTTATCATGTAGACCAGTTTTGTTAACCTATGCAAAATGAGTATAAAATACTGACATTTTGCTGTGGTTATATTATAAATCTAATTTTTATTAAGTTTTCAAACACAAAAGGTACCTGTAGCAGGTGTAAGTCAGTAAGAAATTGGCCTACAAGTGTTTCACTGCATATTTTATTAAATGTGCCAGATAAAGTTCTTCCCTGCTCTCAGCTGCCTTATTTGAATCTCTGCCTACGCCAAAGGATATGCAGCATTTCTGTATGTGTAAGATCCAAAGGAAGAATTAATATATCCCTAGATACCTTTGTGACTGTGCAAAAACTTAGTGTCCTTCAACGACAACAAATAATGTTTGCCCTTCACTTTCTTTTTGTAACCCATTTTAGCTATGAACCTTTGTAGGTTTATGCAGATTTAATGCTTCTTCCTAGCTACCATGTATTAACTTCCAAAACAGTCAGCAACTGAGTCTTCTAGCAGATCTCTGTATATTCTGAAGATTCAAGCTTAACAAAAAAAAAAAAAAGGCATTGAAGAATTCTAAGCATCAAAAGTTGACTGAAAAAAGCAATTTTACACAGCTTAGCAGTCTATAAAAATATGAGTAAGCAGATATCATAAATCACTAATAGAATACTGAAACTTTTTAGAACATAATGTAACTAGGCTAAAAAGTACCACAGATATAACTCCTAGCAAATCTTTCAAAGCAACCTCAATTAATCTTAATTTTTACTGTAACATTTATCAGAATTAATGCACGAAAGATTATATATGTGAGCTATTTATATGATAATGAAATTGTGTAAAATCTGCACTATGCACCAATCAAGCATTTATATTTCCTTATTTTCTTACTGTGTTTATTTTGCAATATTGTAATTTATTTTCCTATGCCATATTTATAAATTAGGAAAAGCAATCTATAGAAATTTTTATCCATAAAAGGGTCCATAACATTAAGACTTTTATGGTTCCCAGTGTAACCCCATATCAGATGTGTCAGTTTAGGTAAGTTATAGTCTACTCTGTGCTTCTTTTTTATTTTTTATCTCTAAAATGAGGGGATTACTTCTATCCTTGCCTATTGCATCCAAGAGGCATTATGGGGATAGAAAAATTCATAATGGCTTTATAGTTTTCAGATAGTATGCCAATGACTACATATCTAGGTTTAGACAGGTAATGCACTATTTTACATATCTTATTTTTCACTTTAAAATGTTGCATATGTTATCCTAGGTGAAAACACCTCTATTTTAAAACAATATTCAGAACAAACTCCTTGACTAGGCATCTGGTAAACCTTGCTGGTGAGAGAATAAGCAATTAGAAACTTCACCAACACTGTTAGTTTCAGTGTTATTATTATTTGTCTGCTGTTTTCTTCATGAGAATAAAAGTTTTTTAATGGACTGAAAACTTCATTCTCTTGGGTAGTGCCAGTCACCAGGTAGTATCCATGTGTGAGAGAGTGGACTCTTTTCCACTCCCTTTCCAACTTTTCTTTAGCTGCTACATTTTCAATATCATGGTTATAAAGTCACGGTGAAAATGGAAAATGAAAAAGATGAGGCACAAAAACACACTAAATATCAAAACTTTTTGACTTTTTACTGGTTAGAAAAGAATGTCCTCCATACAGTCCCAGAAGTGTCTCTTATAGGCTAATCAGACAGCATCATAATAACACCAATGTGACAAACATGTACAGTGACAAAGAATTTAAAATGAGAGCTCTTTCTTTCTCTCTCATATATTTTTGCCTCAGCTTTTCCCATGCGCTCTCCTCCAAATTCCTAGATAGTCATAGCAATGTCAGAAGCAGTTTCTAAGCTACTCCTTCAGAGACAGAATGAACAGAGTGGAAATACCTAAATACACAGTTGCTCTGTGACTCTTTCTCCATCATATCAAGATGTTTCTATGGTTTTTTGTAGAATTCGATTGTAAAAAAATATTGGTTAATCAAGTTGGTCATGGCTGAGTAAATTGTATCTATATTACATGTTATTACTGTTAATTGTTTTTAGCAATTACTCTTGCTACATAAATACATTTGTTCCAAGCAATCCATAATAAAACACAATAATTTTTTTACAATTGAATTTATGAGGACACTTATCAAGTGCTAGTAAAATCCCAGAACTATTGATTTTTTTTTTTTTTTTAAGTGGATTTTGTGTGATAAAATGGCTGCAAATGAGTAATTAATTTCTAATAGTCGTGTTTGTTTAGTCTAGGAATAAACTGCCAAGAGAAGTAGAAATTCTTTACTTTTGAAGTTCAGCAAATGTCTCTAGAACACATGGTAAGTTAAGTGCCTAATAAACTGAGAGTGTTGCCTGCTTCTTCAAGAACTTGTACATTCGGTGGTATTAGATTTTTTTCCCCCAGATTTCTAACTGAAATTTGTTTAGCTGACACAGTTTGCTGGTGCAGGGGCACTGTGTTAGAAAGGAGGTATTTTTTTCAAAAATTTAATAACTATTTTTTAATTATTACTAAAATGATTTGAAAATGCTGATAATTATATCAGAATAAAGAGACAGTTTTACTTTCTTGGGTCAGGCTGTAACTTAGCACTCAGTTCTTCATGATGGCAACAGAAATTTCTTTGCAAATCATGCAATACATATCTATGATTTTTTTTCCCTATTAAAAATACTATTAGGAGAATTATTCTCTAGATTCTTTTGGCTTCACTGAAAAAATGACAAAAAAAGCCCACATCCCAATATAAAGGACATGATTTATTTTGGTGTACTGGCAGTAAAGTACCTTATCCACTGGGATAAGGTATCCACCAGGCTAGGGTATCCACCAGGCTAAGGTCCACAAAGGACCATTATTGGACTACTCAGTACAAGGCTTATTCTTAGTGCTCAAGCAAAGTTTTTGGGTTTTAATAATATGCATTATTGACTACTTGACAAAATCTAATTTGCTCATAGCTGACAAATATAAAATTTAGAGGGCACAAATCCTTTACTTCAGATACTTAAGATATTTATAGTCCTAATATTTTAAACTTTATAACCATTCTCACACCATTTTTAATAGAGGAAAAGTATTACCTATAGTACTTACATATAACATCATTTAGAAATATGAAATGAAAGATTTGAAGTATTTATAGTGTGATAAGTCCTTTCCTTTACTCAACCAACAGCCAAAATTTTGTTTGCCAAGACCAAGTGTTTTGGACAGGTATTTTGTAGGTTTATCCTGATGTAAAATTTTACAGTTACATTAATATCTTAAACCATGGTAGAGATAACCATAATAGTCTTACTTCGGGCAGTGTCCTGATACTCAAGTGACTGTATAATCGGAAACACTCAAATCTAAGAATTTTTCTTTTCACTAGTGCCTGGCAGTGGAGTATCATCATAACTAAAATCATAAAAGAACCCAAATAAAATTACACATCTCTATTGTTCTATGTATTAAATATAATATGAATATTCTGTTTAAACTTTTTGGATAGTTTTCATCTTAATATTTGTGGGACACTCATATACAAAAAAAGAATTTCTAGAAATATGTAATTTGATGTCTCTGCAAGAGATTATGTAAGTCATAGTCATCATTATACTTCTGACATTCTCATTCCAATGCATATGTCTTTACAAGAATATACACAGGTTATTCTGTAGCCATACTTAATTGAAGGACTCTGACTTGAAGACAACTTGCTGAATTCACTGCATCATAAAACCATTTTCATATTCATATCTTCTGTGGAGATGATTTTGAAAGGTCTTTAAATTTCTCTCTTCCCTTCCAAAGCACTATGGACAGATTGCTTCTAAGTGCCTGTTTTAATCCATTAAATTTAATGACATTATTCCAGTTTTATATTGGTGTCAAGCTTCATTCTGGTTTTTGTTTTGTCTTTTTTTTAATGTATTGACTTGTTCCTTGGTCCTTGACATATTTAATCACAGGTCAACTCTACCAGAACCTGGTATTAAGAATAAAGAAAATGCTTCCATCAAAATTTTGCAAATTCAAGGCTTGACACACTTTAAGTATTCCTCTTGAATTAAATGTAGCTGCACCTAATGTGAAAGATTTGTAGACTGCAAGCTTAGGATTTCATAGAATTTAAGAAGCACAAACAAAAATTGTGTTATGCTAATAACATAACTGACTATCAGCTTTTGTGTATTGAGTCTTAGTTGAAATTATTTCATTGCTTTTTGTCAATACCAAGAAACAGTGAACAGTGTTCCTGGGAGACTGAAAATCTGAATATTTATGAATATGGGAACAATTATTAAGATAAAAGCATCTCTTTGCTGATCACAGAGTGCTCTCTTCGGGTAAAATAATAAAACAAAATAATGTTGGAACATAAAAAAGGCAGAGCTTGCTGAAGGTCAGCAAATGTGCTGCAGGCATTGAATTTGATAGTCACATCTGTCCGTTTTTCCAAACAGAATTAAAAAAGGCAGATATTCTACCATGGAGCATATATATAATAATAGCACACACCCTCATTGGTATTAATTAATGTTTTCATAGTTCTTTAAAAGTGAAATATTAATCAATTTTGTGTAATAACGGATTACTTAATATTCTTTGGAATCCATGGGTAAATATTTGAACCTTGTTCGGAAAAGTTATTCTAAAATTGCAAGTTAAAGATACCCATGACTTATCTGGCTCACTCACCTCTGCTGTCTTGAAAAAAAAGAAGCTGCTTTAGTTTTCTTCTAATATTTTCATAGGCCAAGTAACCATGAGTGGGCTGTTGTACATATTTAATTTTAAATTTTCCCTTCTGCACCATTTTAGTACATAATGAATACACAGAGCTGTACCAAAGTGGTATCACTGATCACTTTTTAATGGTGAGGAGAGTTTGACACAAAGACTTTTTCAAAAAGAGTTCATGATTATTTCTAGGGAGTACAGCTTGTCTTACTGCTGAACACACATTATTATCTTAGGGCTTCTTTTTTTATTTTTTCTTTGTATCTGTTCCTGCTCATTCTACACACTTTTTAAGATCTCTTTGCCCTGTTCTTCGGTTTTCCACCATTCTTATTATTGCATTAGTCACTGCAAAATTGTCTAAGAGTTTAAATCCATCTAAGAAACTTTAAGTTCAGTGCATGCAAAATCTGTCCTCAGATCATTTGCCCACATCTCCCGCCTCCTGGATAGGTGGATACATGTGGGTGAGAGGCTGCTCTGCATTCTGCTGATCACCACAGTTTCTGCATTCTATTTGAGAACTTGTCCTGGACACTGTATTGTTAATTATTATGTGCAAAATTATAGTGCCGACCAGTAGGGTAACCGAGTCTATCTCAGAAATAATATATGGATTTTCCCAATATTCCTGTAAAAGATATGTCTGTGTTACCCCATCTTACAAATGGGTAGTTGAACCAGAGAAAGAGAGAAAGGTGCTAATTTGGGGTGCTTTCTTATATATGTTGACAACACACTTTTTTTGAATCTTTCGTAGAATCACAGAATATGCTGAGTTGGAAGAGACCCACAAGGATCATCAGAGTCCAGCTCCTGGCCCTGCACAGCACCATCCCCAAGAGTCACACCCTGTGCATGAGAGAATTGTCCAAACACTTCTTGAGCTCTCTCTTGGTGCTGCAACCACTTCCCTGGGGAGCCTGTTCCAGTGCTCAATCATCTTCTGGGTGAAGAGCCTTTTCCTTATATCCAACCTCAATCTCCTGTGACACAGCTTCAGGCCATTTCCTTAGGTCCTGTCACTGGTCACTAGAGAGAAGAGACCAGTGTCTGCCCCTCTGCTTCCCCTCTGTAGTTCACTACAGTTCAGCTTGTTGTGTTCCATTTTCAACAGTTGTGGACTTCAGCTGTTGATACATGAGCTCAGCAGACAACAATTTTGCAAATCATTCCCTGCTGGTTCCCCTGGTAACATGTGAACTATAAGGCAATGTTGTTTGGCGTTTTTTTCTATGTAATTGCTTGATTTGGTCCTCGTGGAAGAAGATAGACATAGCAAGAGGGAAAAAAATGTTAACATGAACAAACAACATAATTTAAAAGCTTTCTGAACAAATGTTTTCTTCCATTTCCATTCTGCCTGTTGTGTTGATGGATTATTCGTTTTATCAAAAAGCAAAATATTCCATTATAAGCCATTAGAAGTATTTTATAAATACAGTGTGAAAACAGTTGATATGCTAAATTCATCAGTCATAAATGCATACCCAACCAGCCAGAAATACAGCAACACTCAATAAAAAAGGTGATAAATAGCTAAGAGGTTCTTAATCATAACTTCTCTGGAGATCTTTCAGTCTTTTTTCTGTACTGATGATATTAGAGCTGCAGTTGTCCAACCAGGGAATAGAAGAACTTCCTTTTCCAGGTAAAGACGGAACTTCTTGGTTAGGAGTGGTTGTGTTTTTAAGAGGGTTATGAAACAACTAATTCTGAAACATTTGCTTAGAGTTCAAAGGTAGTTATTTTTAGTTTTTCGATTGCTAGTGGTGTCCTAGTTTGTCAAAGGAGTTTCGTTTCAGTATAAGGCAGTGGAGAGATTACACAAAACCCAGCAGCAACATCTAATCACCACCATCCAAATATATAGTCAGTATACACGTCTGTCCAGATGCATACACACAGCTTCTGGGATATTCCCTATGGATATTGTTTCCTTAGGAGAAAAACATTTCTCAGGGAGATCATATCTGTTCTCCACGTGTTTGTGTAAGGTTCTGGTGAGGAGAGACCACAAGACAGTGTATCCAAGGTTTTAGGTTCCACAAAAGGATGCTTATTGGATGAGGCAGAAAGGAGACCTTATTTCCTTGCATAAATGATTACACCAACTGCTATGTCCCACAGCCCTTTATAGAAACCATTAAGTTCTGAACACACAATTTCTTTACCTGTTCAAGAATTTAAAAGACACAATTTCTGCCTCATTTCAGGAGGCAGACAAATCAGGGAGTAGAACAGCCCAGGACAGTCTTGCCCAATTACAGCTTAAGCATCTGGTAGCCTGCATTTGATGGGAAAGGATCACTTAGGTGGAGTGTATGCCACTGAAAATCATATAGTATTCTTGACATGTTCATTTTACAGTTTCATTGCAGTAATTTAGGTAGAGAGAAGGTCATTTGAAAGTCTGCCTTTCCATGACCTTCATCAACAATACATGAAAGAGACTTATGAGTCTTGTCTGACACTTATGTGATAAATGAGTAGCTCAAGTATTAATGTATTTGCAAAGAATTTTGTTTTGGAGCTGCCAGTTGATACATGCAAAACTACTGCAAAATATAATTTAAGGGTTTTTTTCATTTGATCTCCTAGAATTTCTTCTTTTTTTTTTAACCATGTGTCAAAAGATCAATACATTTAAATAAAATATTCTACACATGCTGCCTCTTCCCATTACAGTGAGCAATACATTAAAGTTTCTATGAGTTGCTGATCTATCCTGTAGAAGAACAAATTCTTCCATAAGCAATATGATTCTTTTTTTTCTTATTTATGATCCAAGCAATCTGTCAGTTTGAAAACTATGGTGCTAAGTCAGCAATAAAATTATATAAATATATACTTATTTCTATATCTGTTTAACATGGCCATTATTTTTGGTAAGATTTTCCAGTTATTAATTCTAAATTGGTTAGAGTCAAGGACTGAGCATGAAAGTAAGAGTAGGCAAGAGGAAGGGAAAGAAGGATATAGATGTTTATGAAGCTATGTAGAAAAAAATGTGATGGAGAGAAAGTATAGAAGGGTACATGGAGGACAAGAACACAGTGTTTCTGGGATAAAAAGAATTTCCTGCTGACTGAGAACATCAAAATCTGATATAGGACTCCTATATGGATAACTAATGCTTCATTACATTTAGTAAATTTTTATTTAAGCAGTGTTGACACCTTGATTGCTTTAATTTGAAATGTTCATTTTTTCCTTTTCTTTCCTGAATCTGAAGATCCTTTGCTCTATGTAACCATTCTGTCATATGAAAGACACAAACTCTGAAGCCACCTCAGTACTTTTCTTCAGCAGAAATTGGTGCAAACTAAACTGATAGAGAACAGTTACAGTGCTCAAACTGGGCTCATTTAGACCCACTGAGAGCTTAAGAGAAGGTTAAAAGGTGTGAGATATCATAAAATATTTCAGATTCACATGTAAAAACTAACTCAGAACTAAATATAAGGAAGAGTATGAAATAAAATATCTTGTAAATAGAATTTTTCTTGTATTCATTTAAACTTAAAGATGTTCTGAAAAGGAATATACACTCTGCTTTTAAACATGGTCCTGCTTTTCAGATTGTTACAGTGGAAAAACAACACAAAAAAACCAAAACCAAAACAAATAACCCACATAAGTTGTCTGGAAAGAAGAATGTTAATCATGGATTAAAATGAAAGCTATGACTTACAGCACATTCCTTTAGGTTATCTTTATAACAATTTTAGGATTCCAAACCTTTCAGGTTAATGGGGAAGGAATTCAAATAACTGTAGGTTTTACTTGTAATAGATTATTCACACAATGTTCTCAGTGATACACAGCCATGTCCTGCACCCAAGAAGAAAAGTAGAGTTCCTTGAATAAGTTTCCTGCCAGTGTGACCTATTACAATTATCTATGACATTAACTGTCTGAAAACATTGATAATTTTCTATGTAAGAGATATTTATATAGTTGAAGATGATATTTGGAAACTTAGAATATTTGCCTGAGGGTAGACCTCATCTTAAGATAAATATACAGATAGAGCAGCATGGATTTATTCCCTCAGTCAATAAATGTGTATTTCCATAAAGTCAAGGGCACTGAAACATTGGGTCTGTGCCCTAGAGGTCATAGGCAGTTTGGAGCTCTGAGACTGCAGTCTGGATGCCAGTACTGTACAATTGTAGAGAAAGGCATTGTTAGTCTAGTCAAGTCCTTTGGCTCTGCCTGTGAGCAACAGCAGGGAAAAGTGCTGCAGACCCCCTAGGGGTGGGCTATCACTTCACAGTTATTTCTACTGCCACTGTACTTAAGTCTAGCTCATGACCTAAAGTATGAGGATTTTCCCTCTGTCTTTTTCTTTCTCCCTCCCAGTTGCTTGTATCTATGTATTTTAACACTAGAAGGGACTATCAAGATCATCTAGTCTGAAATTTTCCTAAACCAAAAGACCTGAGGGTGTCAAGCCAGAGTTACTTTGAGTCAAAGCAAAATGTTTAGAAGCACTTTCAACACTGAAAGAAGTTAGATGAAATGGAGAATATACAGCCTGTTCTAACTTTTTACTACAATACTGAATGATAACTCCTATGTAATCATTTCTAATGTCAGTATTCAATTTTTGACTGATTGAATTTCTTACCTGGCAAATGGGAGAGCCTACTATTATCAGGACTATTTTCTTTTTTTTTTTTAGGCCCTTTAATATTGTGAACAAGCCATCTCTGATATTCCACTGAAAAAATCCCTGAGAAGACCAGCTTTCTATATTCCTTCACAGTGAGGCAGGCCTTCTGTAAATATCATTAAACTGATCCATCAACTTGTATAAAGGATGAACAGTTTGTGAAAAAGAAAACACAAAGTAATAAATTAATTTCTACACATTTTGCATATGTACTGCTTGCCAAGCCACACTGAAAGGGCAGTGTAAGTATGATGTATGTACAGATTGGGGAATGAGATGCTGGAAAGCAGTGCCATGGAAAGGGACCTGGGGGTCCTGGTGGATGGCAAGTTGAACATGAGTCAGCAGTGCCCGGGCAGCCAGGAGGGCCAGCCCTGCCCTGGGGAGCATCAGGCACAGCATCGCCAGCCGGGCAAGGGAGGGGATTGTCCTGCTCTGCTCTGCGCTGGGGCGGCCTCACCTCGAGTGCTGGGGGCTGTTTGGGTGCTACAACACAAGAAAGATATAAAGCTACTAGAGCATCCAAAGGAGGGAAACAAAGATGGTGAAGCGCCTTGAAGTGAAGCCACATGAGGAGCATCTGAGGTCACTTGGTCTGTTCAGCCTGGAGAAGAGGAGCTGAGGGGAGACCTCAGTGCAGTCTGCAGCTTCCTCGTGAGGAGAAGAGGGGCAGATGCTGAACTCTCCTTTATGGTGGCCAATGACAACACCCAAGCAAAAGGCATGAAGCTGAGTCAGAGGTAGGTTTAGGTTGAATATTAGAAAAAGGTTCTTCACCCAGAGGGTGTTTGGGCACTGGAACAGGTTCCCCGGGGAAGTGGTCACAGCACCAAGCCTGACAGAGTTCAAGAAACTCTCATTCACAGGGTGTGACTCTTGGAATGTCAAGTGCAGGGCCAGGAGCTAGACTCAATGATCCTTGTGGGTCCCGTCCAACTCAGCACATTCTGTGATTCTGTGACTGTATCAACAAATAAACCTGTTTAAACGCTGGATTAATTTTAAATAAAATTCTTTTACAAATATAGCTGGGAAACAACTTCTGTCAGCCAGATCATTGGTGGCAGAAGCTGCTACGTTTTCTCTACTTCTGTAGTTCTAGGGTGATGTACACCACCCTGGTGATCATTCCCACCTGATTTCCATGTTTCCACAGAATTCCTGAAAGTTTAAGCCTATGTAATGTTTAATGATTAACCAAATCAGACACTTACAAATCACGTGTGTATCACTGCATCACTAGACTCTATCCTTGCTCAACATAGACTGTGTAAACTTCATTTATCATGCAGTGAAAGTACAAGTCTGTGAGTGCTGCTGACAGAATGGTAATATGTTTGAACGCAGCCGTTCTCTAATCAAACAGTGGAGAAACCCTGGGGAAAAAATTAGATTGAACATTTTCCATTTCAAACTGTTTTTATACACTTGTCTCACAGAATGCCACATGAGGATGGGAGCCCTTAGAATTTGTTATTATTGCAAACACTATTACAGATGTTTTCAAAAAGCCAGAAATGTGATGGCTGCATATAATGTGAAAATGACGCTTTTCTCATTTTATGCCTAAATTTCTAATTGACGCTCTTCAGTCACAATAAATTAAAATTGCTAAATCCATTCCTGTTTCATGGACTTCATTATTTATCTTTCACCATTTGGATTTATGAGGAAAAAGAAATCTGTTTTTCTGTACATATTAACCTAATTTAGCCAACTAGCCAGAAATTAATTAGTCATAGTCATAAAACCTTGACAATGAACCACGTATAGAATGTTCCCATCTCACTTGCTTTAATGGCATAGACCTGCAACTTTTAGTACTGTCAAAATACTGCTAGAGAAAAATTAAACTGTAATAAATGTATTACTTACCTTTTAAAGAGGTAATTCTTTCAGGATGGATGCTAAGACTCATTGATAATTTGCATCCTGGCATTAAAATTTTTGATTTAATGATTTTCTTGGGAAGGCACTTAACTGACTTTAATTTTTCTGTAGGTGATCACCTCCCTGCAAGTGCTGATAGACACTTCCTGAAGACATGTACTATTGGCTTGGCACTGTGATAACAAAGGCAGGGTTTTATAAAGTTTTCAAACAGAACCGCTAATACATACAGTTACAAAATGCACCATTCAATGTCGGTGTACTTCCACATGGTATAAGGTCCTCCCAAACACATTAAACATTGGTCTTTCTTTTTAGTTTCTTCTCTTGGAAGTCTGCTCTCTCTTTCTTGCACATTTGTGTAAACATTCACTCTCTGCATAGCTACACTTAAATATAGCCTAAATCTTTTTTGGTAATTAAACTACAAACATATCTTCTAGATCTCTTTTAAGGGAAGGGTTCTATCTAGCAGCAGATGGAAGCTGAATCCAGGCCTGAAAGGGTTGTGAAATAATTTTTACAATGAAGAACTAAAAGGAATCTGAATGACATTCATTCATGAAACAATGAGTGAATTGTCAGTCTATTCTTTTTAGAAGTTAGAACCAGACAGTACATTTGCTTTTCATATTTGATAAAGGAAAAATCAGGCTTCTATTGTGAACTCTATGGAAGAATAAAAAAATCCACTTTTTGCTCTCAAAAAGCGCAGTTCTTCTATTCTCCTTACTTAATACCAAGTTATATTTAAGCTGTGAACAGCCTCCTTTTCAGTGGATCAGGAGTGAATTATATTTTGGGAGCCCACAATAACTTCCTGTAGTTAAGCTATTGGTTTGGACTCTATTGGAAATGGAAATTTCATAATGGAAAACTCCGTGAAGCTCAGTTGTCATTGAAGTTCTCCTATGGAGAATGAAAATCATTGATGGAATACCAGAAACATGTAGGAGTTTAATGTTTTGCCACAGTGAGCACTGAAAGGTTAAGGAGTCAAGAAACTATAGCAATGTGATACAGCAGAAATGCTGAGAGATGTCTTCTTCTTGCTCTCATCCCAATTCTTTACCTTCATTTTGTCAATAAAACATACATTTGCCAATGATGACACAGCTTAATCTTTAATGTGTTATTTAACAAAAAAAATCCCAGATAAACTCATATTCTTAAAAACTGTGTTGTGTTTTACCCCCTTTTTGTGTAGATTAGAAATTAAAAATCTAGGACGTATTTACAATGTAACGTGTATTCTATTTACGAGTACAATTGTGATTTGGAATTATTTCTCTTTAATTCTGGTATACATTACTGCAGTACTTGTTTCTATCTTTTTTTGTCTATGTCAAGATTTTTTTATCCTAGCCTGCAGACTTCTCAGCATGGTTCATATAATACTGATGGCTGAAGATTTGTTTTGTTTTGTTATTGCCTCTGGATGTTTTATTAATTGTAAAAGCTGTAAAGATGTTCTGGAAGCTAGTTACCCAGGCTGATAGAAAGTATATTGTTCAGTTACATTATTACTAATAGTAATAGTAGTAGTATTAAGCATATAAAAATTCATACCACATCCTTGTGTACAGGTGTCACTGTCTATAGGCTGGCAATATTTCATGATGGGTTTGGGATGAGCCAGACTTTCTAAGAAGGAGGTCTTGTTGTAGTATGAAAGATGTTTTCAAAATGAGAGATATTTTGAAGACTCAGAACACACAGAATTATTTAAATGTATTCCTTCCAAATGTTTTCCAGGAAGATTCATAAGTAAATACAAGGACAAGAGGATCTAATTTTATTTTGCTCTGTTGTTCAAGTTACTGCAAATTTCCTTGGAAATTAAAATTGGAAGTTATCTCAGGTAACTTTAAAACTAGAGTGTCTCTAACAATTGCATCTAGTACAGTACAACAGATTTTGTAAAAAAAATTACTGAAAGGTATACAGAAATAATGACAATGAGACAACTTCTGGATAATAGGAATAAACCAGAATTTCTGGGACATGAGAGGTAAAACATTGTTTCTTTTTATAAATTTTCTTTAACGTTCTATATTAGGACTAAATCTAGGTATGAATATTTATAGCAAAACTTTCAATAGAGGACAAATCATACAGAAATATCTCCTTTTTTCCCCTACAGATAATTCTGTCATCTGTTTAAAAAAAAAAATTCTGTTTGATAGGTTCCATTTAGGCAGAAATTAAATTAATTAGTGGAGCACAGTTGAAGCTATTCAGGTTTCTTTCCTGTCAATTGCCTTTTATTATGAATGTTTTTCATCAGATTATCTGAGAAGTAAAAACAAAATTAAAATAAAATAAAAACTGTGAGATCCATTCCCTGATTCAATCACAATGAAACAAATAAAGTTAATTCATCAGTCTAGGTCCCAGTAAACTGGGATATGTGTTGAATCTTATCTTACCCCAGCTTCTGGCTACAATATTAATCAATGCATAGGAATTGCATTGAAATGCATTGTATTCCCAATATCTTTTATAATTATTTACAGTGCACTTCCAGAGTTTTAGAATGGCTTTAACAGAGGGAGAAAAACTGCTATTCTGCTATGAGGAATCTGAAAATGGATTTGACAATGACTGACTGAGGAAAGTGTGGATGAAATGGAATTCAAGACAGTGACCGAGATGATGTTTTAATAATTATTTTGATGTTCTTTTTCTCAAAAGTGTTGGGTTTTTTCCTGGTTTTTTTGCCATTGCTGAATGCAACAGGAAGAAAGAGTCCACTGAGTTCAGTGGGTTCTGTGGAAGTAAATGGTGGAAAGAGGTATCTTAAGTTAGAAGAGCTGAGGTAAAATCATAAATGTAAGTTATTCTACAGGAGGATATAGAGGAAAAAATGCAATTGGAAAGAATAAAAGTGGAATCAACTGATTTAATTTCCGGAAGCAGCAAAGAAGTATGGGGAAAAGCATATGATATTCTGTATGAGGTATGAGGTATGAGAGAGAGATTGTATAAAACATAGTTTGCAAAAACCGTAGATGACCTTAAATCTCTAGAAAAGCTTAAGTCAAAGCAGTGAAAATACTTAATGTGCATACCTGATGTCTTCCATAGGAGCAGAAAGAAGAGAAAGACTACTAAACTATGTTTCAGATAACTAACCAGCTATATGCAGTTTCTTGTTAATTAACATTTTGACATTTGAATAAACTTCTGTGAATTTAGGAAGAAGAATCAACTCAGAGCCACAAGTCATCCTAAGAACTTTGTATTTTTGTCTGCTCAAAACATGTAAGATGGATGCGCTTCAAGCTCAGGCACAGACTGCATGTGAATATATACAATACACAATACATAATATTATGTATTATGTTATACATATATCCATATATAACCTGACATCGCAGCAGTATTTCCTTTGAATATTTTTTATATTCTACCTCCAACACTGATTGCCACTTTCAGATTGTGCTTAAATCTGTCCAATATGTTTGCCTTTAATAAGATTTACTTATTATATAACTCTGGCATCAAAAGCTTTGACTAATACAAGTCAAAGTGTCTGAGAATGACTCTGAGAATGAAGAGTCTCTGAAGGAAAAGTTTATGCTACAAAGTTTCAATTTCTTGAAATCCCTCTCATATTTTGGTAATTTACCTGACATTTAACTATGTACTTCTAGCCTGGCATGTGCTTAAATGCCTTCTTCAATGAGTATCTTCAAAAATATATACCTCATCCAATACCCATGGCTATGCAAAAGCTGTTTCTTTTTTTCCTCTTTTTTAGAATTATTTTTCTGTTCTTCACAAATGCAGCCTCTCCTTTACATTGTTGTAGCAATTCTCTTGACTACAGCCACACTTCCTACTTTTCATGAGAGAAGTCAGAGAGCACTAGGCTCTTATACTGCCTGTTACATCCTCCTATTGTGCTTACAATTAATATAATTTAAATTTAACAACACATTCATAATTCCCCAGTCTAACAGATGGTCCCCAAAGCTAACAGATGTCATCTTATTTATTCACTACCTGATATAATATTTGTGACATAATGATTAGCTTCTGTGCAAATAACTTCGATGTTAAAAAGAGAGAATAAAGATTTAACAATAGGAAGACGAAAAAAACCCTACGCCCACAAATATATTATTTCATCCTAGAATCATAGAATGGACATGAGCTGGCAATGTGTGCTTACAGCCAAGAAAGCCAATATTTTCCTGGGCTCTCCTCTGAGGAAAGGCTGAGAGATTTAGGTTTGCTCAGCCTAGAGAAGAGAAGGCTTCTGTTTGACCTAATTGCAGCCTTCCAGTACCTGAAGGGAGTCTATGAGAAAGAAGGAGAGAGACTGTTTACAAGAGCTTAAGGTGACAGGACAGGGGGGAAAGGCTTTGAACTGAAACAGAGTAGGTTTATATTGGATATTAGGAAGAAATTTTTTGCTGTGGCAGTGGTGAGGCACTGGCACAGGTTGCCCATAGAAGCTGTGGATGCTCCATCCCTGGCAGTGTTCAAGGCCAGGGTGGGTGGGGCTTTGAGCAACGTGGTCTCGGGAAAGGTGTCCCTGCCCATGGCAGAGGTTGGAACTGGATGGTCTTTGACTTCCCTTCCAAGTCATATGAAAATAAAATCTGTGTTCTTCTGCATGTATATTAAAGACTAAGAACTGATTCAGGAACCTGTTCTAGTTTAGACAATTCATCCCAGCACATCATGAAAGCTAAGTCCTGTTGAATTAAAAGCTTCAACTTTACTGAAAGGAGGGATAAAAATGAAGCAAAAAAGAATTGAAAATACAAAGCAGAAATAAGTTGTCAAGGATGTTTTTCTTCTGTTCCACTTGTCTTTGGGATCCATTTTCAGGGCTAATTTTAGCAAGTCACTTTAAGTTACTATTATTTAAAATGTTCAGTGTGTATATAGTACTTTTAGAGTGCAGTCATTTGGAAGTGATTTTCTTTGACACGAGGGACAAAATCAGAAATAATGTATTTTTAAGGGGACAAGTTATATTATATATATACAAAATACTAAATATTTAATTTTCAAATTCATGTCTTTTGTCCTGCAAAGGTTTCTATCCTTGTTGAAACTCTCCTGAGTAATTATGGGATTGAACAGGAAATGTCAAATCCTTATGCAATAAGATGGCAATGACTTTTTTTTATCAGTGGAATTGAATATTACTCAAAAAAACACTTGTAAGGAAGTTATGTTTCTGCTGTTTAGGATAAATTTATTTTCTGAAGAAAAGAATTATGATGTCTTATTTTCTTATTATTTTCATTTATTTAGTTTTTCATTTACACAAAGAATATTTTTTCTAAGAAAGGGGTGATCCAAGAGATCATAAAAAGGATGATTTCATTTATTAATGAAAGGGATGGATAGGGTTTTATTTTCTTGTCCTGTAAAGTCTTTCCTGCTTTCTGTTTGCCTGTTGCATGTTCTCTGGTCTGGGGCCTGAGATTGTCATGTTTTCTGTGAAAGAAACTTGCAGTTTTGGAGAAACACTGGGTTATCCTACACAATGTGCCCAGAGAGACAACGGTCCCTCTGAGTAGATTTAGGAATAAATTCGGGAGGTAAACCTTCTTTAAGCAGGAATTTGTGATTAGAGATTGTAGATATAGCACCATAGGTACTGATAAAGAATAATGGCACAACAGAAAGATGAAACTAATATAACAAAATTTAATGTGGATGGCACCATTTGGCTTGGAAAGATCCAGATCCCTTAGTGGGTTAAAACTTTCTTGGCTTTTTTTCTTTCTCTGGCTTTATTAATCTAATAAATTTTAGTATTCATCCTTTATCCTTAATGTGTTTCATATACTGCTTTCATCTGTTATCCAATGATAACTTTACCCTTCACTAGTCTGTGTTTTAAACTCTAAGTAGGATATTGCTGGCAAATACGCAGTACTATCTTTTATTAAGACAAATTACTTCACCAGAATTTGGTCCTCCACCACAGAATAAAAATAATAATAATAATAATAGTAAGAGTAGCATTTCATGTTGCTTTATCAGATAAGCTTTATTGCTTGGTGTTGTTTGCTGAGTGCTGACAGACATCAGGAACTGGGCTTAGAAAATATGTGAAATTACTTTGACACATATCTGGACAGACACTCATTCAGAGTGTTTTCTTTGCTGTAAAAAACTCTTTTAATGGAACATGAAATATTTGAATATTTTTATGTAATAATTTGATTTCTGGTATAACATGGTGTGGTCTAAATACTTATTTTCTTACACAAAAGAGTGAATGCACTGAGAATTATTCTGTTGATGCCACAAAGATATGTCACAGCTCAGTGAAATTTACAGAGCTAAGGTAGGGAAACAGTGCAAGGTTGCAAAATACAGCAGAAAGATGTGGTCATTCTGCAGACACTTGACACACGTGGTCTTTAAATACTGAAATCATACTTTTGTCCTGTTGCTTCCAGCTCCAGTAATCACTGAACCAGGGCCTACTTTTAATCACTCTCCTTTTCATATGCATGCATTATTTGAATGTCCTCTTAGAAAACTTCTAAGTAAGTGTACAGGTACTCTTATTGGTATCAACAGTTTTTTATTCTTTGTTTGCTATCATTTACTTAGTGAGAGATTTTAGAAATGCATACTCATGAAATTCTTTTTGGTCCTCTGTTAATTTAATTTTCTCTCTTCCTCATAAACTGGGATTTAAAATAATATTACTATTTTTACTAAGCAGGTTTTCTTCTGATGAAAAATAAAATGCCTGTCTTGGTTTATTTCTATTTTCCCTAATCTGAAAAATGTCTAATCAGGACTGAAGGTTCAATTCTGTTCTCTGTCCTCATCAATTTTAAAGCTGTTGCAGTGCCTTAACTTTATATGTCTTAGTTAGTGAATTAAAGCCTTCAATTTTCTCTATCATGTCTGCAGATTTGAGTGACTCACAATAGCCCTCAGGAAATGCTGAGCGTTTCTTACAAGCTAGGTAACAGGAAAATTTGAATTGAAGGTTATGACTGCAGTCCCCAGCTCATAACCTCTAGCCTTCACCTATATGTGGGTACACTGCTCTCTTCTCACTAACTAAAAGCTGGCATGGATCTCAGCTGCCATAATACCAGCAAGGTCAGTATCTCCAGACAAAGGGGGAAACCCTTTGTGGTAGAATCTTTTCCTCTTTGTCCGAGGAAGACTTTCTGTATCTTTTTTGCCCATCCTTCTTTGAAAGTAGAGGCTCTAATCTTGATTTAAAAGCGTGTCTTGGACCTCAAATCTTCCTGTTTAATAAGTTGTACTTTTAGTGGAGTAATTATTTATTTGGCTTCTAGTGTATCTGTAGCACTATGTCAAATACACAGGAATATCTAGTTCATGAATGTCTAGGTATGTCCAGGTATGCTTAAAGTCAGGCAGGTTTTAGTCATGCCCAGATATAAATATTTGTGGTACATAACGAACTTCATTAGCAAGGGAATTCATAATGTGGGTTTTGAAGACTTGTCCTTTTTTTCAACTCAATGCATCTACATCTTCAGATTTTAATATCTTTAGATAATCATCATTAAACAGGATTTTGTTGGGGTGTTTTGAGAAATTACTGCCAGTTTGCAATCACGTTATTCAGCCTATTTGGGGGAAAAATTTCATAGCAGTAAAAATATATCATCGCATATAATTTTTTTTTTTTTAATGCTACAAGGACCATCTAGGGAGACGTGTATGAATCCCTGATAGTTTCAGACATCAGTGGAGTCAAAGGGAATTTTCTTGTATTCTGAGGTAATAGTGAGTCAGATAGGAGAAGAGATAAAAGAGTAATGTTAAAACCTCCAATATATGGAGAGTGAAGGGAAAAGGTAACTGAGAAAAAGTCTAAAAGTCAACAAGAAAATTTTCAGGCACTCATAAAATATTAGAAAAAGAATTTCTAATGAAATTCTTAGAAAATTAAGAGTGGATTAACAGAAGATCTGGTACAAAACATATATGTTATAGTACGAATAAAAACAAAAGATAGGAAGAATGATGTAATAAAAAAAATAAATAAGTGCAGAAACATAGAAAATGAGATACATGACAAAAATAGCAATGGGAAACAGGTGGTAAGGAAATGTTGCACCAGCTTTATAGCCAGCAAAGTCTGGTAGAGCAAATATTGTTACCACTGGGAAGTGCTGTCATAGCAGAAAATACTTGAAAAGAATATATGCTTATGAAAAAGAATTTGTAACATTCTTGGTTTAAACAGGTGCTTTACAGGGATGTGTGTTGTCCTTAACTTTCAAATATAAAATATAATTGACTGAGAGGGAACTAATCGGTGTCTACAAGTATCTGAAAGGAGGGTGCCGAAAGGATGGATCCAGGTTCTCCTCCATGGTGTCAGGCAACAGGGCAAGAGACAATGGGCAGACACTTCTGCACAGGAAGTTCCACCTGGATATAAGGAAGAACTTTGGTGTGTGGATGACTATGCACTGGAACAGGTTGCCCAGAGAGGTTGTGGAGTCTCCCTCTCCAGAGAATTCAAGAACCATCTGGATTCAATCCTCTGCCATGAGCTCTGGGCTGGTCTTGCTTGAGCAGGAGGTTGGACTGGATGATCCACTGTGGTGCCTTCCAACCTGACCCATTCTTTGATTCTGTGATAATAAATATGAAATGCAAATAGCTGGTAACTATGAAAGGTGTAAAAAACCACAAGACTAAAGCTCTTGCCAATAACTGATGCACTTTACAACTAGGCTCAAACACTCACAAACTTTAACGAACATGAGGTGCGCATCCTCATGTAGTGTATTTTCCTGTAGGCAGGATGTCAATCAGACCCATGGGTGATATCCCTAGGAGCTACCCCTAACTAGAGAAAGTTCCATGCAAGTTCCATCCAAATGGAGCTTCACAGAAGGAGAGTGAGGACAGAGCCAGGAAAGCCTTGGCCCAGGAAGCTGGGATATTCTCTTCTAGGAGCCTTTGAAAGGATGGAAAAACTTCTGTGAAAGGACACTGTGTATTACTCTCTAAAGGTAGTTACAGCCACTGAGCAGGTAAAGACTTCAGATTACTTTCCAGAAAATTCCTGGTGCCAATGAACCACCTGTGTGGACAAAAAGTATATGATAGAGGACAGAGAAAGGCTGAACAAAATTTTCAGGCATAGTAGCTTGATCAGAGGGAGACTTTTAATGTTTATCCCAGTGAAACACCAAAGGGCAAAAAAGTACATTCGTTTTAGGACTAACTTCACCTAACCTTGGATCTTTATAATGGATGTTGTTTCATGTGGGCTTGCCACTTTATTTCTCTTAGACTGGCAAGAGTTATAGCTTTTTTAAGGCATGTTTTATTTAATCCTAAAATACATTTCTAAAATAGATACCCAAGCATGTCTGTTTCTTATGCAAACTGCTTAACAGTAGTAATAATAATACCAACACTTAACTTCCTTTTCAAGAAGTTTCACTCTGAAAATTTGGTAAAATAAAATGATTTGCTGATCATAAAATTCTTAATTTTTTATTGTAAAACAAAGTAAAAAAAACTTTAAAGTCAAGAATGTCACTTTGCAGAGCTTGTGGATTTCATGAATGCTGACAAAAGCTGTTAATTTTTTAAGACAGAGAGCATGCCGTCAGAAATTTGCTGTTTCAATTAATCTAAAGGTTGTTTAATATAGCTTATATTTTCTGGTTGCCTACATCCAAGAAGCAGTTCAAAACACTTTAGAATATACAGTCTTCTTCACCATATAGGTACAACTAATTTACAGTAAATCTGCTTCCAACAATTCAATATCTTTCTGTTTAGTCTGTGCATCTCCTGTTTTGTGGAAAGATGTTTTTATTTCCCTGCTGATGTTTATGTACCTGTTCTGTAACTGTATTACAGCTTCATTGCTGTAATCCATTGACTTTAATGGAGTTATTCTTTTCATGTAGTCATTCCCAGAGTTATTCTTACACAAGTATAATCTGCAAAGTCTGCGTGATTTCTTTTTCTATAACCAAAAGAAATCTGTGTATTTATTGTGTATATTAGGAAAAAAAAGGATTTGTGGGCAAAAAAGAAGGAAATCATAGTATACATAGCAAATTTGAAGGCGTGAATGGGTAATCAACTTTAAATCAAATGACATAGCTGCAGGAGGCACGAGTTTACATTCATGGATACCGTCTTCTTGCTCTGCACTCTTCCAGCATGCCAAAGTAGCTATGAACTTGGCACAGGAAGCTGGGTTTGTAATTGCTTTGCATCACTGCACAGCAGTTGGAGCACTCTGCCACATCTGCCCCTTATCTGATGCAAATTGATGCAGGAAGTGAAACTTCATAAAAATGTCTCAGACTTACACTGTGAAGACCAGACTCAGAGTTGACATAAATACTTTGCTGGTGTAAATCATGAGTTCAGTGGAGCTGGACTGACTTACATATGACTTACATAAATTTCAGATCTAGATTCAGATCCTGGGTTGTGAAATTCTGAAGAGAGATAATATATTGATGAAAATCAACAGCAATGTCCAGTAGGAAGATAACTCAAATATAGTCTAAATAATGCTAAATAATGGCTGTTCTCGTGGACTGCCAAGACAAGGGGAGCCATACCATGAAAAACAAGCATAACACATGGCAACCATGAAGGTTCCATCAAAAAAATCATCCTTTTTGTTGTCTCCTGGTTATGTATTTTGCTAGCAATATCCAAAAAAACATAACTGCAGCCACACTTTGTAAATATTCAGCAAAGAAATGCTACTCAAAGCTAAAATCCTGGTAGACCTTTCTTTGCTTGGCATAGTGTTCTGAAAGATGGTTTTGCAAATGTTGTTAGTTTTGGTTTCATGTATTTTTTACTCAACTTAGACTATAGTACCTAAAGAGCTTACATAATGTCTGATGTTTTTTACTGTTCACATTTTATGTCTTCATGATTCACTTGCATGTTTTCATTGTTTGGGTTTTTTATCCTCTTCTGATAAACAATATTTTATTGATTCAGCTGCACATTTTAATGTCTCAAAATGTACAAATATTGCCTATGTGTTACAGTGCATACTTTGATGTTCCAATTAGTTATTTTATGGATCCAGCTGCATGTTTTGGTGATCCAGTTGGATTCTTGATTTCCAATAAAATTGGTAGTCACACTAGGTCTTATGTTAATTGAAGTGATTACAGTATTTTGATAACCAGTTTGAGTAAATAAACTGAAAAAAAGCCCCAACAAACCTAAAATCTACCTTTTTTTTTTTTCTTCATAATATGCAATACTATACCAGAATTTGAAGGTAAGTCAAGCAAATTGCTTAGTTATAATGAAAATACAAAAACAAGGCATCAGTTTGTCATAAATATGTTGGGACTCATATGAATTCAGGCAGGCTGTTTAGTGTACGGCACTTTACTAAGTATTTTGTAGATAATTCAGGCTACCAAAAGACCTTCTGGTCTATCTTAAGCACAGAATTTACATGACTTATAGATTTTTTTAATGTATCCAAGATAAATCAATGGTGTCCCTTAAATATTCCATTGGAATCCTACAATATTGGGTTACTGCGTACTACATCAGTCATTTAAGGGATTTTATTTTAAGAATTATCATAACTTAAAATTGAATACATAGTTACAGTTTGCTGTACACTTTTGCAATCCACCCTCAGACTACACCGGTGTAAATGTTGTATGAGAGATGTATATAAAGATGGAAAAGGGAACCAGAGGCATGGATATTTCTCTGCTTTGGTCACACTTAAGAATGGATTGTGTATACTCATTTCAGCTCTGGAGAACTGATCCTTAATAAAAAGAAACAAATCTCTACATCGTTTTCTTCTTCTGAAATATATCACAGTTTACCACAGTCCTTTATTTCACTCTGCCTATCAGACCAGCACAAACGTTTCTTAAACTAATCACAACTTTGCTATAGCCCAAGAAAACCTGTGGAAGGTAGGTGTGCTTTAGCTCAGCTCAGTACTTAGCACATATGATCTGTGGATCACCACTGGCAACCCATCTTCTGTCATGTGGGTGTTTCCCTACAGACTCCTGTTTTCAAAGAGGAGTTGCTTTAAGATACTTTATGCAAAAATTATGAAATAGATTAATAAAAATAATTTTATGAAGTGGAATGCATCAGGTGCAGTCACTTATCATATGATAAGTTTTTTACTGTCTCATTAAATGTGTGAAGGTCATAAAATTTTTGTTTCTTTCCTAATTTCTTCCCAAACTTCTTTCTTTCTATCCTAATGCCAAGGTTTTAACCAAATATTTCTGTCACTGCAGCTTATGAAGTTCACACAATTATCACTATAATTTACCACACCACATAGATCACAGTCAGTTTTCTTTGAAAGGGTATTTCCTACCTTCTTGATATCTTAGTACTGACATTTCTATTTATTTCACAGCAACTCTTACTATTTGACCTGGGATTATGTCTCCTTTGGTAAGAAGTATCTGTTGCTCTTCACCTTAAACATACTTACAATTTACTGTCATTTCTGTTGTGCATTTCCCTGGAGAATCCGAGATCCAGATTCACTCTTTACCAGCATAGGATGTTATGGGTGCAGAAGCTTTGCTGATCCACATGAAAACTGAGTATTATAGGAGTTTGGAGATGAAAGCTAAGCTCATGTCTGATTAGTTTCAGTTTTCTTCTCTTTCTTTATGCATAGTGAATTTTCTATTTTTTCCCTGTTTTGCTGAAAAGTAGTTTCTAAATGCTTATGGGTAAGAATGCTTGTGGATAAGACAGGCTTTGTATTTATTTATTCAATCTTTGTGTGTTTCTTAAACTTCTCTCATTTTTTGTCACAGTGCAACACTACCTAAGAGGTAAAAAAATCCAGCAATGCATCACTGATCCCTTGCTTTTATCACAGTAAAACTCCTTCTCTTGTGCTTTGGCAAGTTCCATAACTGCTGGTGGTAAAATACCATAGTGATACTGAACTTGCTAAATAAACTTTTTTCTATGCAGCTTGTGTTGTAAAAAGTTCATGTGGAAATAGCGTGCTGAGAAAAGATAGTCTTTGTCCTACCTGCTTGGACAGTTAAAGGGATACTTTACAGAATTTTGCTGCCTTACAGAATTTTGCTGCCTTCTGCCAGCTGTAAAGACTTTCAGTAGGTATAAAAACTACTTAGATATGACAGTTATTCTACAGATGCTAGTCTACAGATGCAAAAATAAAACTAATAGTTATTCTACAGATGCAATTTACCAAACATGGTGACTGCAGCCGGTGGAGGCTCTTGAGGTCTTGTTCACTGCCTTGCCTCCATAGCAGTTCAAGCAAATTTTCCACTTTCATCAGTTTTGACTGCCTCTGGGTCTCCATTTCAGCAACTCCCAGAGATTTTTATTTTTCAGCCATCTCTTATTCTGTTTCTTCAGCTTTAATTCCAGTTGTTTCTGTTATATTGTGGTTTTTGCTAACAGCCCTCAGGTATCCAGATTGCTACTGACTGGGCCAGCCTTGGGCTGCCCATCTGGGACTGAATTTGTATCAGCAACCTCTTTTTCCCCCTGGTCATGCTGCTTCAGCTACAGTATAAACTCCTTGAGGTTTTCTCCAGTACAGTGCATGCTCCTCTCTCAAAGCTCTTCATGTTTCCTTTTACTAGCATAGGATAAAACTCACCACAGTGAATACAACAACCGCTTGTTGTATTCACACAGGCTCGCAGTATCTCCTTCACAGTTTATAGTGTTCCCTACATAACATAATTCTCAGATAGGATATAGATGTTCAAAACCAAAGTGGATTCTCAAACTGAACAAATTGAAAAATTTACCATGGTTTTGTTCTGCAAATTTCCACCTCATTCTCTGAAACAGGCGCTAGCTTGTATTTCTCTACTTGAACAGAAAAGCAAATTCTCACTGTTGTGGGTGATAGGCCGTGATTCAAATTGACTCATGAAAGGGAGAAATATCATCAGTGATGTCATTATGCCCACCATAACTGACAAAAAGTGTCATCCTTACACTCAGTGGTAGATAGCCTATGCCTTTCCAGTCTCAAGGCAGCTCCCTAGCATTTATGACTCCCACACAAGAGTCAGTTTTAGGACTTGATGCAGGATAGTACTGGTCAGGAGGTTGACAGATGACATTCTGAAGACAGAACAACAAGGTTGTCTTGGACCCAGCTCCATAACCTAGTCTTCAGGCAGTCAAGTAAATCCCTGAAGATCTGTTGCAAGTACAGCCAGAGCTGCTCTGAGGTTCTTAAAACACTACTTGTTGCCCATACAGAACCACAGAATAGGTTAGGTTGGAGGGGACAACAGTGAGTCATCTGGTCAAATTCCCTGCTCAGACAGGGTCATCTGAAAGCATATGGCACAGATGACTGCCCTCAGATGCACCAAGAATCTGGTTCATGATGTTCTTTCTAAGTACTCTAGGTAATGCCCATATGCTCAGTGTCTTCTTTCTGAGTGATTTTGACCTTCATCATCAAGAAGTGAGTGCTCACTTAATAAGCGACAAATATCAGGGGAAAAAAAAGAGGGAATGATTTTATTGGTTTTGAGAATGGCAATTTTTGAACATTCATTCTTTGGTTATAAGAAAATGAGAAAAGGTTGAAAAGTGTTTTGAGGTTGGAATAGTTATTTTTAGAAAAGTCACTCCCCGACTGATCCACAAAGAGTGGTTTGGATAACGCCTTTGACAAAAATGTCTTCTTTTCTTTTGTATTTTTGTCCCAGACAGATGGAGACCAAAATAACAGAGAGAGCTCTGTTGTAGGGCTTTCTGCCAGGTCTCACTTTTCAGGTGAACTCTGTATAGTTCTTTATGAACAAATAAGTTGTAAGAGATGCTTCATTCAACTCCTGTCATCTGAAGATGTCTCATTATCAGTGTTTTGGGAAGCATTTCAGGAGACAGTGCTCCCAGAAGTGAATCAGACATGCATGGAATGGTAAGAACAGCAGATCTGTTTTCCTGCTCCTTGGATCTGGTTTTGCTGATTTTACAAACTTGACAATTTTGGCTCAATGTTTTTGCATCCTTCACTACAAGATTAGATGTAGCTTGTGGTAAATATGGATGTTGTTTGTTTATTTTCTGTGTGGATTATTTTGATTTTCCATCCAGTGAACCTGAGAGAGGAAGAGAAGGAATACCAACAAACAGCAATGAGACAGTGTGCTGATAGCTTTAAATGAATTTTCTAAGGGCTGAGTAAGCTTTGAGATGTCTGCTCCATTCAGTAAAATCTGCACATTGATTACATCTCTGTAAATGTAGGATAAATATAGTGTAAAGGTCAACAGATTAAACATGTAGTTTAATCAGCAAATTATGCAAATGAACATAAATGAAATATACCATTCAACTGTTAAGATCAGTAAAGCATGCAACTCTATTAGTGAAGTGTTTGAGTGCTGGCCATCTTAAATCTACACCCAATTAACTAAACTTTAAGAAAATTCTGTTGCTGGAGGAAACAGTTGAAAGAGTTTATCAGCCAAATGTTTGGTCTAACCAACATTTATTGCAATATACCTTCCTAAAATATGGTGACAAAAATTTAGCAAAATTGGTAAAAAAATTGACAATAGTAACAACAACATAACTGCACCTAAGCTTTTTTCTCTGTCACTGGAGGGTGAATATCAATTAGCAAGTGGTGAAATAATATGACTACTTGAAATATGGCTATCAATGAGGTGGAATTTACCGACATTCAACAACCACTGTAGACGGCTCAAGTAGCAAGTTCCCTCCCAGCTCCTCCTCTAGGTCAAAATCAGCAAAGCACTTAAGTACATCCATAACTTTAGGTGTAGGAGTAGTACCACAGGTGTCTTTTGCTTGCCTGCTACTATTGATGTTGTGGAAGTAGAGACCTGAGATCAGGGCTCAGTTGTGCTAATTGCAGTTTGTAGATTTAGAAAGATACAGCCAATATAAGACTAGTAATCTAGAGAAACAGAGGGTGGGGGGGGGAGAAGTATAGTTATTATTCTCTCTTCTCCATCTTCCTTCTTATTTTTTTTATCATAATTACAATAATTAGGTTAGAAATTTTGGATTACATCCCAGACATCATTACGTATATAAATGGGTTTCAGAAGTTCATAGTTTCAGCAGCAGTGAACAGTGTTAAGACCAATGAAGAACTGTTTATATGTCTAGAAACAATAATCAAGATTTTCAAAGAAATAGTTGGAATTCTTAGATTAAATGTCATGGAACAGACAATTTTTTGTGTCTCTCTTTTTTGTAATGTTTTAGTCAATGTAACATTATTTTGTATGTTGGTAAGTAAACAGCTTTCATTTAATTCAAGTAACTAGAACTATTTTACAGGTTGAGCTTGCAATGGTGTTTAGTTTGGAACAGAAACATGGTTTTCAATTAATTTGTCAGTGGTTCCTGCTCATTTTGATTCAGCTCGTATTAGGGAAATTTTTGGAGCACTTTTGGATTTCTTTCAGATGGAACTGTTGGAAGATGTCCTTCAGGGACACACCTAATGCCTTCCAGCTGCAGATGATGAGCATTCCCAGTCAGGGACAAGACTAAAGATAGTTTTTATTCAATTAAAAGAAAAAGGGAGGGAGGGAACCCACTCTGTATGAGCATGGTGTAAACATTAGTTTCTCAGCAATTCTTTGGCTATACAGGTCATTTTCCATTAGTCATTGCTTTGTGCTAACAATATGTGTAATCACAGTTTATCAGAGTTTCCCACTCCTCTCCTGATCCTATTTTTCCTTACCTTTTAGCTGTGAAATTTTTGAGGTGATAAATGATGCAACTTGATCAAGGATTTATGGTATTCAATGGAAAAAATAAAGGCTTCTAAATGTCGGCACACACAGTTAGTACAAATGTTTAAATAAAAATCTTCATTTTGACTGACCTTTGCTAGTCAGCAATTTTTGTTTGATGAAACAACTGAAAAAGAAATTGCAAATTTCCATTGCAGATATATATAGAAAACATCTAGAAAAAAAATATGCTTTTTACAACTACAGATCACTTGGCTTGAGTGAAGAATCACAGGGAAATTTTTATTGCATCCATGACTCATATATCTCCCTGTGTCAGAGCAAGGTTTAAGCATGAACCTGCTTCTCCCTTCTGCCTTCACTGTAGAAGTATCCAGTTGCCTATCCACTTTAACTGTTCTACTCCTCCCCTTCTGCCTCTTGAATGATTTCTCACTTTTAAGAATGTTTATCTTCACTCTGCACCCTTCTACACCTCGCTTATGGCATCTGTCATGGTGAAGCAGAGTGGAGAGAATTGTGGGAAAATACCGTTTAATTTGAAACAGCAGAAAACATTTTTTGAAAAATAAAAATAAAATCCACATTCACCAATAGTTATTGAAGAACCCTTTAAAATATGATTTGTCAGATTGAAGATTCTGTTTCTTATTTTGCATTTTAGGATTTTTCCCATGGAGAAGTAGTTCGACAAATTGACGCGTTCAGCCTTCACAAAAGATCCTTCCTTTAAAAAAATGCAATCAAGAGTCATGCTGGCAATTAAAATAAATTATTTGAAGGATCAATTGCTTATTGAATGAACTGTTAAAATGGACATTAGTAGCTCATCACCCATAGTACAGCCTTTTTTTCAATAGGAGACCTTAGGTACTTTTTCAAGTGCCTAGGCTTGTTGATATGCTCTAGAAACCAAAATCTGTTGTGCAGAAAAAGTACAGAAAAGGGATAAGCACGAAAGACTGACACTATCATCATCATATCACAAAGTAAATGGAATTTCAGTTTTGGCACAGATGCAGACAAATAAAAACCAATCCATCAAAATATCCCTGTACTGTTACATTGCTGGGATTAGTTAGAGATGCTTGCAAGATGATTTGTGCCTTAAATGTCAGGGAGGAAACACTCAAAACAGGAAATATTTTTTTACATGAAAGAAAGAGGGTAAAATATACCAAGGAAAAAATAATACTTATTTCACCTTGCTAAAATGGAAAGAAAAATCTTTGAAAATCTAGACCTAGGTCAATCTAATTCTTTATGCATCAAGATAGAAGCAAAATTGAATCCTATATAAGGATTATTTTAAACTCAGAAAAAAGTTAAACTGAAAAAATATACACATATATACGTACATACATATGTATATGTAGATATGATGAAAAGGTTTTTCAGTAGAGGAATGGTAATTCATCAGATTTTGAGCTGTTAGATTTCAAGAAGTCTGACAATATAAATCTAGTTCTTCATCAGGCATTTGGTGAACCCTTAACACCGTTGTAACTATCCTGCCTTATGCATAAAATTTCCACTGGTCGCTCCTATCAAGTTATTTCTGTCTGCTTTTGTCTCCTATTTCATCCAGTACAATGCTGTATAAGGTTGAATTTTGGGGGGTTTTGATGCCTCTCTAAAGCAAAACATTGAAATGCCATTCTTTCAGGCACCATGGAGAACAAATGATGGCATTTACCTTTGATTCAAATAGAGATTGGTATTGCCCATCTGTTCCAGCCTACAGAGGGGAAATAGGTGTGCCTTATGCAGCCATATTTCCTACTGAACAGTCCAATAAACAGGGGAACATTTGGATTAAATAACCTTTGACTTTACTTCCTTAACCCACTTGTGATTGTATGTGCTTCTGGATGTACTGCGAAGCACTTGTGCAGCACCCAGACTACAAACAAGGCATGTCTCAGTGTAAGCCTAGTGAATGTCCTTTCTGCTTCACACAGATCTGGCCACTCATCACAGCGTGTGCTGTCCCATTGAGCAGCATGGAACATCCCTTGCACACATCAGCCAAGTAGGCTTTGTAGCAATGTTCACTACAGGAGGAAGGTCAGCGTGCACATTTGTCTGTGTATGTGTATGTCTCTTCCCTATTCCTGTAGCTTTTGAATCTATTGATTTTTAGCCATATTTGACAGAGTAGTAGAGGTATCAAAGATAATTAAATGCCAGTTCCAGTTTCTTGCACTTTTCTCTGTTAGCAGCTGGTGTCCCTTTGCTCTCTAGTCTAATTTTCCACCTAAACCATGCTAACTGCTTTGATATTCAAAGAAGCTTATGAACAGTCACAGTCTGAAGAGAAATTCCTGTTGGTTAATTTTACTGAAAGCCCCCACTACTGTCTCCAAAATACCATCTGAAAGAGGACTACAAGAAAAAATGGCAACATGCATTAGTTGCCATCATGCTCTAGTGTTTGAGGCGACCAGTTTAAAATATGCTGTGGGTCCTGAGAATTATCAATCATGTTTCTGTCTGCGTTATATGTGGCAGATTTCCTCCTGCTACACAGTATGTTATAGAGAGAAGAAGGGGAGAAGAGATCTTTTATTTTGCACTGATATGGACTATATTTGATCCTCGATTGACTGCATTTATAAGACAATTATTCTATGCAATACAATATTATTGTACAAAACCAATTTCAAAGTCACAATATCTCATTTTGTGTTTCTCCAGAAAAAGAAGCAACCCTATATCAGAGACAGTGGTATGAGACGGCAATACAAAATATAAGTCTAGAGAGTTCTAAGGAAGAAAGAAAAGAAATGGCAGGCTTTAGGGAGAGGCAGGTATCTGAGGAAAGAGCAACACAGATTCCTGCACATGGAGGCAGGGATGTGCTTCAACCTAATATCCTCATTCTGGCAAACATTTTAGCTTTAGGATTGAAAGAAGCATTTGAAATGTTCATTTCCAGACAGAAGGAATTCACGTATAACTATTTATACATTAATTAGGGAAGCAGTTAGACATATTTCTGGATGATCAGTTCGGACAGTGGGTGGGGGATACTAACATAAACATTGCTAAGTGTTTCAGAAGTATGAAAGAGAATCACAATACAAACATATCCACAGGTAATTTCATAATGCTTATGTTAAGCTTTTACAAGACGTTGATAGAGTTTGATAGAGGGATAGATCAAGAATTATTTATACCCAGAAAAGGAAACCATGGAAAAAAGGATAGTATAGCATAGCATGACAGAAGTCTCAAATCTGTGAGAGAAATATGGCAATTGCAGAATGTTTGTAGAATGATACAAAAAGGGCTTTCTACTTTAAGTGAGGTTATAAAAGTAAGGTATGCTTAATGAAAATATTTCTAGAAAAGAAGCAGTATAAATAAAAAAAAAGAAAGCAGAAAACAACTCCATGAAGAATGTATTGATTGAAAGTAACTTCCTGAAAGGGCATTTTGATAGATATATTCGATGTTGTAGTTATTTTTTGGTAATACCTTTCTCAGCAGCATAGGTAGGATTTTCTGAGATGGTGAGGGATTCTGGTCCAGAGGGAAGGGACGTGTGGATTCTGGGTCACAAGGCAGAAAGGAGGTCTGCCATAACTTCCTTGTAGGTAAGCTCAGGAAATATGGGCTAAGTGAATGGACACTGAACTGGATCCAGAACTGGCTGAATGGCAGAGCTCAGAGGGTTGTGATCAGCAGAGTAGAATCCAGTTGGAGGCCTGTAGTCAGTGGCATTCTCCAGGGATCAGGACTGAGTCCAGTCTTATTCAACTCGTTTATCAGTGGATGAAGGGATAGAATGTGCCCTCAGCAAGTTTGCTGATGACATGAAACTGGGGGAGAGGCTGGCACACCTGAAGGCTGCGCTGCCATTCAGCAGGACCTTGATAGGCTGGAGAGTTGGGAGGAGAGAAACCTAATGAGGTTCAGCAAGGGCAAGTGTGGGGTCCTGCACCTGGGGAGGAATAACCAGCACAGGCTGGGGGCTGACCTGCTGGAGAGCAGCTCTGCTGGGAAGGACCTGGGAGTATCGGTGGATGACAAATTGACCATGAGCGGGCAGTGCGGCTGTGGCCAGGAGGGCCAGTGGTATCCAGAGGTGCATCGGGAGGACTGTGGCCAGCAGGCCGAGGGAGGTGATACCCCTCCTCTGCTTGGCCCTAGTGAGGCCACATCTGGAGTGATGTGTCCAGTTCTGGACTACTCAGTACAAGAAAGAGAAGGAGATTCTGGAAAGGGTCCAGAAGAGGCCACAAGGATGATGAGGTGTCTTTTCTTATGAAAAGGCACTGTGGGAGCAGGGTCTGTTTATTACAGAGAAGAGAGATTGGATCTCATTTATCATATAAATTTTGGAAATCAAAAAATAGGCTTGTGAAGGTTAAAAATGCAGATATAGTTAATTCCACAGAAAAACTATGTCATTAGAAACTGAAGCTGTCTTTAAAAATGTAGTCACTTGGCAACTAAGAATTTTAAGGAGAAACTCAGAGGAACATACAAAAGAACAGATATGTACATTATCTTTGAAACTGAAATATTCTATGACAATTTAAAACATGCACAGTATTACATGAATCAGCCATATGAAGTGAAATTCCAATATAAATTCTAATAAGGAAAGTGCCTTTAAATAAATGACTGAACTAAACATTAAAAGTGTCTGAGAGATGATACACCTCAGCAAACATGGTTCATATACTTTTACGAGATAAAGTGCTGAATAGCCTCAGGAACGAGCCATCCAAAAGGTTCAAATTTCTCTATCTGACTATCTGTCTCTCTTATTACCTTCTTTCTTCACATGCTGTAGTATCAAGTCAGCATCATTAATTAATTGATTCCAGAAAAATATCCCAACATTTATAAATGTAGAGTTTGTGTCTATTTAATGAATTTGTGGCTGAAATCCATTTCCTATGGAAAAGAGAACATTAATTACTGCTGGCTGTTTTTTTCTAAAGACTTCCAGCAGATGATGGGAAAGACAGTATAATACAGACAGGGCGTCACCTTCTAGTTACAAAACAAAAATAAAAAACAGTTAAAGCAAATATTGGTAGTAGGCTGAAAAATTATATCGAGAGATTAAGATGTGTGTATCAAACAAAACCTCCTCACTCTATTCTGGAGACTACTCATTTTGTGTTAGAATTCTTGCACAGAATCAGAATTCTCATTTTCAGGGATGTCATAGAAATCACTGATCAGCTTGGTCACTCTGTTCTCCTGAGCAGCCAGGCTGTGTGTTCAAAAGACAGTGGTAAATAAGGGCTGCTACAAACTTTCTAGTTGTGTTTAAACAAATTTTTAGAAATTTTTCATACTATCTCTTGATTGGGGGACTGCTGAATTAAGCACTATGGAAAATCAGATAATATTTCAGGTGCTAGGTTTTGATCATATGATGACAAAGAAGGAACATAGCTGATCCAATTTGTTATACTTTTCACTTTTTATCATCCATGTAATTTCTCCATCTAGGCTACAATGTCACAAAAGGCTGTACTCTGAAGCACATGTTTACAGAAAAAACTAGGCAGAAATTAACAATGGAGTACACTTTTACAGGAAATCTATTTAGAAGTTACAGAAATTAATAAGAAGTTGGTCTTTCTAACTTATGCTTTGTAAGCAGTTCAGTGCAAATTCTACAGGATATCTTACTAAAACCTATATGAAAGCTAAAGCTTTCTATTTAGTTAGTTCTATTTGTTGGAAAAAGCCAGACTCTGAATGTACCCACTGTGGTTTTTTTTCAAATGCGTCATAATTACCTGTGCTGTGCATGTGCCATAGCCTTTTTTGTTTAGGACATACATTCCTGAGTCAGTGATGTATCTAGTGTTAGAACTCTTACTTTCCTAACCTCAACAGTGTATATTACAGGGCCGTCAGAAGGTCAGACTGTGAAGAAATATTGCTATGATCATTTACCAATGGGTGCAAGTTATTATACATTAGACTGCATTCATTTTTTTAGTCTGAAGGGAGCATTAAATTGATAACAGAGCAATTTAAAAATTGGTTGTTTCTTGCCTACTATTCTCTTTTTAAACATATCAAGGATACTCTTTATTTTCTGGACTCTCTTATCTTTTCTGTATCTTTCTACAAAACACTGCAGTGTGTGTCAAAGCAAAGCCTCCTGCTCTCTGTAACGGTGTCCTGCTTTATCAGTGAGATCCTGTTTATGAGAACAGAAATATATATATTCATTTTATGTATGTATATATTTATTTGTGAACTAGAAATACCATTTATATCTTCAACTTTTAGTATCAGGTCTTTTTTTGCTCAGTTACCTCATAACATCATAAAGAAGGAGTACACAAACATCTCTGCTCCTTCTACAAGAAAATAAAACCAGAGAACCTGTATTTGAAGATCAAAACTGTAAAAGAAAGAAATTATTTAAAATATTGAAAAAAATTTCTTCCTTCATCCTCTTTGGGAACAATAACATGCAAATATTTGCACTTTTTCTGAGATATCTTTCTGCATAATCTTATACACCCTAATTTTTAATTTTTTTTGTCATTGCAGTCAGTGCCAATACAGTATTATACTCTCCAGATCATGTTGAGAGATCTGTCTTGCTTTTCATTGTTTGCTGTCTTCCATGATTGAAGATTAAATCCACACCATGGATATGGTCTTCCAATTTGATTTCCCCAACTCTACTAGCATGTTATCAATTGTAAAATATACAGATATTAATCCTGAGCTGCATATTTCCTTTTAACTCAGGGACAGTAGAAGATTTATACATCAAAAATATTTTTTAAAATTGCTTGAGAAATTTCAAAGGGTAGGAAGACAATGAGCAAGTAGAAATGTGAAAAAAAACCTGTATTTTTATTTTCCTACAAACATTTCTGTTCATATCAACAGTCTTTCTCCAGCAGAAGGGTTGTTTTTATGAAGCTCTTTCTCTTGACTGGATTCAGATAAGACAAAGGTATTGTTATGACGAGATCACTACAAACCTGACCATGGACCAGAAAGATGCTCTTTTTTAAGGATGAGAAATGAGAAAATAATAAGCTCTTAAATACCTTCTAAACTTAATTCTAAATTAAAAACAAGTATTCCTTCTAATTGGTGGAACTGGTTTATTGAGCATTGATATTAAAGTCCAAGAACAAAGGTAACAGAATATGAAACATAGATTTTATTATCTAGCATTGGAACTAGAAACAAAAAATCACTGACATTCAGTGACTTCATATATAAATATTGGGTTAAACCCATTTGAATTTCTTAATGATCCTGTGATGTTGCAAGTCTGCTTGCAGTTGGCAAGACTGCATAAGAGATGTATATGTTTTTGAACATGACATTGACCCCTGTGTCATTATTTTTTTTTTCTTATTTCATCACAGAAACATGCCAGGTTAATAAAATTGTCTTTTAGTTTTATATACATTGCCACAAAGAACTTGCACACAAATATAAACCTATACTATTTGGCTTTGGCTACAACTCCTTTCCTTTCCTGGCAACTCAGTGAAATCAATATATATTCATGATCTAATCCAATAGAGCATGTGATTAATTTCATGCAGTCACACCAAAGGCAACATTCACACGCTTCAAGTTAAATAGTGTTTGTCTTGACTTCTGAATTAATAAGAATAAAAATTTAAGTACTCATTTAAAAAAAGATAAATATCTTCAGATTTTATTATCCACCCTATCAAGCTTACCTACGAAAAAAAATATTGTAGCCCTTTTTGTTTTAAAAATATTGCCAACTTGAAGAAAAAGAAATCTCATCAGCAAATAATGTGTGAAGAAATTGTTAACTGATTATGAGACAATATTAATGTATTGAAATACTTAAATTGCTCTTTCCTTGCCAGTGTAATTAGTCTTCCTTTGTGTATTTAGTCTATAATTTTTCTTTGTCTGCATGTAGAGGGCTGGAAATAGTAAGTTTATGGATAACATTATTTTATGGGCATTCCTCATGCATCACATTAGAAAACAGCAGTATGTAGCCACATGTAACCACAAGTGTTTATGAAAAGTCATAAAACTTAAAGCCATTCCTCCTGGTATCCATGTCTAGTTACAATTCAATGCTAATTACATTTCAGATAAACTACTATCAGATCTCTAATATTCAAACTATACTTTTCCAAAGAAGGAAATTCCAGGAACAGTAAATACCTTGATGGATCAGCTTAAATTCAGAACACAACATCTTGAAATGTTTTAATTTTTTTTCATCTCTGAGATTCTGCTTTACATTAAACTCTGAGAAAGTGCCATTTCTGAAAACTCTTCCTTCAGTTTTGCTTCCCGTGTACACAAACAGACAGGAATGCCATGACCTTTTGTACTACATACTCCATAAACACTTGCTCTCCTGTCACTTTGTCAAGTTTAAATTTGTTTGTATTTTCTAGGTACTGACATACAATAAAGGTTCTGTGAAACCTCAGTACTTTGGGCTGGATTCTCATTAAAAGTTTTTGTTTTCATCAGTGTTTAACTTCATCAGCTTTAATAGTGTTGCTTTTGATCTACAACAGCTTGTGAAAAGAACAAGAAGCACCCTTTCTATCATACATTGAATAATGTTCAAAGCAATTATCTCTTCCTTTCTGATAGAAATAGAATAGAATACTGAACATCAGAAGATCTGTGACCTGACTATTTCAGAAATCCTCCAGCTAATACTAATTTCATATACATGTGGTTTTAATGTTCTTTATCTTGAAGCCTCTGTTTGGTGATCTTTGTGATATTAAGATTACCTGAGTCTACTGTTCCCAGAATGTAATGTACTGTTCTATCTCACTTTCACAGACTTGTTCCATTTGTAGCTTCATTGCCTTGCAACAAACCTTTCTCCAGGAATTGTCAGCTTATATGCTTAAAGAGACATTTTCAAGACTGATTGCAGCTTCCAGCAGTTCAGGTAGTGTCAGGTTTAATAGTTGTATTTTTGCCGTGCCTATATAGCAATGCTTCTCATGCTAACTGCTTGCAGAGGATTGCTGTACATTCATACTGACCTGTGGGACTCTCCCTCACAGTTGGGATTTGCCCATTTACCAGCTGGTGCTGGGGCACTTTCCAAAACTTTTGGACTAGAAGTACCACAATGGCTCCCTAGAGAAGGAAGGTGATCAGCTAAATCTCTTGTCTACATCTTAGAAACATAAAGCTAGTAACAACAATACTCATCATATAAATGACCATTTCAAATAACATTATACCTAGCTTTTGAGTGCCCTGTAAATTTTTCACAAAAAGGTTTTTAAGGGCTTATTAGCCAGAATGTATACCATGCACTGGTGAGTCACAAGAATATGATTTTCTTGAACAAAGAGAAAATGTCTTTTTTTAAAATTCTTTTAAAGGTCTTGCAAGAGGAGGTTTGGGAGACTCATTGCATTGCCAGGCACTTCTTGAAGCTGTCTGCAGCTTGCCTGTAGAGTTGATATTTAGGAAAATAATTTATGCCAGGCTCATGGCTGTTCTTACAGCCTTCAAGGACTTCCAAACGTCACCGAAGTGTTCTTTGAGTCAAAGAGATTTCACATCTGTCATGTCCTAAACATATTAATTTGAAAGGTGTTAAGAATGACTTTGCGAAATACTTTTGTAGATGTTTCCTGAGTGCTTTGTTTCACAATAGTAGTGGCAGTTATAAAACTTATCTGCTCTGACTTTCTGATTTCTAGTCTGTTCTGCTCATATTTGATCTGATACCTATGAAAAGGCACTCCAGACATATCAAGGCGTAATTTCAGAGGACTTTACTCGTAAAGAAATTTCACCTGGGTACATAATTTACAGGTAATTAGGCAAAGGCAACTCAGCACTAAGTATTTAATGGTGTCAAAAGTATCTACAATTGATTCATCTTGCCATTGATTTTGAGGCCAAATCAAAGTTTATTATTAAAACTTGAGCCTGATAGGTATATTTTTAATATGAAGTATTTGTATTTAGTAAAAATAATAATAATAAAGGTATATTAAAATTTCTTTTATTCAGTTCTGGATACCACATTACCAAAAAGATATTGACAAATTGTTAGGAACTTACACATGAGTAAATATACGTAAATGTAAGTAAAAATAACTTACTGATTAAGTAAATGTAAGTAAAAATAACAGACTGATTGGTGAGTGAATATTAAAAGAACTAAATCTGTACAGTTTGACTAAATATTGACTAAGGTCACTAACGGTCTAGCTGGTGATAAGCTCTTTTGGCACCGACATGCTCCTGAGAGCACAGCAGATCTGTGGTACACCAGAAAGAATTTCAGAAGGGCTTTTAACTTTAAGGACATTCAGTTCTTTCTGACTGCACAGAAGAACAGTGTGAACTGTCTCATAGTGAAGGATATCGACCTGCACAATTTCTTGTCTTCACTTCTATCACCAGTTCTTTAAGAACAATGTTTCCAAATACCACTGACACAAAGAGTTGGGAATAAACTGTCTTCATGCACTTTCCACTTTTTTGCTGAAATATATTTAAACAGGATGTTTAGTCTGGAAGATAGAAGCAAATGTGTTTTTTTTTAAGGTAATCTGGATATTACTGCTAATGAAATTCACGTCTATCTCAATGGTAATTTTCTTTTTTAAATTTCCATGATTCTGAGAACAGAGTGCAATGATTTTAGCACGAAATTTAGATACTTGTATGAAAAGTGTATTCATGCATTTAGAGATCTATGGAAAAAACACCCCAATCATTAAAATACATGAAAATATGAATTTAACATAAATATTTAAATTTAATCTAAGAATGGAATATATCAGAGTGAAATGTGGAAGCTGAAACAAAATAATCCAATCTCAAGTCAGTTTGAAGGTTAACTGCGTTACTGACAATGTTGGTTATAATTCTCAGTTAATAGAAATTCCTGCAACAGAAATAGCTGGAAGTTGCAGAAACTTGGTTTTGAAACTATATTTAATTATTGGCTTTCTAGTTTTATGAGCTTCTTAAATATTGGTAGGGGGACAAGGAGAAGAAAGGAACAAGGAGGAGAGTCAGAGAATGTCAAGGAATTACATATTGCTCCTGATTTCCCGTTTCTATTAGAATTCAGAAGGGTTTTGACTATGGGTCTTGTTATGGAAAAATGGCAAATAAACTGTGGAATTTTTACAAAACTAAATCATAGCAAAAAATTCTTAGAACCTTTTCATAATAGGTAACATTTGCAATGACAGTTCCAAATAGCAAAAAACCCCATCCTAAAACACAGTAACATACCCTCTGACATTTGTTTCCTCTTTAAGTGGAAATTAGTTCATCTAAATACATTTGCAAAACATAAGAAAACAGGAAGTAGAAAACAAAAAATCCAAAACAATAAAAAAGAATTAATCTAAGATATTCCTGAGTTACCTTAAAAGAAGCACGCATCAAATATAGACTTGCTAATACATAAGATTTTAAAGAATATTTTTAAAAATCATAAAACTTGCCGAGAATTTCTTGGTATTTTATTTTCTATTATAAGAGAAATTGAGGAGAAGATATCTTCAAGTCTGTAGAAACAGTGAACCTTTTGATAAAGAATTCAAAGAGAGCAAAATAAATGGTCATAGACCCCTGTACCACATTTCTTTTTGTAGTTGCTGGTCTAGCTTAAGAGAAGTCACATCCTGCGTATTTTCTCAGTCTAATGTAATCTTTGTTATTTTCTGTCAATAGGCAACACTCCTCCATCTTTTTGAATGAAATTTCTGTACATGAAGATGAAAAAATATTTTGTTGATAACAGTTATCTTTCTGGCTAATCATAATTCCCATAAAGTTCCCATTTTTGTTATAAGCAGTCTATTGGAGTTCATGAAAAAACCTCCAAGCCACTAAACCTTGGATCAGAGTAGTTGGTATTAGATATGTATGTCTTCTGCATCACTGACAACCTGAACACATAGGTCTTTATAACGAACTTTACATGTCTGGTCGAGTCTTGCACACTTTAGGAATGTTTTTTGTCTTGAAATATAGGAAATAATGGTTTGAGTTTTTTCCTTGCACAGGAATTAATTTTACAACCATTGGGCTGTCATAATAGGGATAAATTATATGTACTGGGATACATGCTGCCACAGTAAAAACTTTTTCTTCAAGAAATTTTGCTGGTTGTGACTCACCATCATTTCATCTCCCTTCAGCAGATTTCTGGCAGATTCCCTGTCTGTGTTTCAGATTACCTAGCCTTCAGGCCATTTCTTTATGAATATGCTCATTTTTTCTGTGCTCATTCCTTCCAAGACAATTTCAGCAGGACCTTTCAAAACTTCTACTCCTTCACCCAGGAACCTGGTGACCTCACAGAATTGCAGAATGACAGAATGAATTAGGTTGGAAGGAACCACAGTGGGTCATCTGGTGCAAACTTCCTGCTCAGCAGGGTTATCCCAGAGCACGTTGCACAGGATTGTGTCCAGAGCGTTCTTGAATATCTCCAGTGAGGGAGACTCCACAACCTCTGGGCAATGTTCTCCAGTGCTCAGTCATGCAAAGTAAATTTCTTCCTCGTATTCAGGTGGAACTTCCTGTACACCTCACTGAGACTTGATGTGTTCCAGTTTCTGACCATTGCTTCCTGTCTTATTGCTTGGGGCTATGGAAAAGAGCCTGGCTCCATTGTCTTGACACCCTCCCTTCAGATACCTGTAGACTTTGATAAGGCCCTCTCCCAGTCATCTCTTTTCAAGGTTGAACAGGCCCAACTCCCTCGGCCATTCCTCATAAGAGAGATGTTCCAGTCCCTTAATCATCTTCATTGCCGTCAGCTGGATCCACTCCAGGAGCTCCAAGTCTCTATTGTACGGAGGAGTCCAGAACTGGACACAGCACTCCAGATGTGGCCTCACCAGGGCGGAGTAGAGGGGCAGGATCACCTCCCTTGACCACTTGGGAATGCTCTTCCTAATGCAGCCCAGGGTACCATTGGTTTTCCAGGCCAAAGGACACACTGCTGCCTTGTGGACAGATTGTTGTCTGCTCACAGAAACTCATGGGGAGACTAACTTGTCCCATCAGTTCAATACGAGTATATTGATTAGGAGAACTTTCCACTATAGGTATTTCAGAGTTCTTTTCAATTTAGTTGATCAGTTTAAAGTAATCTTGAAACTTAAGTAGAAACATACAATGTATTATTGAAAAAAACACAACTGTACTCTTTGACTGGCCCATATCCCTCAGGGCTGCAAAATCCACCATAATCATCACAGCCCAGGCTGCCTCCAAACTTCACACCATTGATTAGCTCACTTATGTTGGTGACCAACAGGTCCAGTGCCACGTTCCCTCTGGAAGAGCTGTCTATTACCTTGCATGAGAAGTTATCCCTCATGCATTCCAGGAGTCTTGGACTGCCTACAGCTTGTTGTGCTTTCCCAGCAGATGTTGATGTGGTTGAATTTCTCTGGCAGGACAAGAGTCTGTGAGCATGAAGCCTCCTGTAAATGGAGCAAGAAGAGTTTTTCAATAGGCTGCCCTGGATCAGCTAGCCTGTACCAGACATCAACCACAGGGTTCTGTTGTTACTTTGGTCTCTGATTCTTACCCAATTTTTGACCTGCTTCTGGCTATTCTTTGGAGACAACTCTTCACACACTGTTCAGTTTTGTAGAGGACAATACATCCACCATTCCTCCGTCACCTAAAATTGATTAACTAGTTTTCGTAGCGTGGATGAGATAATCTGAAACAAAATTTCTGTGGAAAAGGGATGAATGTAAGAACCTTTAGATCACCTCAGAATCTATCTGCAGGTATTCACAGAAAGCCAATAAATTCTACAGCATCATCATGTTTCCCTAATAGAGGAATTTAATCTCTCCCTCTACATTTAAAGGAGGGACTAGGACAAAAATACCCACTGACTCAAACTAAGTTGCCTTTAAATAAAAAATACATAACGGCTGGTGGGGCCATATAACTGAAAGTTTAGTTTATTTGTGTAAAAGGAAGAATACCAGTTATGGATCCCCATAGATTATCCAAGGAAAAGATTTTGACCTTAAGATACAGTTTCAGAGGTTTTTGTTTCCAGCTCATGAGTAAATTTATATGAACTAACTTTGACAGTCCTATTAAAACCTAAATTAATGGCAAATGTGTAAAGTTTCTGTACAAAGGAACTGCTGTTCCCTTCAATGAACTGTGGAGAAAAAACAGTAATTTATCTCTTTAGAAGCAGATACCAACTTGAATGAAATTCCTCCTGCTGACTTTAAAGATTAGTTACTGCTTGATACAGCTAAACATATTTTAACATTTTAAATATGAATTCTGAACATGTTTATAGCCATCTATATTATATTTTCATTTAAAGAATTGTTCTTGCAATCATATTTGACAAGTGCAAAAACCTGTGAGTCTATAAGAAGACATGAATGAAGGAGGACTCCATTTTTAATGGATTGATGCACAAGACTTTCAAACATGAGTGCTTGAAAGCTAGACACATGATATCTATACATGGGCATACCATTCTATATATTCTGTATATCTGAAAGGCAATGATGAAAAAACCCAACCCCTCCCACTCAAAAAAACTCCAAAACCAAACAAAAAAGAAATAAAAAATCCCAGAACAATCCAGCCAGCCAGAGCCAAAGGGGATTGCAGTAACTAATTTCCTTTCTATTTACATATTTAAAAGCCTGTCTTTAGTCACCCAGGATGACATATTTGATAATAAAATTGATGAATGTGTTTATTTTTTTCAGTCTAAAGTAATAATATTGCATGAGACACCCCCAAACACTGAAGAAAACAGTCCCTTGTTCCAATGTCTGTGGTAAATAGTCCCTTCTAAAAGGGATAATAACTTCGGGTTATGTTCCCTTAAGGAGCTGTTATTTGAAGAGGTGTCTATAGGGTTCATAAAGGTTAGCATCAATGACTAAGCCTGTCAGTTTAGGATCTTCGGTTGACTTAATCATTTACTTCTGCTGTTCTCTGACTAAAAGAGAACTGGGAGGAATATTTAGGAATGAAGCACTCACTTGGGAAGCCGAGGAGAAATTTATTGCAATAATAAGACTCAAAGTAACTTAACAGTAGTGTCTCCCAATGTACCTTCTGGCAAAGTGTCTTCTTTATATGGAAAGTCTTTTCAAACCAGAAACCTTTTTATAGTTTATACAGTAAAGAGGAAAAGCCCCTTACTCTACTGTACTGACTCTAATGACAAGCAGGCAAATGTATAGAAAAAGTGCTAAATGAATCTAAAGTATTTTTTCACTAAAGTGTTGGTAAAAGCAAAAGTGACATCCTTCATAAACGTATCATGTATTTAAATAAACAAAACAGCCCTTTTACTCTACTCCAATATAGCAGAGGGGTGCCACTCCAGGAACTTCCTGGAGATCCCTGGTCATCACTCAAGCAATGGAGGAGCCAAAAAACAGATGCCCTGATGGACATCATGGTCACAAACAAGAAAGGGCTTGTTGGGGTTGTCTAGGTTGAAAGCCTAGGTTGCTGTGGATATGAGATGGTACTGAGAGCAAGGAGAAGAGTGAAGAGCAGTCTCAGCCCTGGAATTCAGGACAGAAGACTTTGGCTGGCTCAAAAGTATGCTTGGAAGAGTCGGAAAGGATAAGGCCTGGGGGGGAAGAGGCACTCATAAAAGTCCTGATTTAATATTCAAGGACCACCTACTCCAAGCTCAAGTGGTCCATGCCAACCAATAGGGAGTGATCCTTCCCTTTTACTCAGCCCGAATAAGGTCACATCTGGAGTCCTTGTCTGATCCTGTGCTCTCTGGAGGGATAGACATACTAGAGAGGGTCCAAAGAAGGGCCACAAAGATGATGAAAGAACAGAAGCTGCTCACATATGAGAAAAGACTGAGGTGGCTGGGCCAGTTCAGCCTGGAGAACAGAAGGCTCAGGAAGGCTCTCATCAATGTGCATAAATACTTCCAGAGAGGTTACAAAGACAGAACCAGGCTCTTTCCAGTGATGCCTAGCAACAGGGCCAGAGGCAATGGGCACAAACTGAAACAGAGGATGTTCTGTTAGGAATATCAGAAAAGAGTTTTCCTGTGAGAGTGACTGATCTCTGACATAGGATGTCCAGAGAGTCTATGGATCACTTTGAAGACAGCAGTTTAGACAAGGTCTGAGCACCCAGTTCTAGGTGCTAGAACAGTGGGACTGAACTAGATGACTTCTAGTTGTCCCTTCCAACCTCAACAATTCTGTGATTCTGTATTTTTTATCCCTAAATATCAAAGGTGGTATGAAACAAGCATACACACTCATTTCACCACCTTTAGATCATTCAGAACAGCAGAAGCTCTCCAAGATCTAGAAGACTGCCATTTCCACTGGTCCCAAATTCCCAGATAGGAGTGACCAAAGGAACACGCTCCTGTCAGCTCTTGACTTCACCCAACTACTTTGTGTGCTAAGAGAGAAGATCAAGGTGACTGCAATGAAGTGGGTTACTTCCCTTTAAAAAGAAGAAAAAAAAATTTTGTTCCAGACAATAATCTCATTAGTGACAGGAGGTGAGGCTTTGATTGATTCAACAGCTGTATATTCAAGGATTCTTTCTGCATTGTATTACCCCTCAAGACATTGTCTAAGCCCTTGGTGTCACATCAGCAAAAAATAACGAGAAGGGTAAGGATCTGTTCCTTTTTCCTGTCATGGGAGAAAGACTATTTCTCATTTTTCACCTTTTATTTGCTGGATTTCTCATTTTGTAGTTAAAAATACATGAAACTTTCTAAAATAGTCATTTCATGTTCCCTTCCTTAGTAAAAAAAATGAAATTTATAATTTAGTTATATAGCACTGTAACTATGCATATTGTTATAAGACAGTTCTAAAATGCTTAGCATTAAATAAGAAATCCCAAGGTCTTAAAAATCTAGAGATAGCTTAAAATAAAGGAACTCTGAAACTGGAATGTACGCAGCTTCTTTTTATATATGTGCTACTTTACTGTGCGCTGTAAAAACTGCTTAATGCATATATCCAGAAGTAATACTTTGTGAACCCCTTAATTTTCACTCCATGAACTGATCTCAAAAAGCAAAGATGTTCACTCACCTATGTAAATAAAACATCTGAAATAAAAGATTTCCACCAAGAGTCTCTCATACAGATTATGATTTATTTTAATGTTAATAAAGCTGTTCATAGAACTTGTAGATGTGTGTATCTATATTTCTAATGCTATTTTGATATCATTATCTAATTAAATATTATTTGTAGGTAAACTTATATTGCATGTTAATTATATATTCTTCATTAATCTGATAGCATCATCTTTTTTAGTATAAAAATTAGGTTATGATAAGGCTGCTATTAGGTTATGATAAGGCTGCTAAATTTTACTAATATATGGTTTCATATATCACTTTTCTGGCTCCTTATAAGGTATCACTACGCAAGACATATATTATAGAGGCAAAAAAAAGAAAGGCATAAAATGAAATCCATCCAAATGCAAGACTTCTGTTGTAACAGAGAAGTTAGATAAATTGATTAGTTCCTGTTTTGGGCCAGTGTGGATCAATAGTTGAACAAAGTTTTTAAGGCTGAACTGAGATTGAAACAGTGTGAAAAAGAAGAGATGAGGCTGTCTGGAGCTGGTAGATAGTAAAATCATCACATTCAGGGGTCATGTATATAATTATATATATTTATATACTGATGCATTTTCAGTGTTTTTCAAAAGTTGTTTGGATCTTTTCATCATTGTGCTTCATAATTTAATAACTCAATTTAGGACATTTTGTCTATCAAAATAGAATCAGTTCCTTCAACCTCTTATAAATCTTTAGTACCTGTCACTTTCAAGCAGAGCTACTGTATTTCTTGCTTTATAATTTCAGCATTACATACACTACTCGGTGTGACATATAAATACTGTCGTATACAAATATGCCACCTTTCTGGATTTATATACTATTTCTTTAACAACACAGTCCATCATGCTCACCTTGTTCGCTGTAACCTTGGTACTGTATACAGGTACTCGTAGATATTTTTCCACCAATAAAACTCAAGTCTTGTCTACATCAGTATGACAAAGATTTGCTTACTCTAACACTTACTGATTTATTATGTTTGATGGAATCATAGAATCATATAATGATTTAGGCTGCAAGGGGCCTTAAAGATCATCTATTTCCAGCTCCTTTGCCATGGGCAGGGATATCATTCACTAGGTTAGCTTGCTCAGGGTTTCATTCATCCTGGCCTTGAACATCTCCAGAGATGGGACAGCCACAGCCTCTCTGGGCAGCCTGGTCTAGTGCTTCACCATGCTCACAGTAAAGAATTTCTTCCTAATACATAATTTAAGCATGCCCTCTTTCAACTTCAAAGCATTGCCCCTTGTCCTGTCACTCTATGCCCATAAAAAAAGTCTTCCTCTTTTTTATAATCCCCCTTTAGGTAGTGAAAGACTGCAATTAGGTCTCCCTGGAACCTTCTATTCCCTAGGCTGAACAGCTACTGCTGTCTCACTCATCCTTGTCTTCATAGGAGAGGTACTCCAGGCATCAGATCTTCTTTGGGGCCCTCTTCTGGACCCATTCTAGCAGGTCCACATCTTTCTTGTCCTGGAGAACCCAGATCTGGCACCAGACTAGAGAGAGAGAGAATTGCCTCCCTGAGCTCCTGTCCATGTGTCTCTTCATGAAGCTCAGGCTATCCTTCTGGGCTGTGAGTATGCACTGTTGATTTGTTGGTTTGTGTTCAACTTTTCATCCACAATTCCCAAGTCCTTCTCCACAGGACTGCTCTCAATGTCTTCTTCTCCCAGTCTGTACGCACATCTGAGATTGCCTCAACCCAGGTGCAGCACCTGCACTTGGGCTTGTTGACCTCTTGAGATCGTTGTGGGCTCGCTTCTCAAGTTTGTCCAGGTCCCTCTAGATGTCGTCCCATCCTTCTGTTGTGTCAAGTGCACCACTTGGCTTGGAGTCATCTGCAAACCCGCTGAGGGTGAACTTGATCCACTATCTGTGTTATTGGTGAAGGTATTGAAGAGCATCAGTCCCAGGACAGAGAGTTGAGGGATACCACGCGTCACCAGCCTCCACCTGGACATAGAATCATTGACCACAGCTCTGACTGCATCCATCCAGTCAATTCCTTATCCACTGAATAGCTGTTTGACTTCTGATATCATTAATTTCTCAAATTGCAGTTAACAGTATATCTCTAAAGGTCAGCATTTTTCCTTTCAGTCCTATTAATTCTAGATTTTCAAACTGACCAAAGAGAAATTACATAATTATAAAACAGAGTTAATAAAATGAGTGCAGAAAAATATGTAAGCAAGTTTTACTGTATTTCAAAAGGAAAATATAGGAAGGAAAATAAAGCAATGCAATGTAACAGGAAAGATAAAAAAAGTTGCCATCAACATTTATTGATATAGCCTGTGCAACAGAAATCTGTTAATCGACCACACTGTCAGTTTCTCATCTTAGCAGAAGGAATTGAAATATTTTTTCTTGTTCATTGGAAACCTATAGAGCTATCTGTGTAAATGTACTCAATATACTTTCTCTTAGAGTTTATATTTTCAAGAACTTTCATTTCTTTAGGCAAGTAAGGATATGTTGTCTTTACATTAAAAGTTATTTAAATATTTTTTGATTAAAATTTTCAGTGCATTTTCAGTTTCTCTGTGGGTTTTCTATCAAAATGATGGCTGTACTGTTGTAGTGGTGATTTAGACTATTGCAATCAATCAGCTGGTTCAGACCAATATTATGAAACTAATTTCTGTACAAAAGTAAAGTACATGTTTTGCATATTTCTCAAAGTTTTATTGTCTAAATGTGTTAGGCATCTTTTTCTCTGAATCCAGATTATACTTTTATTAATATCCCCTTTTTTTCTACAGTTTTATTAATATCCCCCTTTTTTCTTGGTATACATTCCCAAAAGAAATTGAAAATCCTGGAGATCATATCATAGTAAGTGAATTTATTTGTGTCAGAAGGAATTAATGATATTTTGATATTTGCAGATTTATTCCATTTCTGGATAAGGGCACTCACCATTTTCCTTGTCCCTTCCTCTGATGTACTAGGTGAAAGCAAGACTGTGACATTCTAACTAATTGATCTATCTTTTCAAATAAAACTGAACTTTTCCCAAAGTTATAATCATATCAGCTAGGAAAGACAAATCTGGAAAGCCACTGAACATTTTGTAATTTTAAAGCCTAGTTTTCAAAAAGCATTCAATAACAGACTGTCTTGAGGAGCAACACAGAAAAACTCTAATGGAATCAGGGAACTGGCCATCTAATTATCTAAACATAGAAGTTACCCTAAATATGCATTGTTGCCTCAAAAATTACACTATACGATTAAAAATATATGATTTCAGACAACCGGCAATTATCATCAGGAGAATTAAAATAAACCTGTTTCTTCCAAATGTATCTTTTCATCCACAAAGTACTGCTGATGTTTTATCATGGCTGCATTTTATTTTCATACTTTGTGTTAATATTTAAATGTTGAGCCTTTTCTTCCCCAGTGAAAGTCAAATGTTAATATTATTCCTATCTTCATCTAAAATAAAGAAAATTATGCAGTGATATGCATGTATGTCATTCTATTCTTACAAAAAAAAGAGAAAAGGAACACTGAATTTCACATGTGCACTTTTGATTTTGTTAGACTAAATAAAAAGTGATTGGATTATGCTGCTTTCCTTTCTTTTGACATGCAGTTGTCACCTTCTCTTAACAGAACGAGGTTTTTTCCTTCCTAATTTGTATGCCTTGTTATTCTTATTGAAAATGCTCTGTGATACTTGATCCTTGTTATTCATTTATGTATGCTTAATGTTTAAATTTCTCAAGAATCTTTATAAGCTACCAATCCTTTGCGTCCTTCTTTTCTTATTGTTTTCTTCTGATTTCTTGATTGTTCATGAGAAAGTTCTTTACCAGTGGTCTATAAATGAGGATCTGTTCTCTGTGACACTCTAGGACAAGGTCAATCAATTGCAATAAAATAATTTTCATTTTTCCATAGAACTGAGTCATGAAAATAATTTATGCTACTTTACTTGATTAGGGACAGTGTGCTACATAAAAGATTCCAAGTATCTTGATTGCATACTCCATTAAGCACTCTACTCTAGTTGTATTATATTCTGCTTAATGGCATTTACAAACAGGTGAGAGAGCTTTACACATTTCAGAATCTGTGACCTTTCCCAATTTATTCCTGATTCCTAGGGTTAGTGAGGCTCTCTATGGAGGACAAGATGGGAAAAGCTGGTGGTAGGGAGGAATAGACATGTGAAGTTTTTCTTCTATCCATCTAGTTTACCTTCTAGATGAACTTTTTTGGATGGCTTCTTTTTCTTCTTTTTTTTTTTTCTCTTTTTTCGGAAATATATTTTTCATTCTTTCCTGACTGGATGGTTTTGGAAATCACAAGTAGAGATTTTCATTCAAAGATCCCTTCAATATGTAATATTTTCTTTCTTAGTTTATTTTACTCCGTAGGTGAAAATTTTCACGACAGAAATTTATCATTTGGTACAATAAGTAATCTGATTTTTTTTGTCCTAAGAGAAATGTATTGAGGCAAGCAATGGCAGATGTGAAACATCTGAATGATATGGAGACCCTGAATTCAGAATTGATAATCACTCCTACTTGTCAATGAAAGAAAAATGGACACAAATAAATTTTGCAAGCAACAATAATTAAATAAAAAAAAAAAGCTTGAAAAGAGTCTGTCTTAATGCTAAAGATAATTGCACAGGCCATAAATTCAAAATACAGATTTTCAAGGAGAAGTTGTGCAAAATTATGGAAGTATGTTCATTGGTGGCTAAATATGATGACTTTGAGGAACTTGCTAACAGAGAAGACTTTGTGCTGCTTGTTCCAGGTGTACTGTACGTTTTTCTTGAAATACTTCCTTTTTAATTCCCTGTGTATCTGTTATCTACTGGGAAGCAGAAGAGGGTTGGAGAGTTGAAACATCTCATTCATTATGCCCATGCTTCCAACAACTGTGTGTAATAATTTATGTAAGGAAAACTTGTACAGAGTTGCACATTTAGAGGAAAGGGACATAATATTGTTAGTAATGGCTGAATATTAAATTTCTATTTATTTACTTACCTGCTTACTTATTTTTCGTCACCAGAACTGAATTACCTCTTGCTGTTAGTACCTTGGAAACAATGTCTGACCAAAAGCATTGAAAATAACTGTCAGTTTCTTGTCATAAAGAGATGATCAGAGAAAACTGTTGATCTGTATAAGGGTAAAGCTGCACAGCTACTAGAAAATGGCAGACTCTGTTATCTTCCAAACCCAGCTGAAGAAATGAGCAAAAACATTTGTAAGATATGCATTTTCCAACATATACTTTTTCATAAGAAGAAATTATTTTGCAATGGATTCTACCTTAGGTAACAAAATTGAAGCCTGAGTGAATATTCTAATTGAGTTAATAATAACTTACTTTTTTTCCTAGCAAAAAAAAATTATAAAGACTTACTTTCAATACTTCACTGGTAGCAAAACTACCTAGATCTACGGTATTTTTTTTTTTTTTTTTTTTAGCTGAAATGTAATGCAAACTGGCTGGAATACTCAAACTATGAATCTCTGGACTTCACACTCCCATTAGAAATTACTCCTTATAACCTTCCTGAATTAAGAAAGAAAACAAATACGCAAGAATTGCACAAAAATATTTCTCTAATTAGAAACCAATAGTTTTCCTAACTAGTGAGAAAAGTTGAAAACTATATCATACCATAAAATTCATCCTGTACAATTAGATGTCTGTATCTAGAAAGAGTTTTTTATTTTCTGCGGAAAGAATGAAAATCTTTAAATTATTTCCATATGTCTTATTCTAAATGTAGCCATTAAAAACAGAGAAACAATATAATAGAGGATCTTCTCTTTGACTATTGATCTTCTCAGAAAAAAACAGTACCTAGCTCAGATATATACAAATGAAAATAGAATGTTCTGTTCCAGATTCTACATCTTCGTATCTTCATGTCTTTCTTCAGCTGATCCCTCTGGGAGAAAAAAAAGCAAAAGTTAAAAAAAAAAACTTTAAAAAAAGTTTAAAAAGCACATAGGAAGATGCAGACAGTGCATTCTGTGGAAAAGGTTATTGTAAGTATCTGTGGAACATGTCATAAAGTTATATTGTCTAATGTATTTAACTGATCAATAACATCAATATGTAATACGTATGACAATTAGACATACTAATAATCAGAAAAAGAAGCAACAGAAACAAACCCATGGAACATAGAAGGCTGATATAAAATCCCATGCAAATTACCCTCCCTCAGAAACCAAACTGTGTCCTTACACATCTTTAAGCACTGACATTAATGATAACATTTCTTGTAATTCTAGTAAAAGAAGGCAACATTTATTTCTTCATAGCAAATTATTACATTTACATTTTGTAATTAAATGTATTTATAAACATAATTGCAGAAAAGAAATAATCATGGTAATTTTTAGTGGTGACCATATTTCCCATCCTATAGATGAACATATAAGTTCACATGGAAATGAAGAGATTTCCCAAGGTCATACAAGTATCCTTAGGCAAACAGTTTTGCTTTTGAATCGGGTACAAAAACTAATTTCAAACAGTTTATTATTGAAATCTGCATTTCTCTTTAGGTGAAATTGTTGAAAGACAAAAGCGATTTCTTTGCAGCATTGCTCCATCAAAGAGAGGGGGAGAAGGAGGAGAGATTGCTATCACCTCCTGACCATGCACATTCGCTACCTGTAAATATTTTATTCAGGTTTTTGTTTGACTTAAGAGATCTACTGAGGACCAAACTCTTCTCTTACAGTTCTGCTCAGCAAGTATGACTCTATTGCCAGACTTAAGCTGGGTTTGCTACAACGGAGGAACCTATCTTGAACCTTTCATTCTTGAACTGGAATATTATGTCATTTAGGGTCTTTGGATTGATGCTGGATGTGTTGCTACCATGCTCAGCACGTGATATTTGACCTTTTTTGTCATTTTTCTCCCAGTCAGAAAAGTCAGGCCTTTAAATTGCTGCAATGTAGTGGCCCCAAAACTAATGCCGAAAGTTAAAAAATATTTCTCAGTTAAATGAATAATGGGGGTGGGAAAAAAAGAGGAAAAGATTTAGGCAGACAAAATGTCAGGAATACTAGCAGCAAATATTATGCAAACATTTGAAAGACAGTGTTTTACATGTTAGTATGAGGGAGAAAGTCATCACTAAGAGGAACAATCTCTCAAAAACATCTTGTATCTTTTCAGAAGCCTTATTTTAAACTATAAAATTTGGTCAGCGTGAGGGAAGGTAGACTCCAAAAATCTTCCTTTAAATCTGATTGAGCCGGACTACAGATAGGATGCAGACATTATGCTAGAAATCAATCTTCCGAAAAAATGCAGAGAAGAAAATTTTTACAGGTAATTTTTTTGAGCCACTGCTTATACAAAAAAATCCCATAACCTAAGTTATTTTTTTTTCTTTTCCCCAGGCCAACTTTGCAAATATCTATGAAAACTTGTCTGCAGATAAATGCTGTGTTAAGCAGTTGAGCACGAATAGCTATTAATCGGCTTTTTTGGGCAGTGAGTCAGAATTTCCTGTTTATTTTCAAGCAATTCCCTATGTTTCCATGTGGAGATGAGCTAATTGTTTTCTTCAGTAATATTACCAATATTATTTTAACTATATTCTTTTGCAGATTGGAGGGAATGAAGGTGGCTCTAGCATCACAAATCCTGTTATTTACCTTCTAGTTGTCTTAGCTGAAAAAAATCCGCTCTTACATTCCATAGTAATGTACTATATCTGCAATTGCTTTTGCAGATGCTATAGATTACTCCTCCTGCCTGTTACTGCCAGGTCAGATTTCCTACAGGTTCTATGTAACTCTGTCCTTTAGCCCTTTTGGGCTCCCCTGGGACCCTCAGATGACTCCGGAAATGACTTCCTTAGCCCGGTGCAAGTTTTGACCTAGGAGAAAGTTGCCCAGAATATGACATCTAAGAGCTGCAGGGGGTCAGGGAAGGATAGCTGAATTGCAAGAATACCTCCCATTCTTTTTACTTCAGACTCTCCTATGCTAGATGATGTCTTTACTTAACAAGTTAGCTTTTCTGGCTACAGTCTTTGACACCAGGAATTATGATTTGTCCAGGGATCCTAAGTATGTAAGTCTGGGTGACAGATTCCATTAAATGATAGAAGATCTAAAAGATCTCTGTTGTGTTCCAAAAGATTTGTTGATGCTAACTCAGCTGAGATAGGGATGATAGATCTGTTCTCTGAAAGGACTAGCTGTTAGACTTATGAGAAATATGATGCTCTGCACTTCAGCATGACAATACCTGCTGGAATGTTTTAAATCACATGCAAATATGCATGTGATTTCTAGATTAATTAAGCTTTTACATCAAAAACTAAATTCTTATCTTAAACAAGGTGAGGGAAATAAGAGACCTATGCCATCTGTGAAGATTTTTGCTGTTGTTAAAAATCTAAATATAAATTTACATGAAAATACTTGAAATATCAGTGGGATAACAGCTGAAATACTGTTTATCAGCAGAGGAGTTACATTTTTTCACCTTTACCTTTGAAAATTAAACCATGAATTACACATAGTCATGTCAAAATCTTTTCAGCATGATTTGTTGCAAAAACCCACAATGTCTGAAGACACCAACTGCTGTCTGCAGCCACAATAATGGTTCCTAATAGCAAAGTGCTGGAATATATGAATGCTTCAGAAAGATTTAGCTATAGTGGCGTGGTACAAAACAAGAGGTCTGTTGGTTTGTTGGATTTGAGGTTTTTTTGTTAACTACTATTTACAGGAATCAAGTACTTCATGGTGGAAGGTTTCTTTTTTTCTTTGCAAGAGCCTCTTAGCAAGTTGACTGGATCAAAACACAAGAAAATAAAAAAAGATGTATCCTCAAGTTTCATAAATTCAAGGCTGAAAATCAACTATATCACACAATAAAGGGTTATGGAGTATGAAGATATACATTCTTACAAAAACATCTCAAGATAGAAACTAGTAATATGGGCTTATCTTCAATACAAATATTTCTGCACCCCTTTTTATGTTGAAGATTTTAAATGCCTGTTTCCTACTCTTATTCCTCTTTCTGTTTGCAGAAAAATGAGGCATTTTAGGAGTCCTACAGTAAATCTCTGTATTGGAAATGATTGGTGTGATGAAATCAGTAAATTTTAAGCACAATTTAAATATTTATGCCAAGAACCATCTTTATCTTATTTTAAACAAGATCCTTTTAAGACAAAATCAAATTCTGTCAGAGGAATTTAAGTTCTGGATCCTGTAGATCTAATGCACTTAAATGGAAGAACAAAAGTGAAAACAAAAACCAGTTTTGTTAAAGGAGCACCACCTTTCTCCTCGGAAGAAATTAAATCAGATTTTAACTTTAGGTGTAATTTTCTTCTTAACTGCAGGTTTTTAAACTATCTTATTGACTTGTGGAACAGATAAAAGTTTTCGTTGACTTTTTGTGTCTAAAATTTTATTGAGAATAATTTTGGTCATAATTTTTATTAGCTTTGAGAACCAGTGAAAAAATTTGGCTGATATTCTTTTCTTTTGTAGGCATATTTTGGAGTATAAAAATTTTTTGAAACATTAAAACTTTGATATAGATGAATTTCTTGTGTGGAGTACTGAGACATTAAGGCAAAATGCTGGTGGGTAATGATGGACTCATCTGTCCACGTTAAACCTTTCAAACCAAACTATTGCTAACACAGTGAAAATCTACTCTCTCTCCAGCCTGATGCTTGGTTGGCCATTGCTATTTCCATCAAATGCATTGACCCAGAATTCTGACCTGTCACAGCAAAATGGTACATGACTTCCTTTTCCTCTCAAGAATTGTTCTGAAGTAGGGAAAAGGAAATGAGGAACAGGACGAACTTCTCTGGTCTCCGAGTGAGCAAAATACATGCACACTGTACCAAAGACCTGCAAGGAAAATTAAAACTAGAAAGGCTGTAGAGTTGAGTGACAAGATAGAGAAAGGACAGAAAGAGATGTGCCTTTATAAATGGGCACAAAATTATGTGGATTCTGAAATGCTGCTGGCGGAGAGATTTTCCATCTCCTTGCACTAATTCTGTGAGAATTATCCTTTGCTATGCAAGCTATGTAAACAGTAAGATAGGTTTTTGTAAATAACTTTCACCTCTGGTTCTTTTTAAGTTCTGTTTTTTTCGTAGGTGGGACAGATAGTCTGAAGTGAGTGTCTGGTGCTTCAGCCAGTCACCTCAGGACCGGTGTGGACACTGTCCAATGATTTTTTGGAACTAGGATATATAAATGATATTGTAAAATTAATAAATAATTCACTCTCACACTGGACTCGTGTGCTGTTGCATCTCTGAATTCCTGCTAACAAAATTATCTTCTTCTTTTAGAGGCAAATTAAGTAGTATTAATACTGCATTGGTGTAGGGAACTGTGTTATCACCTTTACACAATGCTGAACTATGTAAACATAGTTACACCACCTTACCGAAAGTCTCAGCACTATACACCATTTCTGTGATGAAAAAAAATGACAATGAATGATGTCTCTGTGTAACATTAATTTTAGGTAAACCTCAAGCAGGTTTTGTCAATGGATTTTTAGCTTGATTTCTAGTTTGTGCTGTGACCTGAAGTTTTTTATGTGGTCACAGTCATGTTGTCTTTTACCTGGGCATTATGAAACTCCTATTTTCTGCCCTTGCTTCTTCTTCCTTTTTTGTTTTAGTTCAAAGGAATTTATTTCCACATGATGTACCGTATCTTCTTTCACTTTGTTTTTTAAAATTGCTGCTTCTTGACAGGCTATGCTCCATCTTTGATATTCTGGCTGGAGTTAATGCTATACCTTATTTAGTTTACTATGAAAGTATTTTTTTAAAAAAATACTGATATGGAAATATGCTGAAAATGATCAAATACTCCCTCTAACCTGGAAAAAGCTGAGAGATTGAAAAGCTGAAGGTGGCTGAAGATAGTGTTAAGCTAAAATATTGCTGGGATACATATTTCACTTAGGCTTGCTTGCTGTATGCTGGCCAACCTTGATTAAGTGTCAAGAATATTGAGTAATCTGGATCCTGGAGAGAATGTTTTAACAGGGTGAAACAGCCATCTGAAAGCTGATTTGCCCTTGATGTAAAATTTATTGCATCTATATGCTAATGACCTTATTTCTGCATCTTCAGCCATAACACAAGTTTATACCCTCATTGAATTCCACCAACTAAAATCATGTTTTTTCAAATTAGGAGTACCCCAAAAAGGGAGAGTTTGGGTATGAAAATAATGGCATTGATAATTTAGAGGATGACAGTTTTCTTTTTCCACTGTGTCTCACTCCAGTGACAAGAATAATGATGTACTTTGACAGTAGATGAAGTCAGACATCACATATGTCCTTTTGCATCTACCGGTATCTTAACAATAAAGAAAGTAAACTCAAAAGTAAGGAAAGAATTTTGGTTTGTAACTTGGAGAAAAACTTTTTTAAGTGATGAGAAACTCAACAGCAAGGGATTTTATGCTTGGCATAGAAACTGGGTTTTTTGCTAATGAATTAGTGGGATGAAAACATGATGTACATATTTTCTAGGACTGAAATGCATTTTGACTAACTAGAGGAAAAGGTTGTTTTAGAACACATAAGTTATTGTATAAGGATAGTTGTTTAAGCATTAAAATTTTTTAAAGTGTGCTTGTTGAATGTTGGTGTAATTTAATGCTGCTTTAGTCTAAATACCAATAAAAAACCTTGAGCTAACATAATATGGTATCATAAGTTAATTGCAGAGGATGTGCACCATCTACACCTAATTAATTAATATGTAAATAAGACATTTAAGAGATAAAAAGCCTATTAAAGAATTACTTGTTTAACTTCTTTCTCCAGGTGGTATCAGAAGAACTGACATTCACCTTGTTTCTCTCTTGCAGGATGGCAAGTGTGAGAATTTTGGAATTAATTATGATTCTACCAATAATGGTAGCTCACATTTTGGTTTCGGTTGGATTTTTCATATGCAGATTTGTTACCTACATTACATTTAAGTTTGGACTTTCAGGGGACAAACCTAAAAAAACCAACATCTTAACAAACATTAGCAATCATAGATTTCATGTACACTTAGAGTAACAATTTTTCTGATAAATTTGTCGTCAAATGATAAGTCCAGATAAACAGAAAATTCTACTAGCCACTCAACTGAGATGTAATTTTTACCAAACTAGTGTATTTTCCTTTTATAGTTATTAATCTTGCTTATTACCTGCAACAACATTTTTAAGTAGTCTCTAGCTCTATTTAATAGGTCGTGAATAATTAATTTTGAAGATACGTACTCAGAATTTTGATAACTTCTTCCAATTTTGTCACAATTAATTTCTACTTCAATAATTACAAAATGTTTTAACTCTATACATAGAATAGAATAGGAGTAGAACAGAATAGAATGTCTCAATTTTGAAGGGATCCATAAGGATCATTAAGTTTAACACAAAAATATTTCTACCAGCCTTGATTTTAACTTCTGTATTTCCTAAGGAACTATTATTCAAATTCAACACTTTGTTAACCCTGACATCTGTGGTTTTAGATATCTTTTTTGTTATTATCTTTTTTCATGATATTTTAAAGGCATGTTTAATATTTTTTTTTCTCTGTGTGTTTTGGTGTTGCTAAAGGTAGCAGTTGCCACAATGGAAGACCACATTTCAGGGGTTTTAAAAGGAACGAGTTCTGAAGAGGAAAACTATATGTCAATATTTTGATTTCTTTTGAAACGGATCCACAGCATCCAAAATAAATGCATTGAATTATCGGCTGTAGCTAAATCCTGACTTTGGATACATGTGTGCATTTATGGGTGTGTGAGTGTGTACCTACAGAGGAAGTCCTGAGAAGTGAGAAAAAAAATGAATAAAAATTTTAAAAAGGTTTTTTTTCAGAGTTAAATTTTAAGAGCTTTAAGTCAAATTCTAAGTGAACTCTAGTTTTCAGCCCTTATATGCCCTGAAGCACAAATTACTTTTGTGTTTTAAGATTTCTAAATTATATACTTTTAAAAAAATAATTTCATTATAGATATTCCTTTTTAATCTATAACTGTTTTGAGTTAAGAAATCTAGAACTTGTGTGAACATTTTTTTAGAAGCAGTGAAAATATTTTAAATGTGATCAGCTAATGTCTCTAAAAGGTTGGTAATTTGGGTTTTTCATTTCAGTTTGGATCATCAAATATTTCAAAAAATAGCCCTTTTTTTTTGTTTTTAATATCAAATTGTTTTGGCAAAAATAAACATGCACATTGACAAATCAGTATCTAAGAATGACATGGATATTCTGGAGCTGGATTTGCTCTCAATATTCAAATGTTTATGTATTAATATACCTTGTCATTGATACCCATGTGCTCAACAGGTATTTATTCTAATTCTTGGTTTATTTCTTCATATTACATTTATTTTTCACTTATAAAACAAACAACTAAAAATTTATAACTATATTTTCTTACTGCCAGATGCACTCATAAAAGGAGTAAGAAGACTTAGTGGAATCAATTTTCAGTCAGGCAAATGTAGTTGCTTTGACAGTTGAATCCACTATTTACATTAGTTTTCCTCTAAATGAATTTAGAAATCCTGAAGAAAGAAGAAATTATATACAAAATTCTTTTTTCTTGTTTGGCTTCCAAAATTTCCAAGCTGAAAAAGAAAAAAATAGAAAAATTATATGAACTGTAGGGAAAAATAAAACAAAACAAAGCAAAAAAGCAAAACAAAACAAAAGAGACACGTCCCTTCTGAGGGTTTTTAAACTTGAGAACAGGTTCTTCCTAAGAAATGGAAAAAGCCAGAAAAATGTCATTGAAAATAAAAATTTGGTTTTTAATGATTGTCAATACCCCAAGTGTTACAAGATAGAGAAAATAATCAACTTTGATCCATCTTTTACTGTGTGTGATGGTTTTGGCCGGAGTAGAGCTAGTATTCTTCACAGTAGCTACTATGGGACCATGTTTTGGATTTGGGCTGAAAATAGTGTTGACAGTTCTGGGATGTTTTAGGTATTGCTGAGTAGTGCTGACACAGAGTCAAGGCCTTTATTTCTTCTCATACTGCCCTGACAGTGAGGAGGCTGAGGGTGCACAAGAAGGTGGGAGGGGCCACAGCCAGGACAGCTGACCCCAACTGACCAAAGGGATATCCCAGACCATAGGGTCTCATGCTGAGCATTGAAAGCTGGGGGAAGAAGAAGGAAGCAGGGGACATTTAGAGTGATGGCTTCTGAAGTCACTGCTACATGTAACAGAGCCCTGCTTTCTTGGAAATGGCTGAACATCTGCCCACCCCTGGGAAGCAGAGAATTAATTCCTTGTTTCGCTTTGCTTTTGTGTGTGCCTTTTTGCTTTACCATTAAACTGTCTTTCTCTCAACTTCTGAGCTTTCTCACTTTTACAAATCTCTCCTCCATCCCTTTGGTGGGGGTGTGAGGTACATCATTTACCAGCTGGAGTTAAACCATGACACTATGCCACAAATAGTGATAGTTATGAAACTTTCACCTCTCTTTGAATTCCTTGTATATTTATGGAGTTTTCAGTCTTTTATGTTTCTACATTAAAAGTTAAATAGAAAAAAGTAATCAACCCATACGTTTGGAGTCTTTTTTAGAAAAATAAATAAGTCACAAACTATTAATTCATATCACTTGGAGAAAAAGCAGTGATGAGGCTTCTTAAACACTGTGTTGTAAAAAAGTAAGCAAGAGAAAAATAAGGAGAAGCAAAAGTTGAGATCTACCTCCTACCAAATGTTTTATGACTCAGTGACTGATGTGGAGGATTTAATAGTCAGTACAACTGTCCAGCATATTATTGCAAGTCAGGAAAGACCTAACTGATTCTTTCTTAAAAGGTAATAAGAGGCTTTCTTTGTCAGATGCAGGAAAAGTTAAGTCTCTCTCAACTGCAAAGTTCAAAACAGTAATTAGGTGCTTCACAAATTTATCATCACTAGTGAAAACATATTATTAAACTTGATGCTAAGAACATTCTCATCTGAAGGCAGCAACAAAAAATATATTAATGAATTTTTTTTTAAAGTAAATAATTAAAAAGTAAAGAGCTTTTGGAGAATTTTCCCTTCCTACCCTCAACAATTTAAAGCCTTCAACAATTTAAAGCTAATTGCAGTGCTATTGACCAAGGATTTTTGGAGAGGTAACTGAGAAAAAAACCTAGACTGGTCCCATCTATTCTTCACACTACATGTGATAGCTTAAAACTTTGTTTGATTTAAGCATCTCTGATTTTGTAACATATGAGCACCCTATAAATTTTGGTTAGTTCTACAATCTTTGTAACAGACATCATTCAATGCATTATTAAAGAATCTTGGTCAAGGACTGCCTAATATATAGTACAGTTCATGTCTGCACTAACACTGAGACTATAGGCAACACTAGATGAAGTGCATCACATCTAATTTGTAATAGTAATCCAGTGTCTCACTCTCCTAAAATTTGACTCTCTGAAGCATCACTCTATGCAAATTATTTATGTCACTCAGATTAATGTTAGTGGATGCAAACTATGAACTATGCATCTTGGAATAATAGAGCAAAAAAAAAATTATTTATGCATTAATTTAGATCATTTCTTCAGATCATTACTTCAGCACAGTCCCAATACGTTTGGAGTTCTGCTGTCTATCAATAATCTGTCCCACTATGGGAATAGAAGAGATTTGACACTGAGTAAAACATAAAACTTCCTTTCTTTTTCAAGGAAGTTGAACTGTAAGGCTATAACCATTTACGATATGGGTTCATTGAAAGATATTAATTCTTTAATATAGCGAGAAAACAAAATAAATGTATATGTTCTGTGTTTATGGCTGAGATTTTAAAAATTCACAGATTGGTAGATTTTGGAAGGATACTTCTGGAAGTCATCTCCTCCAACCTCCCTGCTCAAGCAAGGTTACCTAGAACTGGGTGCCCGGGACCATGTCCAAAGACATTTTGAATATCCACAGATATTTCTCAGATTCCAGAGATTCCATGGGCTCTCTGGACAACCTGTGTCAGTAATCAGTCACCCTCACAGTGTTTCCTGACATTCAGATGAAGTGTCCTCTGTTTCACTTTGTGGTCATTGCCTGTGTCCTGTCCCTGGACACCACTGAAAAGAGCCTGGCTCCATCTTCTTTTCACACTCTCTGCAGGTATTTGTACACTGATAAGGTCTCCCCCTGAGCATTCTCTTCTCCAGGCTGAACTGACTCAACCATCTCAGTCCTTCTACACATGTGAGATGCTTCAGTCTCTTTATTATTTTTGTGGCCCTTCTTTGGACTATCTTTAGTATGTCCATGTCTCTGTTTTACTGGTAAAGCCCAAGACTGGACACAGTATGCCAGGTGTGGCCTCATCAGTGCTGAGTCCAGAGGCAGGATCACTTCTCTTGAAGTGAAGGGCAACACTCCTGCTGCAGCCTGGAACCACAGACTCTCTGCTGCAAGAGCACATTTCTGGCTCCTGTTCAACTAGGTGTCCAACAGGACATCCAGGTACTACTTTCCAGCTGGGTAGGCCCCAGCATTCACACAAGCCTTTTTCATGTTCTCTGTAACCAGGTTCCTCATCTTGTGGAGCAGTGGGTCGGTATTTTCCCTAATCCTCCTTTTGTCACCTGCTCACTTACAAAAATCCCTTTTGACAGTGAATTCCATTTGGGCTTTAGCTTTCCTAATTCATCCCTGGAATCTCAAACAATATTTCTGTATTCCTCCCAAGTTATCTCTCCTTGCTTCCACACCCTATGTACTTCCTTTTTGTGTTTAAGTTTGGCCAGGAACTCCTTGTTCATTGACACAGATATTCTGGAGTTTTTTCCCTGACTTCTTATTTGTTGGGATGGACCACTCTTAAGCATGGAGTGTGTGATTCTTGAATATTAATCAGCTTTCTTGGGCCTTTCTTCCCTCCAGGACTTTATCTCGTGGGACCCTTACAAACAGAACTTTGAGGAGGAGGAAATTATCATCTATGCATTCCAGGAAACTCCTGGATTATCTATGTGCTGCTCTGCTGTCACTCCCACAGATACTGGGGTGGTTGGCATCCCCCAGGAGGACCATGGACTGTGAATGAAAGCCAGAGGGCCTGATCCACATGTTCTCCTTGGTCAGCAGGCCTACAGCAGGCACACACTACAACACCAACTTTGTCTGTTCTCACCCAGGAGAAGACACAGGGTGCTTTACATTAATATTTCGTGATATATAAATTTTCAAAGGAGTTTACAGAGGTGCTTGAATACGCCTGTTAAATATTTCACCCTAAGGGTTTACAGGTAGACCAAAAAACACCAACAAACTGAATGGCAGAACATAGACAATAAGTCACATCATTGCAGGAAAATGAAGAATAAAGACCAAGTTCCTCATTGTATAATACGGTATCAGACCTCTGCTATGGTAGTGCAGTAAAACCGCTATATTTTTTGGACCACATTCTTCAGCATTTAAGTAATTCATTATTAAAATTGATTATTCATTTAGGACCACAACAGTCCAATATCCTGCAGACTAGCTGACAAGGCATTTAGGGAGTCAGTGTAAAATTTCAAATCTAGTGAAGTGTGCAGGTAAGACCTTCATGCTGACACTCAGAGGAGATGCAAAAGCTAATTCTGTAAACATTGAATTTGAAAGTGACAAAAGAAATACCGTTCTTTTATCTTGACAAATATTTGTCATAGGAAAAAGTCATTAAAAAAGAGGAAGTGTTCTTCTTTCCCATATAAAGTGTGTAACAAGATAACTACCTGGGATAGTTTTTGCTAGGGTTTTGTTAAGCAGCAGTAGTTTTAAAGCATAATTGCCCATTATAAATTTGGAAACTAAATGAGTAATGCAGGATTATTTATATTTGATAAAACCTTAGATTATAGTTTTTGTTATTCATCCAAGTAAGGGTGTTAAAATCTCCTCTCTAACTTTATTAGTGTCTCTGTGATCAGCAGTTTTGGTTTTGAAGTCCTTGGCTATGCTGTTAAAGACTAGGGTGCAAAGCTTGACACATTGATCAAGCTCTTCCTAAAATGGATTGGCCTTATCTTTTTGTCCTAGGTGTTCTGAGTCTAATGGGATTTCCCTATCTCCTAGCTGTTTACGCTCTTTCATCGGCTGTGTATGTCTGCAAAGAAAAAAAATAAATAAAATAAAGGTTAGCTGTTTCCTTCAACAGTGGCAGAATGAAATTGGAAGCGTATGTGCTCCATGCCCTTGGATGCACATGAAAGAACATTGGAAGATTGAGGCTGCAGAAACTGTTTTCTGAAGGAACACCAGATCAGCGCAGATGTTGCAGCTTACCAAACAGTGGCATACTGTCCACCTCACTGCCCTTGGAGAGGTTTAAGAAGCAAACTATTCTATGAAAATGTAGAAATAGTATCTAAAATAATGTAAGTAGATGCAGTCCCAAGCAGGTTTACACAGCGAGCTGACATAAAGGAGTGTGAACTTAAAGGGTCAATCTTGTTTCATAACTCTTTTTCATTCAACAGCACAGACACACCTGGTGAAGCCCAGGCAATATGATCCCAGAGAACATATGTAACTTTATACTTTCCATCCAATTTGCTTCTGAAGAATTACTGGGTCAAATGTTAATTTGCATACAAATAACTCCTTCCAGGCAGTGGGGAGCAACATTGCTGCCATCTTCTAGATTGAGTACTAACTACCTTTGTTTTGAAAGACACTGATTTTGATTTTGGATTTTGTTCAGCCAGTCGTTCTACCTTGTTTGTGAAAGCATATGATATTTACTCCTTCCTGAAGTGATTTGAAAAAGGCAATAGACAAGTATTTATCAGGATGCTGACAGGGTGAATATTTTTATCTGAAGGTTTCACAAAATCTTACAAGCCAAAATGATGATTGAACACCTGGATATGAATAAGTTCACAAAATAACTATTGATGAGTAATTTAATGTACTTAAACAGATATAGGTGTATATCAGCAATGATGGAGAGAAATTTGGGAGATATTAGTTCATATAGTGTAAAATAGCTCCAGTCTATTTATTAAGTACATATCTCAGACCAATAACACAGAATGTATTTGTTTCTTTGCTTGATGGGTTGATTTTGGTTGTTGAGTTTTATTTGGGGAGGGGAGTTTTGTGTGTGTGTGTGCATGGACAGTAATTCTCTATAGATTTAAAACAGTAATACCATATTTGACTGGTTTTAATGGCGTTTCACCATTATCAAATATTATTCACCGAATTCATTAGGGACTGATCAGAATTTAGCTCTTCTGAAAATGAGCGTTACTCAGTGAATTTTCTGAATGTAAAAATCTAAGTTTAGACTTTACAGACTGAGATTCAACCCATCTAAAAATCACCTACATTCCCTCAGCTAGAATTACATTCTAGTTAGATACCTTTAAATCTGCGTAGGATCACAGAAAGAATCGTTGGTCACAGGATTGTATAAAAATCTTGTCAGTATTATTTTTTAACAGTAAAAACACACAGGGAAGAAAATGTGATACATTTTAAATGTTTTTTCAAATATTACAAATTCTTCCACGTAGAACCAAGCACAGAACAAAGAACGAGGCAATTAAAGAATCTATATATATTGTAGCAAGGCATCAGATTTTATGCCATGGCAATGACTGTTTACCTGTCTCACCTACATGCTGATGAGAAAATGAAAAGAAGTCACTAATGTTGGTTTTTATCTCTTCAGCCACATCTGGAAAAAGGCAAAGTGCCATTATAGACCAAGTCCATTTCACATAACTTTATGCAAGTGCAGGCATCTATACTATATTTTCCTAAATCTATATTCCCTGTGTAGAGACTTGGATAATTCCAAAATTCATTTCACACGAGATGGATTTTTCTAGCCACTAGCAAATATTTGGGAAAAAGTTTGTTACAACTCTTACTGTCCATGAGAAAAAAATTCTGTCACAAAGTATATTTAAATATTTATTTAATCAAAAATAATAACAAGTGGCTATGGCTGCAGTTTCAACTGCCTAGACAGCTACCTTGAGACCTGAAAAAGTTGAGTGCTGTACTGTTTTCTTCTGGTAGGTTTCTTTTACTATGATCAATCTACTTTACATCCCTGTTGAATTCTGACTTCTTGCAGGGGTCATTGTTTCTTATTCCCCAATAATTCTACTAGGGATGTACAAACTTAATATATTTCTACCATTTACTGAGTTTGCTGAATCACAAGGAACAAGCACATGTTTTATGAACTCTCAGGTGGGTTACAATGTAAAGGAATGAAAACAATATATGTGATATTTGTAGAGTCAGCTAGCAGCAAAAAGAAGGGGGGAAGCATTAAAAAAGTCTTTTATGGTTTTTATGGTGACTCTCCTAGGAATAAATTGACTATGATATGTGGGGTTTTTTTACGGCATGTAAAGTTATAGTCCTGACTGATGCTAAAGGTATTTTTTCCCAAAAGTACAGATTAAAAATAGTACAATCAAAGAGAAAAATAGAAGACCATGCCTGTTGCACTTCTATTTCCATACTGTGTAGCAAGACTTATTTAAATATATTATAGACTGACAGATGTAGACAAAATTAAGTCATTACTACTTTCCAAATATTAGCTTGTTTAAAAACACATTTATAACTATTTCAGAACAGAGTAACGTTGCCTAAATTGCCTCCTTTTATTCAGAGGAAAGTCAGATGCTAATTTGTCTGAAAATTAGTCAAGAACAAGAGTATGGAGTTAAGTTATTGTCTTTTAAGTAGGGGGTTAAAATTATTGTTATTTCCACTAAATATGACCTTTCAAAAGTGCCACAACAGCAATCTTTGTTTAATGATCAACAAGAAAGGGTTTTTTTTTAGTATTAAATACAGAAAACTTTGAATAGATCCAGTTGTTTCTTCCAACTCCAGCAACTCTCAGCTCAAAGATTTGCTTTTAAATCAAACCACAAAATAAGAATGCAGAACCTGGGCATGACTGAAGGCCACAGCTGCTCTAGATGGTTTCTTTGAAGGCTCTAGAGGTACATTAGGGCACCAGCATGCAATTAGCTGGGTAGTTTACACTAGGCACCCAAACACAGACTGCCTGCAGCTTCTGTGTGAAAAAGATTTGAGTGGATTATGGGAAATTCTATGTTTATGACTTCTTCTTGGCTCTTTGGTTCCTTAAGTACCAGGAAAACTGCACATAGGAAAGCTAAGGACCCATAAGGACATGAGTGTTCAGTAAAAATTATGACCTCCACAGTATTTCTGGTGGGTTAGAAATAAAAACTAGTTTGTGTCTAGATTTATGTCCAGCGTGGTAAAGTATTAGAGGCAGAGTTACTGTGAGCATCCCAAGTTTCACTGGATAAATTTATATTATCAAATAAAATAAGCTCATTCTCCAGCATTAAGGACTACTGGCACATCACAGCTCCAGAATATATACAGTATATGGTGTATACAGAATATATAGGCTTTTTCTATCCTTGCCTGCTGGGAACCATCAGTGGTCTAAACATTACCTGGAAGAGCACTAGTTCACACAAGCCAAAACAATGCTAGAGGCTAGAGCTCTGTATTAAAGAGTGAAGAAAATGTCCAGGGTTTAAATCTGTGTCCCAGTTCTATTTATTTCACTGATAATAACAGAGTCATTAGGTTCAAACTTGAAGAGTTTGTGGATTTTGGTAAACCAGAGTTGACATGAGCTAATAGTTCTGATTTATTAAAACAATAGCAAAAATTGTACCTGAACACAGCTTCAGGGAAATAAATCAAAAGAGTGGGAGACAGGATTATCTTTTACAAGCTCTAGATACATTCAGTCTATCTTTTTTTTCTTATTTCCTCGATAGCAGGATCTGAATTTCTTTTATGTTTCTTTTTGTTATATTTTTTTATTTCGCCTTTTTTTTTCTTTTTTTAATGGATCAGAGATTTACTCCCCTAAATCAGGGCTAGTCTGCTATTAAATTAGTACTTCCAAGTGAAACAGTCACTCTTTGATGACAATGAGTCATATTTTCTTTGCAGTACCTTGTTAGTATTTGTTTTGCTGGTAGGGAGGGTCAGAGACAAAGCCACAGACACCAACTTTAGCAACAGTGTGATTTACTATAATGTGCAACTGCAATGAGTCACAAAAGGATAAGCTAAGCAATGCACATAATCGTTACTATGAAAGAATGCCTGTAGTGATTAAGAAAGATACATCAGCAGTTACCCCAATAAAGATCCATCATCCAAGTCCAACAAACATCAGGAGTGGGAGAGTCATAGCAAAGGACTGGAGAACCATGTCTGGTAACTGGGAACTGTACATCACCAGCTGGGAGCTGTACATCAACAGTTTCCCCCATAATTTACCATCATCCAAGTCTGAGAAACATTAGCTGTCAGGGGAAGCTGTCACAACGAAGGACTGGTACTGGTACCTGGGAAATCCTGTGGTGCATCCACCTTTGCAGGTCATGAGGTTCCCCCACTTTGCTGTGACAGTAGCCCAGCTCTTATACTGTTAAACAAACAAGCTGACATAATTTCTAATTATGGGCTCATTCTCCTGCTGGATTTCCCCCAAATCCTGGCCAGGGCTCCATGAGGAACCAAGGGAGTTCTCTTTGATCCTGATGAGGCCAGGTGTGGCCTTATCCAATTTCTAGACGCAGAAATGTAAACACATGTTTTTCCTATAAATGAGCAATACTTTGTTAATGAGCAAGTATATATATAACATTTGGTTGGAACGTTCACCTATAGGGCAAATTTGGTTCAGGCCTTCGTACTTCAGTATTAGATGAAGTATATAAAGAAACTTAAGTTTAAGCATAAATGTTAAGTATTGTATCGAGCTCTGGGGTCCTCAGCACAGGAAGGGCATGAACCTATTGGATCAAGTCCAAAGTAGGGCCACCAAGTTTTTTTTAGGGCTGCCTTAGGTTTTAACTCTTATATTTTTCAAAATTGTGTATTACTAGGGTGTCACTGATCCATCTTGCAGCCTGT